>JAWNPA010000052.1:7132500-7512500 GCA_035045345.1 Drosophila hamatofila | reverse complement strand
TGACGCAGCAGCACATGGCGATCCCGTTCGGCCACAGCTGCCGCTGCGGCGGACAGCGCCGACGACGACGGATGATGGCTGAGCGGTGACTGCGGCACCGGATGCAGCGGACTCTGCCGACTTAGGCTGCCCACACTGGAGGCGGGCGAGGCGGCGCGATGAGCAGCAGCTGCGGCTGCAGCGGCGGCCGCTGCCGACGAGTTGTTCGGCGTGCCGCTGTTGCTGTTGCCACCAGGGCCAGCTTGCGGGGCACCGCTCGAGAGTTGGACGCTGGGACTGGCGCGACTGAAGGCGGACGAGGGCACCGTGTTGGGTGTGGTGGTGAGCGACATGCTCGTCGAGATGGCCACCGAGTGCGGCGTCGATGGACCCGACGAGGAGTGCGGATGCGACAGATGGCTGGGCGGCGTGCGTCGGCTGAGTGCCGACTCGGGCAGGCCGCCCAGGCCGCCGGGACCGGCCAGGAGAGCAATGGGACCGCCGCCATGGCTCAATCCTGCAATTGAATGCGAGAGCAGATGATGGCCCGGATGCGCCAGAGCTGCGTGTGCCGGATGACCAGGTGGCAGGTGAGCCAAGTGCGGATGTATGGGCATCGGATGGCCAATGAGGCCCGACGGATGCGCCAGGCCCGGCAGCGGCGATGTGCGATGCGCATGCGGTGACTGATGTGACATTGGTCCTGGTCCTGGTCCTGGCCCTTGCCCCGGACCCTGGCCCGGGCCCGAGTTCATGCTGCTCATCGAGCCCGTTGGCGCCGTCGAGGTGTGCGAGGCGGGCGGCTCACGCGACGTGGGCAGCGGCTCGTGCATGCTGCGCGGCGGCTGCTGCTGCTGCGCCGGCGATGGCGTGCGCACTGTGCCCGCCGGGTTGGGGCCCGCCTGTTGTTGTTGCTGCTGCTGCTGATGGCTGGGGCCCAGCGGATGGGCATGGCTGTGCGGCGGCGGTGGACCCGGAGCCTGCAGCGACATGGCCATGGGCGCATGTGGATGCATGGCCGAGCCCAGATCGGGATGCCGGTGAAGAGCTTGCAAGGATTGCAGGTGCGCATGTTGGTGCGGATGCATGTGCGGGTGCATGGGATGCGAGGGCGCCATGGTGGACATCGTGGGCGCGCCCAGGGATGTGACGACGCCCGTCAGCGAATTGGCTATAGATATTTGTGCGTGCGGTCCACCCGGTCCCGGTGGCAGTCCGTGCTGCAGACCAGGCGGCCCCTGACCAGCCATCGAGCTGATGGGCTGATGCAGGGACGTCGGCGGTTGCGGACCCGGGCCGGAGCCGGCGCCGCCAGCATTCGGCGGTGGTCCATGGCTATGCGGGGAGATGAGATTTTGTGGATGCATGCCGGGTGGCAGGCCGCCGCCAGCTGGCGAAGGCATGTGCGGCGAGGGATGCGGCGACTGGAACTGCTGCGGCTGCGAGGATGGCGGCTGCGAATTGCTATTGCTATTGCTGCCCTGGCTATCCTGGCCGGGCGTCGAGCGTGCCGAGGCATCGATGGGACTCTCCGGCGGCGGACCATATGGCGAAGCTTTGATCAGATTCTCCCCGCCGGCCGACGAAACAGGCGGCATCGGGTACTTGAGATCCTGCGGCTGTGGCGGCCCGTACTTGGCAGCCAGCGGATCACCGTACTTGAGCATCAGGCCTGTCGGCTCGAACGGTCGCCCCAGCGGCGGTGTCTGCACATCGTGCTGATAGTGCGGCTTGGGCATGGCAATGCCGGGCGGAGGCGTGGCACCCGGCGGCTGCTGATCCAGCGGCGGACCACTCTGACCCGCCGGCGCGTACTTGTGCGGCGGACCGGGTCCGTCCAAGCTCGAGCCAATGTTGTGCGGCAGATGGGCAAAGCCCGGCTTCACATCGGGTATCTTCAGTGCCTCCTGGTAGCCGGGCTTGGGCGGCGCTAGCTCCACTGGGTACTTGCCCTGCTGTTCGATCATATACTTCATGTCGTACTTGCCGACGGCCGCCGCAGCGGCAGCCGCTGCCTGCATCTCCTGGCTGTACTTGAGCGCATCCAGCGGTGCGGGCACCGGATACTTCAGCTCCTGTGGCGCAAATTTGCCGGCACTTGGCTCGAATTTGACGGCCGCCTCGTTGTACTTCATTTCCATATCGCCAGGATATTTCTGAGGCGTGGGCGCCGACACGCCTCCACTGCCAGGATCACTGTGCAGCTGTGGCGGTGGCTGTGGAGGCGGCTGACCGCCGGGCGGCCCGTACTTCAGCTGGCCGTCAATGATGTAGCCGGCAGGCGCTTGAGGCGTTGGTCCATGTGGCATATGCTGCAGATGCAGTGGCTCCGGATTGCCGCCCTCGCTGGCACTGTGATGCAGGGCACCCAGTTGGGAGTTGGGCGGCGGCCCCGCAGAGCTGACAGGCGGCAGTCCGCTGGCATTGATCTTCAGATCCTCGTTTTTGATTTCGATCTTGACCTTGAGATCTTGTGGCTCGTTGCTGTTTTGATTGCATGTGGCGTCCATGGAGTCCTCCATGGGCTCCTTCTTAATGTAAACGGTTTCCTGCATTGGCCCAGATGCAGCTGACGCGGGTGGCACGCCCACCAGCTGTTGTTGCTGCTGCTGTTGTTGTTGTTGCTGTTGCTGCTGCTGTTGTTGTTGCTGCTGTTGTTGTTGCTGTTGTTGCTGCTGCTGCTGCTGTTGGGGCAACGTCTCCTGCTTGATGCTGGCCAGTTTCTTAAGCAGCTCAGGATCACGTGCTGCCGCCTCGTTCTCACATATCTCCATCTTCTCAATGGCCTCCTTGCGATCGCGATCGACAGACGCATTGAGCGCCTCCACCGTCGCAATTGTGGGCACCTTCATGGCGATCGGGGCAACTGGAATAACAGCTGGTGGCGCTTCCAGGGAGCTGGACTCCTTGAGCAGACCATCGACGTGGGCAGGTTTGATGCTAAGTGGCTGTATACTGCTGGGTGCCTGAATGTTGGTCTCCTCGTCCATGTTCTTGATGGTATCCTTGCTGTCTTCCGCGCAGGCTGCTTCCGTTTTGATCAACTTCTCGTTGACCACATCCGACTTGGAGTCCACATCGCCGGACAACGTGACAGCGTTCTCCTCCTTGCAGTTGATCTCCTTGCTATCCTTACTGGACTGCTGCTCGATGGTGCGACCATCGGTGTCGGTTGTATTCGACTCGCCATCGTCCAGGACAGAATCGGGTCGACTATCGGAGTTCATGCTCTCCACAGGACTGTCGGGTCGCTTGCGCGGCTTCTCCTTGACGTTGTCCTCGCTGTTGTTGATCGCCTGCTCGCTGCTGTTACTGTTGTTGGTCTCCGTTTCGGTACGCTTCTTCTTGTTGGGCGTATCCTGTTTGCCGCCCTTGCGCTTATTGCCCGCCGATCCCTCGGCCACGGTCTTGGTGGGCGTCTTCGGGCTATCGCCAGCAGCGGCGGCCGCTGCTGCTGCGGCGTCCGGTGTATCGGAGCCGCGCTTGGGCCGCTTGCCGTTCGCCACGGCGTTGCTGTTGTTGTTCGCCGAGCCAGAGGACTGATCCTTGCCGGAGCTGTTGCCCGAGGCGTTGACGGAGCCGGCACCAGCTGCGGCGGAATTGCCACCGCCACCAGCTGCAGCGGCGCTACTGCTGTTGTTGTTGTTGTTATTGTTGTTCTGTTGTTTATTTCTAGTCCTCATCCTAGATGGTGATTCATCCCTTTTGTTGGTCAGACTCGAATCACTGTCACACTCGCTGACGTCGTCCTCGGTTAGAGAACTGTTCTCCTCCTTGGAGACAGCGGGCGATGAGCGATTCGCCGTCTCTGCAGCCGACGCCGCCGCCGTCGCCGTCGTCGCAGCTTGTGGTTCCGGGGTGTCCTCCTTTTTGGGAGGTGTATTGTTGGCGCGCGTAACACGATTGCGACGCAAGGCGCTCTGTCTGCGTCGCCGATGCGGTCGATTATTGTTGGCGCCGGGCGTCTTCTTCCACAGATAGTAGAACTCGACCAGCTCTGGTGTATCCTTGTGTGGCAGCAGATCCTTGTGGATCCTAAAGAAATTCTTGCCAAATTGTCGCAGACCCTTGATGAACTTTTTCGTTTCGTCCTCGGTCCACTTCTTGTCAATGCCCTTCGAAACGGGACACTTTACGAGTGCTTGTAGAGCTTTGCCTGGATCGTAACCAGAATCGTGCAGCTATAAAACAGAGACAATTAGAGTTGGTAGAAGTAGGTGGAGTGCAGTTAGGTCATCATCACTCACCACGTCGAGTGCGTTAATTGTTGTGTCGTCGCGACTGGCAGCCAAACAACCGTCTTCTAAACCGCCATCACACATTCCTTGAAATGCAGCCATGGAGCGTGCCGCACGCAGAAACATTAACAAGTCGCCATCGGCCACAACGCCAGGACTCCATCTTGTTTCCTCTAATTCACGTTCATCGGTTTCCTTGTCAACGGGGAAGCTTGAGATTGGATTATAATCGGGCAGTTTTGCCTTCAGTCACAAGACAAGACAAGACAGAAGAAGTTGCCGGTATTAGTTAATTAAAAAAAAACGGAACGGAACTCCAAAAAAACATCACACAAAGTCTAGTTTTTTTTTTTATTTTCTATTTCATTTTATCTTTTTCAGTTAGTTACGTCACATACACCACAGACCCAAGACAAAGTCAACAAGAAACACAAGAAGCCAGAAGAAATTTCGCCCCCAGTGGGAAATACTGTAGCTAAGCATTATCCATGCAGGACACGAAACTCTCGATAAGCTTTCACTTTTTACAAAAATTTCTATGACAAATTGGCAAAGTATTTCCAACTGATTTATATGCATCCATATATTCATTTCAAAGTATATATACAAGTCTGTAATTTGTCTGGTGTCATACGATACGACAATATTAACAACTTAAGACTAATGCATGAAATGTATGAACAATGCCTTGATGTGAGGTGTATGTGGTTTACAGGGTATATTTCTGGATAGTAGAGTCTGGTATGGAAAGAGTATCAGGACTTGAGGAGGTACTCTATGTGTTAGTTATAATATATATACATGGCCAATTGGGTAAACGACTTATTTACAGCTGTTATTTATTGTTTATAAATAATACATTTTTAGATAACTATCAAGCTACAAATCAAAGTTGACTAACAAGTTGCCCACAGCGAAGAGTCGAGGCATGCGATTAGATAGAACTGTTGAAAACTTTTCATTGCTTTGTGCTTTTTATCTATAATTTATAGGAATAATAAAGCATATTTAATATAACTATCTCTGTACAATCAATGTCTTTTTAAGTTCTTTAAAGTTTCCATCGTTTGTTAGTATTTTGATTTTTTCATTAATATATATACATATATATAAGTGGAAAGACTTAGTTATCTTTAGGGAAGGTTAACTTTACAACCTTCTGAGCTCAAGCTCCGAAAATATTTAAGTGAATCAGTCTTATCAGAAGAAAAAAATGATAAAATTTGATTATTGAACTATACAAATATAATGAAAATAATGCCAAGACTCATAGCGTGAGCAACTTAATTAGAATTTCGATTAGATTTTGAAGAGGCGAAAGAGAGTATCGGAAGTGTGGATTGGATAGGGTTTGGGGTGGTGTTAGTTGGGATTACAATTAGAACTTGCAACATTACGATTACAATACAAAAAGGAAAAAAGTATTTTTTTCTTTGTATTTTTATTTTTCATTTTGTTACCGTGAGCTGAATTTCTGAATTGTGAGAGTTATGTACGTACATAGACATCGTTTACCTGGTGGCCGGGACCCACTCGTATTTCTCCTTGAGTGGAGGCCGCCATCACCCTTTAAAAACACGCTTCCGGTCCAGTGTTAAGCCTTTTTATGCCCGCTATGATATGAAAATTCAACTGCAAAAAAATATACATATATTTATATAAAATGAAAACAATCAAAATGCATCGTATGGTTAAAATGATTAACATTCTACAATATAAATCCTGCACAGTCAGTGTAATATCGTTGGGAGTGTGCACATAGCAAATACCCTGTATTGAGTACAATTTTCAAATTTTAACAGATAATGCTGGAGATATCCATAAAAGGATCTATTTCAGTGATTAGAATGATATATGAGAGACTTTTGACAAATTTGATCCATGTGGAAGTAATCAACAGAGTCTAGAGCAACAGACTAATGCATAAACAAGCTGTTTCAAGAATATACATACATATATTTATATATATAGATTTCTACATTTTCCTCTGCCCGTTACAAACATTCATTATACCCCACTTAAAGCATTTGGCATGGTTTCAAGGGTATTAGAAATGCTGATATCAACATGCATAAATAAATAAGCCATAAAAAATAATGCCATGTAATGTGTGTGTGCCCGTAGAATAGGCGAGGCTACGGCTAAGTGTAGCGAATTTGGAGGCCAGACGAGTTTAGGGAGTTTTTATGCGACCCGAACACTTAATCGTTTGCATATGTTATAATGCGGCTGCTGGACGGACAAGAGAGCTGAGCTGACGGAACAGTTACACCAGCCATATATTCATATCGTGTGTCTCAGTGTGCATGCTCTGTATGTGTGTGTGTGTGTGTGTGTGTGTGTATTTGTCTGTGCCTGGTTATTTTTTCTTTTGGCCGCCTCTCAAGTGTGCGTGCAGCTGTAAACAGATTTTCCGCTCAAGTAACTTGGCGAATAACTGTAACGAGACTGGCCTCCGGGCCGGGGGATCTATCAGGGGAATTATCATTAAATTTGCTTACGAATCAATATCAGTGCCAATGCACACACACACACACACGCACGCATGCCAGCGGTTGCGGTTGTGTGGCAACGGCACACAAATTATGGCAATTAAAATCAATTAATTAAATGCAGCAGCAGGCAAATAAAAAGAGCATTGCGCCTCGCCCCAGCTCGGCTCGGCTTGCCCCGACGCAACGCAAAACATATATATGTATATAAAAAAAAAGGAAGAAAAAAATTAAATAAAACAGAAAATATTGTCGACAGATTTACACTCAATAAGCCACGACACGCCGCCTAAATGACTGACGACGCGGCAGCGTAGGGTGCCATGGCGGACAACCGAAACGGACAAGCTGCTGGGCCTGCACAGTGGGGCAAAGCATATGCATGTGGAGATATCTGAGTTATAAAGAATGAGAAATGGGAACAATAGAGGAAGCGAGTAAAGAAGAGAGAGAGAAGTGGAGAAAGTAAGCTCTCATATTAAAGAGATGACTATCGATAACGATTCTTATCGATTACTTATTTAATCATCTTAGCTTGTAAGCTATTAATTATTAACATGCATTAAATGAGACTTACGTTACCTAGTATAGATATGGATTATAAAGAGAAATGGGAAGAATAGAGGTGTGAGAGAAAGAGAGAGATATAGAGAAACTGAGTTCTAAAGACTTCATAATAAATAATAACTATTACAAAGTATGACACTCGACAGCAATTATAAATTTATAATCTATATCTAAAAATCCACTGCTTAGTGGTGATATGAATGATAAAGAAAGAGAATTGGGAGCAATAGAGAAGTAGAGCAAGAGAGGGAGAGAAGTAGAGAAACTGAGCTCTTAAAGACCTCGTAGTAAATAAATATATGACTATCGATTACTATTCTTATCGATAGATATTTTATATCTCAACTTGCAAGCAATAACTTATCAACACGCATTCAATAAGTCGCATTACGTTGCTTAATCTGCACACATTTATATTAATAAAAAACCCCGTAAACTTTGCAGCTACTTTATGCCACTGTGCAGCGCTCCACTGCGTTTGGGGCCAACACTTATCAGCGACATCAGCAGCAACGGCAACGGCAGCAGCAGCAGCCAGGTTAGCTGGCCTGGTTGGCTAACTGGCTGGCTGGCTGGCTGCTTGGTTAGCAACTTTTTTTTTATGCCAGGAAAGTCGTGAGTGGAAAAATTTCACATAAAAAAAGTAGAAGGTGAGTAGCTCCTGGCCTCGTCTACGTGGTCTCGCTCTTCCTCTACCTCTCTCTCTCCCTCTTTCTGCTTCTCTGTTCTCTGGCTCACTCTGGGGTTCTGGGCACGCGAATGGCCCAAGTGGCTGCTCTGGCGCTTTGGGCAAAATTGTGTAATAACTGCGAGCAATGTGCTAAGCTGTGTGTACTCAAAGCCTTCCCCTTTGCCCTCTCCCAGTCACTCTCTCTCTCTCTCTCTCTCTTGCTCTCTATCTTTCTCCTTTTCCTGCCTGCCTGCCTGCTGCTGTTGCTGCTGCTGCTGCTATTTCTGCGGTGGCTGTTATAAAACAAATGTACTACAAAAAGCGCCGTTGTAACGCACAAAAGCCATAAAATCTAAAAAGGCAAAATGAAAGGCTCGAACATTTTTGCCACCACCGAAAAATGTGCTGCATAGAGAGAGAAAGCAAGATAGAGGGAGAAAGACAGAGAGAGAGAGAGAGTGAGTCCTCCCCTGGCCCAGTATGAAGTATGTGTGTATATGTATGTGTGTGTGTGTATTTGTGTGTGTGTGTGTGTATGTATTAATAGCCGTATCATAATGCCCAGCGCTGAGGTTGCGGCATACAGGCAACAACAACAACAACAACAGTGGCCCAACAACAACAACAACAATAACAGTTCACAGTAAAAGACCACAAATTATGGCAGCAGCAACCGTTGATGGGGCGTTGCTTGTTGTTGCAGCAGTTGCTGTTGCAGCAGTTCTTGTTCTTGTTGTTGCTCTGTACATCGTCGTGGATACGTGACTGACTGTTGGCCAGCTTTGCGAGTGCTTTGGCCGTATTGTGAGTCAGCAGCAGCCCCAAATGCGGTTGGCTGGAGTCGTCTATGGTCAGCCAGTTGGCCGTTTGCTCGGTTGGGTCTCGGTCTCAGCTGAACGAGCGAGCCACGAAAATTTAAGGTCAATAACGCTGTCAATTTCAAACGGCGCGTTGCCTCCATTAATGTCAACACGCGCTTTATCAACTTACAAAATATAGCCACACACACACACACACATACAGAGAGTGTGAGCGGGATAGTGAGAGAGAGCGAGAGGGGTGGGCGGCTGTGAGGGGGCGCCGCAAATTGTTTTCTAAACAGCCCATAAACATAAAACGAAACAAAACGAGAAATGTAAATGAAAAATAAAACTTAGCACAGAGAGGCGCACAACAGCCAAGAGGAAATCCAATAAACAATTTGTATCATGAGTAGCGGAAAATTGTGTGTACGCACGCAGCTAAACGACGTCGTTGAGTGTGTGTGTGTGCGAGTGTGTATGACTGTGTGTGTGTGTGCGTAATTTTGAAATGGAAAAGCTGTCGGCTGTCGACGCTCAACGCTCGATGGTCGACTGCCCCGACTGTCGGCCTCTGTGTGGTTGGGCTGGCTGTCTGTCCGTCCCTCTGTCTGTCTCTCTGTCTGTATGTTTGCGCTTGTATTTAGCTTGTTTTTCTCTCTGCAATCATCGCTTGCCAATAAGCTGACTAATTGACTGACAAATAGGCTACAACAACACCACCAGCAACAACATCAACTACAGCAATAACAACGAGCAGCAGCAACAGCAGCAACAGCAGCAACGGGCAGACAACTTAAAATGCCTTCGCTGCTGCCACTTCTGCTGTAGCTGCCGCTGCTGCTGCATGCGCCGCACAACTGTACATTAGGGTGGTTATTAACTTGATGTTAATAATCTGCCGGCCTGTAGTCGAGCCGTAGACATCGACGTCGTTAGGGCCGTGCAGGTAACATTGGACTAAAACGACTACTGAATGCGCTACCTGTGCGTAAGAAATGCGAAGACTATTAAGGTGAATTTGTAAATGTGAAAAAATATTGAATTTGACAAGAAATAAGTTATATATTGGTATATTAATTGTTATTTAGAATTTATTCTATTAACAATAAAATAAATTAAAAAATAATAATTTATATGTAAAATAAATATTACATATACTATTTATTTTTAATTCTTATAAAAAAAAAAAATTGTAAATCAAATTTTATTTTTATATGGGGGAAAAATATACAATTTTTAATTTTAACAAAAAATAAGTTCTATTACCAATAAATTATTATATTCCAAATATTTTTCATTTATGATTCCTATAAAAGAGGCTTTTTCTAAATCAAATTTGATTTGTAAATGTAAAAATATTTTATTTAAGTAAAATAAAAAATAAGTTCTATCCTCAATAAATAATTATATTCCAATAATAAATTTGTATATTCCGTTTATGTTTCTATAAAAAAATGTGTTCCTAAACTAAATTAAATTTGTAAATGCAAAAAAATAAATAAGTTTTTAATGTAAACAAGAAAAAAGTTGTCTTCCCAATAAGTTATATCATTCCAACAAAATTTCAATTATAATTCCTATAAAATATACTATAAATATTTAAAATATATATTTTATTATATAGAATAAAATATATATTAAATATATAAATATAAATGTTTGTAAATATTCAAACATTTTCATTTAGTTAATTGCCTTTTCACGTTGAACTATCATAAATTACCAAAAACTATGCACAAGTATTTTGGTTTTTGGGTATGCGCCCCAGCGCAAATTAGCTTCGTCATGAACTGAACAAAATTCTCAAGAGTTTGTGGATGAGAGTGGCTCAATAGCTTGGAATGCCTGAAATCTGTTCAGTTGAGTTGAGTTGAGTGCCATGTGTCAAGTGCGGAAACCCCATTAAATGTGCTTGTAGGCAACGAGAGAAGGTGCCACACACACACTGATATATACACACACACACACACACACACACACACACATACACAATAGAAATATCTATGCTTGCGCGTATGTTGTCTACATTGGTTTGTTGTGAAAGCCAAATTTTCACAACAAATCAAAACAGACGTCCGAAAAGTCACAAAAAAACATCTAAAACTAGAAGCAAGAAGCCAAATGGAGGTAGTTGAACAGCGTTCAAAGCACTTAACTCGTTGCCCAGAGAGAAGAAATAAAAAACAAAGTAAATAAATAACCAACAAATTTCTCTTTTTTGTTTTTTGGGGCCCACATGGAAATAGAGTCTGGCGTGTGTATGTAGATGATGTTCAAATGCAGGCAGCTTACAGTTGTTATACCCATTACTCAACATCAACAAGAACATTATGCCACATTCTCTTCATTCATGGCCGTAGCACATCTCCCTCTCCCTCTTCCACCCAGCATAGCTCTATAAGAACTCCCATACGTTGCTCCACTTCATTCAACCGAACGATTGAGCATCTATTCAGGCACTGATGCGGCGCTCAAAAAAGCCAAACCGAAACCAAATAAACGACCCGCAACGACTGCGACGAGTTCACCTCTCACTCTCCCTCCCACCTCTCCGCACCCACACTCACACACTCGCTCACTCTAACCTGTGCATCATTTGGGACTGTTCGTGTGCAGCCGAACTTCACTTCGTTGTCGTCAGCGTCATCGTCATAGTCGTCGTCGTTGTTGTTTTTGTTGTTGTCGTTTATACGATTTGTTGGATTTGCTGCTCATGAAGTTGTTAAACAGATTGTCGGTGTAGATACCTTCATCATTCTCTTCATGTCTGACGACCCGCTTCTGCCTCTCTCCCTCTTCCTCTACCACTTTAGCTCTCTCACACAGCTGCCCATCCATCGCAGTCGGGCAAGTCATACAGCCAATTCACTGCTGTCTCACTCGCTCCCTTTCAAACTCTGTCTGCATGTGCGTGTATGTGTGTGTGTGATGGCCTGTGCCTGTGTGCGTGTGCTTGTGCGATTAGTTTTATGTAATTTTATCGAGTATTTTAAGGATTTTGCGGCTTATCCGCGCTTCATTTGGAAATTGTTTCGTGTTACTTATGTCGCCTCGTTTTGCTTTAAACGGAAGGGCACATGCACAAAAGAAGAAAAAGAAGGGTAAGACATACATAAATAAGAATAAGGGCATGTAAAAGGAGACCGCTTGCCCTTTCATAGCTCTGGGCTCTTGTTGTTGTTGTTGTTACTGTTAGGCCCGTTTCAAGTGTTTATGGCGCTGTCGTCATTGTTTGTTGTTGTTGTATGGCAACGAGTGTCAGAGAATGTGTGCCTGGCATAATGTAAATGAACGTTTTGCATGTAAAGTTACCGCTCTCTCCCTCTCCCTCTCTCTCTCTCTCGTTCCCATCATATCTAACGCTCTCACATCACTCTGGCTGCCTTTTGTGTATAATCGAATTACAGACAATGAGAAAGATTTATGGGAATTCATTGTTGATATTGTTAATTTTTTTTTTTGTAAAACACGTTTATGCATTATATTCCCATTGGTTCATTGATTTTACACCGATTAACCTGCGCTTAATTATTTGACTTTATATTGTGTATGCTTATGCATATATTTATATATAGATTTAATAGGTGCTTTGTGTGTTAATTATCTTATCGCTAATGGAGTAGAACGCAGCTGGAATTGTTTCCATACACAAGTGACAAATTGGTGGGATAGAGAGCGAGGGAGAGGGTGAATGAGAGTGAGAGGGGAAAAATCATATATTTTCAATAAGCTTTTTAAGCTATAAATGAACAAGGGATTTATAAATTATTATTAATGTTCTTTTTGTTTCTGATTTTTCATTTTATATATGTCAGATAAAATATTTATATAAATATTATATGTGTATGTATACATAAATATATATGTATGTATATATTTATGTACCTCATAAAGCAGTCACATTTATCTACTTAGTAATCTTATTTAATGAGTATTTTGTGCTGCCTTTGTTTTTCATTTTTCATGAGTTTTTATTATAGAATTGTAAAATTATTTTAAGAAATCATTAAATACGTATAACTAGTGATTATTGTATCAACATATATAATTATTGTTTATCTTTTATATACTCATATTTAACTATATATTATAATATTCTTTTCAACTACTTAGCAGCTGTTTCAATTCCAATTGTTGCTTAGGAATTATATATATAATATATCTATTAGTTATGCATATATATTAAATATTATCTAATCAATATATAATATATCTAATTATTGCTTTTCTTTTAGTTATATATATATTATAATATTCCTTTCAACAACTTAACAACTCTTTCATTTCAAATTGTTGCTTTGCAATTTGCAAAACATTTCTAAAATGATCTAATTTGGCATAGCTCTCTATAAATATTTCTTTATACATATCTACACACACATATATATATCGACACATTTGTGTAGGTGTTTCGACGGCACATTTTACAATCAGTGGCAATAAATCGACACTCGAGTCCAAGTGTCTTGCTTTTTCAATCAGATAAGCGGTAATTATAAATTAAAAGCACCAGCAAACAGATTAATAAAACGTAAACTTTAACAGCGCATTATAAATAAGCCAAAAAGACTAATAATAAAATATGAAATGAAATCAACATCAAAGGCCGCCTACAACCCTTTTCCCCTCCACCCCTACAGCCTGATTATCATCCATCTAGTCAAAAAACACAACAGCGACATTTGTGGGTGTGGGAGTGGGCGTGGCGTGGGCGCTTTCATTTTGTTGCCTTTCTCGTTGTTGTTGTTGTTGTTGCTTTTGTTGGGCCATGAATTTCCGCTCGTGGCATTAGCTTTTGTTTTTATTAAATGCATTATTAGCACGTTATTTATTAATTAAACACTTCACGTTTTTATTCCCTCCTAATCGGGCAGCCTTTACCCGCCCACCTCTCCTCCTCTCCTCAGCCCACCTGCCCAGCCACCCAACGAGGAGCTGCCCACTCTCGCTCGTTGGCTAAAAGAGATAAGCGCAAGCTTTTGACGCTCATGGAAATAAGCTAATGAACAGAGTCTAGATAAGCCGCAGAATTAAGAGAAATTTCATTGGAATTATAATCAAAGAACTTGGATATGTTTCCAAGAATTTAAAATAATAATAAATATAGGTATTAATATTAGGGAAGACTACAAATAGCTATATATATCTATCTATCTGTAGTCTTTCAATTTACTACAGACTTCATAGCATGTTTAAAATAATGATTCTCTTTTAATGGACCTCTGTCTCTCTTTCAACTGTAGTTGAGAGTGTGTTATTGAATGCTCGTTAAATAGATTTGTTTGCATTTTAATTATGGTTAACACCAACTTATCGACCACTCGGCAATTAATCAGCGAACGGCGCGCAAAACTAATTGACAGCTTGTAGATGTTACGCTCTGACAGCTCAACGGCGACGACGACGGCGATTGAAGCAACGGAACATGCAACAACAACAACAATAGCAACTAGAGAACTGGAATCACAGTTGCGTGAACTTGAACTACTGACTCAGTGAACGGCTTTGCGTTGTGCTGCCAATTATAATTGGCCATAAGTTCAAATGAACTAAATATGAATATATGATTTAGTTATCAAAGCAGAGTACAGTGAAAGCTGCTTATAAGTGACAGTGAGAATCATATATTTTATAATAATAAATCAAATATTATATATTCTGTTCCCACATGTTACTAAGATATCAAAATAGAATACAGTGAACGCTGCTTATAGCTGACAGAGAAAAATGAATAAAATATTCAATATTCAATAATAATTTATACAATATTATATTAAAATTTATTATACATAGCAAACAGAAAATTTTCTTTCATATATCTCTTGATATCACAACAAAATACTGTAAAAGCTGCTCATAACTGAGAGAGGGAAAATATTAAATAAAATATTGTATATTATGTTTCCATATAGCTTTGCATTTTATCCAAAAATTGATTATAAATTGAATATTATCTTTCATAGATCTCAGCTCTTGATACCCTTTTATTACATCTAATGACTCAAAGAGCAACAATGCGGGGTATCACTTTACAAATTTCATTTTCTAGTTTATAATAAACTTCTATTCAATATGAAATGCCTTTCTGTATATATATGTGTGTGTGTGTGTGTGTGTGTGTCGGTTTATGTGTGTGTTTCTATGTGTGTGCTGGGGCACTTGAAGCACTTTGCCTAATTAGTTTATGATGCAGTGAGTGAGCCTGGCAATTTGCTTGTCTATCACAGCAGGCCATAGCGCCTCCCCTAATACCCTACACACAAACAGACATACACACAAGTAAACATATATAAATATATGTATACACGTATGTAGTTCAATAGTTTTAGCCATGAAAAAGAGAGTTGGGATTCAGCTCGAGCCCCGAGGGGCAGCAATAGAGGAAGATGACACATGAGCCAGCGGCAAATTCGATATTATTGTGCGTGTGTGTGTTAAGCAAACAAATAATAATAATTAAATATATATGCCTAGTTCAACAGCTGTTCTCACCATGAATCCAGTATAGATGTGTTGGTGTGTGTGTGTGTGCGTGTGTTCCAGCAAGCAGCTCGAACTCGAATTCGAAACCGGGTGGCTGCGTTGCTCCCACTTGGCCCGCTAACGGTAACGTTGGCCGTGCGTGCGTGCGAGTGAGAACGAAGTATATCTAGTAATGATGATGCTGTTGCTCCTCCTGTTGTACCGTTACTTTGGCAGGGCGCACAGGCAGCCGGAAATGTAGATTTTGGTTAATTTGCACTTGGCACAGCTGGAAAGGAAGAAATGACGTAGGTGAGAGACGAGCTGATGATTATGATTAAGCAGATGAAGAAGAAGACTGGACTGAAGTTGCAGAATGCCGAGAGAAGAAAAAGAGCAAAGAATGCAAAAAATTATAAAACAAGAAAATTGCAGTCGAGTTGAAGCAACTGCGTAATACCCTGTTGAAGCTGTGACTAATATTGAAATTTATATTTATTTATTTTTTATCTTTATAGTTCAGATTTCAGATTTTAGATTTTTTTTTCCGCTTATATAGATCAACACTAATATGCCCATTTAACACTTTATGTACAGTGTATTAAAAAAGGCGCGAGTCACACAATAACAATAACAACAACAACAATAAATTTTTTAGCCAACGTCAGCGAAAAAGCAACAAAGCAGCAGCAGCAGCAGCGAGCGGGCAGCGGGTGGGCGTGCAGCTTGTCATATGAAGGGTGGTCACAGCAGCAGCTGCGTCGGTGGTGGGTGACGCCGTCGTCGCCGTTGCTGCTGCTGCGCTTTGTGATTCCTTTTCAGCACAAAATTTGTTGAGCCTTTGAGTCGTCGTCGTCGTCTTCTTCTTTGTATTGTTCTACCCCAAAAAAGTCCATAATAGAAACGTTCCCTGCCCCACAAGCCAACGACGTCGTCGTCGTCATCATCATCATCGTCGTCTGCCTCTCTACCTCTGCCCGCTTTGGCTTTTTCACTTTACTTTGTGTGCAAACACAGTTGCAGCGCCGACGCCAACTAAAACGACGTCGACAGAGACGGCGACTGCGACGTTTTTCACTAATAAATTTTAATGATTTCTACGCTGCGCATAAGACGTCGACGTCGCTGTCGATGGCGACGTTGACTGTGACTGCGATTCGGACGACGCTTCAAATGAAATTAGTGACACACTTAAGTAATAATTAATTTTTGCACACTTGTTGTAGTTGTTGCTAACATTTTGAGACTCGAAAAGTTTCTGTTTCTGTCTTAGCTGTTGTTGTTGTTGTCATCGTTGTTGTTGTGTGTGCGCGTTTTAACTTGTCAGTGGGGCCTAACAATACGTTTTTTTAATGCTCTTCTGTTTTGTCTTCTTCTTTTTTGCATACACTTTGCGCACACACACACATACACGCAAACGCTCGCCATACACATGCACAAGCAGTTACACGCGCATACAAACATACACACACACACTCAGTCACTTACACACACACTCACGCACTTCGCTTGCTTTGCGTTTTTTTTTTATTGCTGCGGAGATTTTTGGGCACAATTTTCGCTGACTTTGAAACGCAATTTGTGTACACTTTCACACGCGTATTGCAGCGACAGTGGCACGTGAAAGTCTTGCACTATAATTTGACTAAATAATATTAGCACAAATGCGTGTTTTTTTTAGTTCTTAATGGTACAACAAAATTTCTCCGCGTATAGCAGAAGCCACCATTTTGCGACTCTCGATGAACAACAAGCAATGCAACACTGTACAGGGTTGCAAGTCTGGCAGCACTGTCCATTCGATAGCCAGCCATAAAATACCAACGAACGATATACACCCAATATCGATACATTTTTGTGCTAACGACATTTCATGAGCACTCGCCAGCTGGTCACACTTGATTTAGTGTGTTCTATTGTTTAGCGTCGTTCGCGTCTCTCTGCGGCACGCCAATTAAATAACAATTGCAGAGCAAATTAAACTATACAAAGACGTAAATTCAACTTTTGTGTGTGAAACTACACTTTATTTTTGATTTAACAATCAACAGCCAGCATTTAAGCACGATGTCCGAGTGCGCCAGCGAAGTAGCCGAACCGCAAACAGGTAAGCGCAAAAAACAAAATTGTTTTTGTTTACCTTCGCTTGGCCGTTGCAATTTGCATGCGAAAATTGAGCGGTCAAAGCAGCCGGCAATAATGTAAAATCGTATTAGAATTCAATAATAGCAGGAGCTATGGGTGTGAGTGTATGTGTGTGAATGGTAATTTCCGAGTGTATGTGTGTGTGAGTGCGTGTTGCTTGTTATGCATGGGACGCCAGCACCCTCCCCCCACGCCCCCTTTGCGGTTGCCTTGACAGTTTTGCTATTGTTGTTGTTGTTATGTATTGAGATTTGCGCAAATTGTAAATCAAAATATCGACAGTTTATACGCTGTTAACATTAGCTGTTGTTGTTCTTCTTCCGTTCTTCGGCCTTGTCTTGCCTGTCTCGGCCTGTTTCGCTTTTGCCGCCATATTAAATATAATATTTGTATAATACTTCTTCATGGTCACACTTAAGCCAATTTTCAATGCGAGCTGCAATTAGTTCCTGATTCTTAAGCGTGTATGTGTGTGTGTGTGTGTAAGTTTAGTTTTCCAATTCATTTACACAACTTTGGTCACCTTTTTCTTTTTCTTATCAGAGCTGCCCCCTTATCAATTTGTTGGCAGCTAAAAAGCGCTTGACAAATACTTAATCAAAAAAAGAATGACAAAAATAGACAAAATATTGTTAACAAATGCTTAACAACGTGTAGAAAATTAAAAAGAAAATACAGTTAAGCAGTTGACATGAAGCTAGACAAGTTTAATTTAATGGAACAAAGCTTTATTGGAATTTAAAAGAGAAAGGAGTATTGAGAATTAAATACTTTTTATTAAATTTAAATATTTGCATTTGACTTTGCGTGTGATTTTCTATATGTAATTATTTAAACTCATTTAACCGGTTCCCCATATGGCATATAGCTATAATCATTATTCTTAAAAGTTTATTTTTTCCGTTAGAAGCTTTGCCTGGCTTTAGTTTCTATAAGCTACAAGATTGTTCAGTTGAGATTGTAAGTATGCATAAAAATATATGCATATGTATATATTTATATCAAAAAGGCATATCTTTGTCTAAAATCTATTTGTAATTTTACCTAAGCTAATGCCAAGTTTTAGTGCGCTTAACTCATTAAAGATTCATAAGGGTAAACAGTAAACTTGTTGATATGTAGAAGTAACTAGCTTACGAGTAAAATACTTATATACAGTAAAGACCTCTTAATTCCTACACTTGTTAGATGAAAAGTTCCCTAAGCTTAATATGTGTTACAAAGTTTAGAGTCTGTCAAAAAGAATAAATGACATTTATCTTTTTAATTTCAATATCTTCAGGTATAATGTTTTTTAATTTTGATATATATTTTTTATATAATCTGTATATATTTATACACTTTATATAATATAGAGTTGTAAATTATATGAATCAGTATTATAGAAGTAAAATAGGTATTGGGCAGCTCTTAAAATCTCTGTTATATATAGTCAATTGTATAAGATTAAAACAATTAATTGCCCTATCTTGGCAGGCTATTCTTTATCAGCATGCATATACAATAATAGCTGACCTCTCTTAACTTAACTTGTCTGTCCATTTTGATTGAGATTTACATCACAAAACCTTTTTATCCACTCACAACTTTTATTACAGAGCATCTGCTAGTCGTGCATGCCAGCCTACTACACTATTTTTTTTTTTTTTCATTTAAACAGTTTAATGTGCCTAGAAATGTCGCCACAGATTAGTTGGTTTCGATTTCAATTTCGATTTATATTTCTATTTGCAATTAGCTAATTTATGGCAGTAATGAATGGCAGCCCATAAAAAAAAACAGCTGCAATTGTAGACGAAGCTACACATACTCAATCATCCCACACACACATATGTATATACATATGTACATGTAAACATGCCTAGTTGGAAACATGATCCAAGTCAATTATCGCCTCGATTTGCCACCTGGCATTTGGCACCCCATTGAGGCGCCTTTCGAGTTGCCTTTTTAATTAAATTGCACAAAGCGCGGTCTGTCAACAAATGTTTTATTGTTTCGCATACGCGCACCCATGCATGCAAGCACACATGCACACATGCACACATGCATACATGCGTACATGCCATGTGCCATTTGCATACATATTTGCATGCAACTGCAATAGTTTGCTGACTATTAATAGGCGTTATTGTTATTGTTATTGTTGCTATTGCAAATGCCGTTCGAGAGCTTCCCTCTGCTTAAACATTCTCATACACTTAGCGAAAAAATGTTAGTGATTTGTACTTGAGTCTATAGTGGAAGCTTTTTCCAATTCAGCTGAACTTCTATTAGAAGTTGCTTAGTTGGAAAACTTTCTTGAAAAATTTAATTTGCATATTTATTATAATTTAATATCAATTTTATATATTTCATTTAAGCGAATTTCTGTTTTCAATATAATAAAATAGAATGATCTTAGATATAAAAAAAACACACTTGGATGAGGTAGAACAAGCATATAATATGTAAAAATAGATATAAATAAGATTATTTATGAAAAATTAAAAAATATATATATTAAAAATATTAAAAAAATTAGTTAAGAAAAACAAAAAAAAATTTAAATTTAAAAATCAAAAACAAAGAAAATTTATTAAATATTAAAATATTTATAACAAAATAAATTAAATAAATAAATAAATAACAACAGTAAATAAATAAATAAATGTAAAATATATAAAGCATATATATTTTTATATATACTATAAATTTGTATTTTCTAGAGAAAAATCGATGACTGTTTTGTGTTACATATTCTTATTTACTTAAATTTATTAAATTCAGCTGAATTTGTTTGTACATTCAAATTGAGTTGAGCCACCATTTCTCGCAGTGTAGTCATGCAACAGGGGGATGCTGACATATTCCTGCGCAGCCTTGCAGTTTGATTGACAGGTGTACCGTGACACCTTGACAATTGTTTTGATTTGGAAAAACGTAAACATAAACACACAAGTTGCATACGTTATGCAGTTTTGAAACCCCACTGAGAGGGGATCAGGAGAAAGTGAGACAGAGAGGGAGTGAGAGAGAGAGAGAGTGAGGTGCATTCGTTTTGAAGGGCACGTTGTACCACACAGTCTCACACTCTCTAACACACACACACACACACACACACACACACACACAGACACAAATACACTCTCACAAACATTTGTATGCCTATTTATATGTTGTCGCCGCTGTTGCCCAATTTCTCGATTTCCCATTCCAAATGGCATCAGAAACAGCTCAGAGCAGAGAAAAGTAGAGCAGCCCAAAGAGACGCAGAAGCGAACAAAATGTGTGCCACTCATTGAACAATTTCAATTATTAACTAATACATAAAATATATATGTAGATAAATATAAATTCGAATTGCTCGTTTGAGTAAAGTGAAAACTTGTTAAGAAGTATTGATGGGGCAGGAAGAGAGCGTACTTAAAGTACTTCAGGCGTAAGGTTTGAGCACTTGAGAGACCCTCGAAGAATTTGTTTTGATTATTATTTGATTGACCTGTTTATTGATTGAGTGGTTTATTGTCTGATTGACTGTATGACATTTTGATTGAATGATTGGATGGTTCATTGTCTGATTGTTATTAGTATAATTGTTTAGGTGCCAACTGATTGACTATATATATTTTTGATTCTTAGCTGATAGACTTACTGATTGGCTGATTGACTGGCTAATTGACTAAATGAATATGTTAAATTGGAGACCGATTGACTGATTACCTAGATGTTTCCTTAACTGTTTTATTTATTATTTATTTTTATTTTTTTTACTTGCAACTGGTTTATTAGCTAATTAATTGATTGGTTGATTGAGTGCAGTCTCATTGATTGACTGCAAACTTGCTGACTGGCTAAGTGTTTGACTACTTGACTTGCTGTCGACTGACTGGCTCACCGATTTGCTTACTGAATGCTGACAGACAAAACAATTGACTGTTGGTTGATTGACTACATGAATTACTGACAGATTGACTGAGATAACTGAAATAACTGATTGATTGATAGTGACTGATGCATACTGACTGACTACTTAGCTGTATGATTGTCTGCTGATTGACTGATTGACGCATTGATTGCTACACTTATCAATAGAAATCAATGATTTTAAAGCACTGATTGAAAGGTTGATTGATTTATTGCAGACTACTTTACAATGCACACCTTAAAAATCTAGAAATGAAAAAAAAAAAAATGTACAGTAGTCACTCTATGTGACTGCTGAACGACGCTGTGAACTGTTTTCAAGCTATTTCGCAACTTGTAAACTCATTTTGCTGCCAATTGAATTGTCGTCAATAAATGTTGTATAACTCTTGCTAATATATAATTGATGCAAAAACGTATTCAAATCGTGCTCAATTGTAAATTTACAAATTTTCTAAGTTAATTTTCGATTTTGCTAACAAGCTACAGAAATTATACGTGCCCAAGTGCTTGGGGGAATCTCTCAGTAGCAGCAGCAGCAACAGCAGCAGCTGAATAACATGTGACTGTTCGTAAGAAAACAAAGCTATTCCTACGTCAGAGTTTTCGGGGCACTGACAATCGTCGAGCGGAACGAACTGCGCTGGTAAATGGAGAACTTTTGAAAAGGTTTTCACTGTGGTCCGCTGCCTGCCTCCCCACCCAACCCGCCTGGGATGTTAATTAAGCTCGCTCTACAAACAAACCAATTGAATAACGTTTTTTTCCCCGCTGTATGCATAGAGTAAACGTTCATCAATTGCGATCGACTGACAATCATTAAACTGGCTAGAGATTTGAGAGGGGCGTGGCAAAATCAGAACCCAAAATATGATTTGATGGGCGAAAGGTCTACCTCACTGCTTGCCTCTTCCTATCTCTCTCTCTCTCTCTTCTTTTTCTCTGCTTTAGTGGGGGAGAAGTCTACCTCACTGCCTGTCTCTCCCTCCCTATTTCATTTTCTCTCTCTCTCTCTCTCTCTCTGTCTCTGTTCTGATGGGATAAAGGTTTGCCTCGCTGCGGCCTCCCCTTCCTCTCACTCTCTCCCTCCCACCCTCTTCCTCTCCCTCTCTCCCTCCCATGTTTGATTTGATCTCTGCATAGAGCTTGACTTTTCTATTGAAAACAAAAATTGAAGCAAACAAGCCTCAATGAAGGCATGAGAGTGGAATAAACTTGCCGTCCGTCCGTCCTTCAATATTGATTCGCTTTTAAGCAGATTTAGCTGGATTAATGTAAATTGAAAGAAAACGTCAAAGCAGAAGCACAAGAAATTATTTTCATAAGCAAAAAAAAGTTGAGCGCGTTCAATTTTACATTAGGCAGGCAGAAAATACTCGCTGAGTGGCTTTTCCTGTAAATAATTTCAATTAAAGTCGCATTAAATGCGAATAAATTTCAATCTGTCACAAACATATATATCTTGTATATATACATTTTGATATATATATATATTGTCTTTGCTGAGCGGGCGATCGGCCAAAAAGCATAGCAAAGAATTTTTTTGTTGTTGTTCGCTGAGACATTCCTCATTTTGTGGCAGAGCAAAGCAAAATATGAATATCCGTTTATATAGAAAAAGCAAAATAAATATATATATATATATATTATTTGTATATATGTTTAGCAGATATGTAAACATCAGGTGGGCTCATGCCCAGCACTTATCATGACAAATAAGAACACGAGGTGTAAGAGCTGAACATTGTTTTCTGCATCAGCTAAAATTTTGTTTGCATCATAAACAAAAACTGTATTATTTATAGAGCTTTAGATTAAAAGAAACTAAGAGATGCATGCATGATATAAATTTTAAAAATAATATAAATCACACAACTGTTTTCAAGAAACACAATTTCTGCTTGAGATAATTCAGATATATTTGTAACTTTTTTTTAGACAGAAATTTTACAGAGTCAAACTGGCTTGATTGATTATATTTTAAAAAATATATATGATTTACAATATTTTTTTAAGAATTAACAAATTATATTTGTATTTATTTTATATAATTATAATTTTTTTAATGCTAAGAGTATATTAGTTTATGTTAGTTTCTATAGGTCTCTTCAGCCTTCCGTATGAATCCATTGACATATACACAAATAGAGTCTTTTCTATAAAGTATCTTCGACTTCTTAGCTATGTGGGTGTACATTGTGGGCGTGGCAAAGTTTTGCAGCTAGTTCTACGGAAAACTCCTTAAGAAATAGAAAAAAAGAAGAAAAATTGTTATTATATAATAAATTTAGCTGTAAACAAGTATTATACAGTTGAATATACCCGACTTCTTACTTATAAGCAGTATTAACAGTATTAATATCAAATCAAAATAATAATCGTATACAAGCAATTTTATTGATTAATGAAACAATTCAATCGAGTAAAGTCTACGTCTAAAATAGACATATCTAGGACATGGCTACTAAAATTATAGTTGACTTTCCTTGAAAAGCTTCTATTTATCAACTTGACTAATGATACTGTTGAAGTCAATATATATTTTATGAACTGTTTTTCGCACACTCACTGATAAATGTCTTTATTCCATGATAAATGCTCTCAATAAATCAACACAATTATTTCCTTTTCAATACTCTAGACTTTTATCTATTATACTATTTGATTACAAACTCAAACATTTGATAAATATCATTTGCCTAAACAACTTTAGTCATATAAACAATTGTTGTTGCAACAAATGTTTAAAAATATATTTCTACAATTAGCTGCAAGCGTTTGGGGTCGGCCCACAGAATTTCGTTTTATTTGTTCATTGGTCTCTAGACATTTTTTTTCGGTGTCTCATTTATTTATAGCCAAAATGTTTCAAAACCATGAAATTTTTTGTTGCTTGTACTACTACGTCAACCTATCGACTGTCATAGATATAGAATAGATTGTGAATGAATCGTTCCAAGTTCTATTTCAATATTTGCATAATACTCAAAGACAAAATAGAAAAAAGTAAGAGGACTCTAGTCGATACTGCTCGACTAGGAGATACCCTGAACCCTGCAAAGTACTGATTCCAACAATTCAACACTTCTTTCATGCACATATACAAAAACACATATACACACCCGTACGCATGCATCCATACGAACGCATAAACAATTGCTCTGCTAACTGCGCAGTTACTGCGCTTGGGCTGCCGTGTGGGCTATATTACGAAAATTTGTTTGTTGAATAAATCTTGTTGTAGTAGGACTATCTTCATCAAATTTTTAAAACGTGATAATAACATTTAAATGTGTGTATATGCCAAAGCACAAGTCTCTAGTACTTGATATACGTTTTTTTCAAATTTAGGGCGAAGGGGGGGTGGCATCCAAAATCTGTAAATAACAAAATCTTTGTATTCATCACATAAATCTTCACAGTAAATCTGAAGTCTCTAGCTCTAACAGTATTTAAACTAGGCTTTAAAAACAAAGTCAGATTTTCGATTGTTATCGATAAAAAAGAAATGGGATGAGTTATCGAAAAAATATGATAAACTCGTACTGCGTATGGTATACACGAGTATACATGTAAAATTTCAAGTCTCTAGCACTTGTAGTTTAGGAGATCTCTGCGTTAGTACGGACGGACAGACGGACGGACGGACGGACAGACGGACATGGCTAGATCAACTCAGCTCGTCATCCTGATCAAGAATATATATACTTTATGGGGTCTGCCACGCCTCCTTCTGCCTGTTACATACATTTTCACAAAAACGTTATACCCTGATTTCCCATTTTCAATGGGTTCAGGGTATAAAAAGAAAAAACGAACAACAACAAAAAAATGTTGCCAATTGAATTGTAAAAGCGAAGCACGCCTAGGAACGATTAGCGTGCTATAAAAGACTTTGCTAATTTTTGATAGCAATTATATGGGACTGTTAAATATACGTATGTATATATATAATAACATAAATCTATATACATATATATTTTTATTTTATATTCTTAACTCACTCGATTTCCGACAAATTATAGAAACAAATTATTATTGCGTATTTTTTTGTCAATAAATTTCGACTTGTATAATCAACAAATAAGTAAGAACGGAAGTAAGATGAAAATGCCCGACTATAAGATATCCTTTGCCTTTAGAGATTAAGACGAAAGTGCCTGATTAGAAGTTAGCCTATACTTATAAGCACTGCCATCTTCACTAACGCAAAAATGCTCGATTAAAAGTTACCCTAGGCGTTCTCTAGGTGCTACATTTTCAGGTATGAATAAATTATATATGCAACTAGTAAACGTGCGCTAGTCGGGAGGCTCTGATATTAAATATATTAAAAATATTTAAAAAATAAATCAAATATAAAAATATCAAAAATTTAAAAACAATAAAAAAACGAACAAAAAAAAATTAAAAAAATATATAAATGAGTAAAAAAAAACTAAATTTAAAACAAATAAAGAAATACAAAAAACCTAAATTAAAAAGAAAAAAAAATCCAAATTTAAAAAAAAATGCAATAAATTAAAAAAATTAAATTAAAAATTAAAAGAAAAAAATAATAAAAAATTTTGTAAATAAATTTAAAAAAAAGAAATACAAAATTAAAATAAAAATAATAAAATACAAAAAAATAAATAAATAAATAAATAAAAATATATTTTGTAAATTGAGAATATATATTACATACATACATATTCAAGTTCCTTCATCTTTTGTAAATTACAAAATCTGACAATAGACATATAACTGGACACAACTTGAACCATTCAACATCATCAAGAATATTTATTTATATTTATAATAGATTCATTAGACTTATCCCTATCACAATAACTAGCAGCATACCCTTTTATACATGCTCAATAAGTACAGGGCATACAAATATAACAAGCACAAATCACATCAATAAAAACATAGCTTCCTACTTATATATGTACATATAAAGCATAAATCTATTATTAAGACTGATATATATCTTATGTGTGCTTTATGGGCTTTGCCTTCGTCTTCGCCTTTGACTTTGCCTTCGTCTTGTCTTCAATTTCGATTTATGTTTTTTTTTTTTTTTTGGGAATTAAATTTCACTTGAGACTTGGTTTCTTTTTTTTTTTTTTGATTGCTCGAGTTTTGGTCCCCATTGACCCAATTTTAATGCAATTTAAGCCCTCGTTGGTGCGCAAGTAAATGAATCGTAAGAATCCGGAAGACTTCGTTGGCATTGCCCCCCCTCCCCCATTACGCCCCCTCTCGTCGGCAGCCTTCAACCTGGCAACCTTTGGCAAATGTGGACGCGTTTAATTGCACGCTTACACGCAATTTCCTCGGCGTCAACAACATCGTCATCAACATCATCATCATTGACTTAAACATCATTGGCAACTTGATCATCGCCGTTTGCCTGCCCGTGGAAGTTTACTTAATTGCCCAACCGCCGAGACGTTTACTTTGTTTGTTTGCTCCGTTTCTTGTTTGTTTATTTATTTATCTATATAGGCGCAGGCAAAGAATAAGTAAAGCTGGATATTAGAAACCGCAACAATCACACACACCTGCCCATACACCTGATTTCTGGCAACAACTTCTAAATAATTATGTTTGCTGCAAGCAAATATGCAAATTACAAGAAAAAGAAAGAAAAAACTAAACAAAACTAGCTGCAAGCCAAACTGCAAGCAGCTGTTGCCGAGCAATGCCGGATAACAATATTCGCAATGCAAATGGAAGAAATCGAAATTAAGTGAAATGTTAGCAATACAAAATTTCAATTATAATTGCATCAGAATTTCGTGTAGACAGCTGCTAGTGCAATATACAGTGAGTGTGCAACTGTAAATCAAATGCAGTGGCACTCAAACTGTATAGTAGTAGTAGTAGTAGTTGTGAAATAAGTAAAGAACATTCACTCAGTGTAAATGTGTGATATGTCAGCTGGCACTTTGGTATTCTGTATAGGTAATTCAGTCAGTGGCTTTCAAACTGTGCGCGTTGAGTATAATTGGTCGTTCTGCTAAATGTAACTCAAATGCAGTAACACTCAAACTGTAATTGTAGGTGAGCTTTAAAACTATAATTATGAATAAGGTCAACTGCCATTGGATGGATATTTTGCAAAAGGCAGTTCCTCTCAAACTGTAATACAAGGTCAAAGCCACTTATTGTTGCAATTTATTGATTCATTGATTTTTGAAGAAGTCTGCGATAATTTGTCTATAAGCTAACTCTAATACAATGACTTTCAAACCGTAGAAAAGCATTCAAACTAAATTTGGAATTCATTTCATTATGAATATACTTGACTCATTAAAAACTGCGAGTTTCAAACTAAGTTAATTGCTTCATAAATTTGAATACTTTAAGATTTGATTACAATTTTGATAAAATTCGCTTGTAATCAATCTAATCTAATCTTTTGCCTAATGGAACTACACTCTATTAAACAAAGTCAAAACGTTGCATATGTTAATCAAAGATTTATCAGACTTTCTTTAATTGAATACCCAAACTTACATAGCTTACCATATAATTTGATTTGCCTTAATTGGAATTACCTTGGCTTTAAGGCCTTTGCGCTTCAACCTTGCTGCTTCAGTTCAATTTGTAGTCAAATTTGTCAGGCCGAAAGACCAATTGAAAATTTTGATATTTGATTTCTAAATCAAAAATTTAATAAAATATTTCTGTGCTAAATACAAAAAATGTAATTCGATTGATTAATAAAGAATTTGAACAAAAATTAGTTAGATGAAGTGTGTAGCACTAGAAAGACGGGATGCTGAATGTGCAATGAGTATGTCTATCGCTAAAGGGTATCTGCTAGTCGATAAGTAGAGCGAGAGTCTTTCAGTTACAACAGACAACAAAACGCTTGTAATTCGCAAGGAGGATGGCAATTAACTTAATTTGTTGTACTTAAAGCAAACACACAAATCACGCAATGCTTGGCACTCGCCTGGGGTCTATAAGGAGGCATATGATAAGAGCTGCGATGTGTGCTAATTGAGTTGTGTTTACAACTCGAGTAGTCGCTTAATGCTTAAGCACATGCAATTGCATTTAGTGGTATATTAAAAAACTAACTCCCTCTCCGTCTCCCTCTCTCATTCTCTATTTTAAGATCATCATGTGCACTTTGATGCGACGACCCTAAAGACTGACGACTTTGGCTCCGATAGCTGTGTGACATATCAGCGATCGGGCGACACGATTGTCGTGAGCTTGGGCTTTCTGCAGATCAATCATCGCTATCTGATTGATCTCAATTTGCCTGTGACACTGTTCGAGAACACCGGAGCACCGGGCACCAAGTTCGTGCCAGTTGTGAGCGCCACACCGAATCTGCACTGCAGGATCACGGAGTTTACGGGCACCAAGCACGACGAGCACGATTTCTATGAGATGAAGATCGAGTTCTTTGCCTACAAGGAGAAGCTGTTGCGCGAGGTCCTGCACATTGTCAACTCGAACAATGCCAAGGAGGTGCTGCAGCTGGTGATTGCGGCGCGTGTCCTGGGCAAGGGCAAGGGCACGCCCATGCTGCGAACGGGCATCCATTGCATAGGCGTCGAACGGGACGATGATGACTCCGAATCCTCCGATTTTGCGGGCTTCGACAAGCCCTAAGCCAATTGACACTAAACACTAAACTGGCTTTTAGTTTCTGGTTTCTTAGTTATGTGCAGTTATTTGCATAGTATTTAAGTCAACAACAACAAAATATATAGAAAACATAATCTTAATAATGTTAATTTATAAACCTTGTACGAGCATGTTTCTCATGTCAACAATTGCAGTTGTTGTTTCCAAAAATTGTATTCCAACTACCTTGTCCAACTATTTGTCAACATTTGTCTGTGTGTATTAATCTCTCCCAATATGGATGATTGACACAACATGTTTTTGCAACGAATTCAGTCGATTCCATTCGAAACCGTTTTGACAGCTTGTTCGCTGTCCTTTGTATTTGAATTTACACTTGCCTCTGACATGCTACGTACTTATAGGATAACTGAATTGGACAAATGTCTGTAATGCATACCAAGTGCAACAAATTAACATATTTGCTCGATAGTCGTGGCTAAAATGTGTCACGAATGTAACGCATTAGGAGCATTCTAATTCAAGTAATGGAAACTGTTTTCCCTTACCATTTTCTAATGTTAAATTTGTACTCTTTACATAAGTGAAGCAAAGCTCTTTAAAATTCATTGTCTAAGTTTTAAGAGCTCGAACTACTTACACACATATTTGTATATTATACATTCAAAGTATTTTTGCATTTCTGTTCAAGTTTTAAAAATTGTTATCAAATAAAATATATAAAAAATTAAATTTATATATTAATATATATACACATATATAATAGTAATACATGCACCTCCTAACTCAACTCAATGACCAAAATTGCAAGCCTTTATTTTGATAAAACTTTAATATAGTATTTTAAAATGTGTATAGAACAAATGCTCAGATCAAAGAATACTTTAACAGCGCAGCACTTTAACAGTACGTTAACAGTTGTTGAATATTTAACAGTCGTTTAACATTTTTCTTCTAAAAAAAAAATTCAATTTTAAGGTGCTCTACTTTTATATGTATTGTAAATGTTTATAACTCAAACAATCAATCAATGGGGCATTTGTTTAACAAAGAAAAATTATGAAAAGCAATTATAAAAGATATAATATATATATATACACACATGTATTTGAAAAGTTAATAAAATTTATTGTAAATTAATATAGATATATATATATATTATAATAAATCGGAAAAGTCTCAATCAAGCAGGCTGTATTTTATTAATCTAAATTCCGTTTATACAAATGAAATTCTAGTTAATAATAGAAGCAACAGACACAACAGCCGATTCGAAGTCCCAGAATACTCTTTACATATATATCCCTACATATATATCTACATTGAAATTAAAATATGGTGCAACGTAAACGCAAAGTGAACGTGGAAGCAAAGGCTTTCAGGATAGATAAGCGCGTCAAGATGGATGCACTTGAGGGGCAGAAGAATCTGCTGGACCTGCCAGTTGGTCCCCTGCATATGATCATATCGAAGGTGCATCCGGAAAACCAGGTATTCTTGCGCTCCGCATCCAACAAACTGAAGGCGGAGCACTCCGACTGCATGCTGCACAGGTACAAATCGTTCGCCAATATGCATCTGCGCAACCAGCATCTCAGCGCCGAGCACCAAAGGATACACACGGTGATGCACGTAAGTGTATTGCGATTATTGACAAGCATTGAAGGACTTAAGCTAATTGTGTTTTTTGATGCTCTCACAGGTGCTGGCCCAGTCGACGGACTATTTCATCAACTCCGGCTTCGATGCCATATTTACGGGCAAGCTGATTTACTTCTACAAGCAGGTGGCAACTGGCGAGCAGAGCATCGATGCCGCCCAAATGCACAAGTTTCTGCACGAGTTCTACAATAATCTGGAATGGACGACGGTCCAGTGGCCCAATGAAGCTGCAGCGCGCATCGCTCTCAATCAGCGTCGTCTGATACACACGATGACATTGCTGAATCTACTCAGAGTGGGTGTACTCGCTCTCTCTCTCTCTCTCTCTCTCTCTCTCTATCTATCTCTATTCTCTTCCTCTTTGACTTTAGCGATATATATGCTGAATCTACTCTCGCTCTCTACTACTACTCTCTCTTTATTTGACTCTCCTTATTGATGTATGTATATGAGCACTCTCTATAGATCCCTACTCTCGCTCTCTCTATCTGTCTTTCTTTGACTTTCCTTTTATGATATATGTGCTGAGTCTACTCTCTCTCTCTCTTTGACTTTCCTTTTATGATATATGTGCTCAATCTACTCTGAGTGGGTGAACTCCCGTTCTTTCTCTATGCATCTCTCTCTCTCTCTCTCTCTCTTTGACTCTCCTTTTAATAGATACCTTTTTCTACTCCAGCAATTTCGCCACTTTCGCATTGTTAGCTCTGGCATGAATCTGATGCATTGGCAACTGAAACTTGAGGTCTTCGGCCTCCATTTTGGCGTACTCGAGAAGGATGCCCAGCCGCGGGAGCAAGACAAACTGGTGGACTTTTTGACGATAATAGCCGAACTGCTGGTCTTTGACAAGTCGCGGACATACGAAAAGTAACATCAGAATAGATTTAATTGCAAGTAGAACTAATCGTAATAATTCAACTATGTCCCACAGTCGCTACACAGATATCGGCAACAGTTTCTATATTTACGGCATCAGGGAACACACAAAGGTGTCCAAAAACAGTCAGAAGCTAACGCTCAAGCTGAGCATCCTGGCGCCGTTGGTGGTGCGCAACCTGCTCGAGGATGTGCTCAGTGGCCGGATGGATATGCTGCGGCCTGTGCACTGTCCACTGGTCGACACGTTCAGCATTCAACTGGATGTGAAGAGCCGAAAGGTTTGCTCGTGGGATGGCAGAAATCACATGGAGATCTGCATTGTTCCTCTTAATTAGCTCAACGATAATGCATAGGCAAAATATATTATATTATATGTGTACATACATATATTAGTTTGTTTATTTCAAGTGAATAAACTCGATCGAAAGTTCTCAAACAAAGAGCCCATCACATGGGAACCGCAAGAAAAATAATTTCTGAGAATCAATATTTTTTTTTATTTTTTATTTTTTTAATAATGCAACAGCTAAAACCATTTTTTACAAACCGAAATATTGCAGTATATATAATTGGCTAGCACGTAAACATCACAAATTACTGAATTTAATCACAAATATTTCAGCGCAAACTTTGAAAATCAAGAAATTTCCAACATTTTAGCTTAGCTAGCTTTTGGTACAGGGTATATTAGTTTTGTTATCCAATATGTAACACTTTCTTATACAGTTATTCGAGAGATGAGAGAGTAATAATATTAAACAATTATAGCCTTAATATTAAACCATTATACTCTAAAAACCTATTTTAAATATGTTAATATTAGATGTATGTGGTGAGCACAAGGCGACGTGGTAGACCAATTAAAGTATATATATTCTTAATCAAGGCGACAAGCTGAGTCGATATAGCCATATCCGTCCGTCCATCTGTCTCTCCGTCCGTGTGAACGCAATAAACTCGTAGACTACAAAAGAGACTTCAAATTTTCAATGTATACTTGGGTATACCTTACGCAGTACGCAGCATATAATTTTTTCCGATAAGTAATCCCATTTCCTTATCAATATATTGACTTCGTTTTTTTTAACGTAGCTAGTTCACCATATTAGTCGCTTCTACACATAGATACAAATGTCATTATCATGTTCTAAAAGTCTGATTACTAAAGTCCATCTACAAGAAAAGTTAGTCAACAAATAAGTTCCCATCATATGGTTCGAACTGCAGACAAGCGCAGTCGCTGCGTCATCAGCGCATATATATATATATATGTATATATATATATTGATATATATCAAGATCAAGAAACGTAGAATTAATATCAGCTCTCTTCGTAGGGTTTAGAGTATTTGGTAGTCGAGCAGTCTCGACTTTGTTTTTAGCATGAGCAGCGGAGACGATCGTCGAGCAGCTGTTTCGGGCTGCATAGAAACTACAGCGACGTCGACTGCAAAAGGCAAAGACGAAATGTAATTCATGCTAACTGCTCAGTCGCGTAGTAATTGTGTGTTCGAGTGGAGCGATCTTTAACATTAATCTTTGTAGTCGGTAATGGAGCAAGATCTGGAAAATAATCGGATGAGGAGAAGATTAATACTAATACTAATTGTCACTTTCAATTTATTTATCTTCGCGTTCGTCTTTGGTGCCTTAATTTGGGTTAGTTGAGATGCGTGTAGATTCAAATTAAACGGCGAGAGTTAAGTAAACGAATTGTTTTCTTTTCGCAGGCGTATATGAAAGATCGAAATGTGTCTTACCACCGGCAACGTCCTGACTCACCATGATTCATCCATCAGTCAGGCAGTCTGAAACTGAAACACTCTAATAAAATGTTCAAATAAAGCAAATTGTGTCTCATTTCTTATACTTAATACAAAGTAAAACGAAGTCTGTTACAGTGAAATAGGTCTGCCTAAGACAGCTGCAGATCGTATAACTTTTTTGATCTATTCGATATGCTAGCAGCTAGTGTAAAAATTGTAATTCAACTGCCTCAGTTTCTAATGCAAAATCTGTTGCTATCTCGCTTGTTGTGCACGTGCAACAATTAAAGCAATTACAGTTATGCGCGCATATTTGATCAATCAATGAACTACACTGGAGAACAAAAAGAATTGCTTTGAGCATTATGAGTCTGGAATGAATGAATGATAGATACACACTCAAACCCTCACACACCCACAGCCCGTGTCTCGGCAAATGCAGCGCTTTTTTATTTATAAATTTGTGACATTTAATCAAGGTGAAGCAGGTGATAAAGGTGATTCCAGGAACTACATCAGTAAAGTGAAGTCATCAACAGATCGCAGACAGCCATAGGTACGTCTATAGACCTTATTGGCGATCAGAATAATCTACATAGATAAGATATGATGTGTGATATCGTTGACTGGGACAGTTGAAGCTATGATGAAAAATTTTCTGAACCTTGAACTGGCTTAGCTTTTTCCTAATCAATAAGTAAGTGCAATAGTGGGATTTGTTTGACTATAAATACCATAAACCCTAGAATTTTATATCACTATATTATAAGTATCATGTCAACACTATATTTTAAGTATAAAAGCTTAAAAAGGAACGAATTAGATCTATTTCGCAATAATGCTTAATGTTGAGTGTTTCTATACGGCTGTCGTTGCTTTAGTTCCATTCGTTTCTCTGCTGTTGAATTAGCTTAACCTGGCAGACGTCGCCACTCTGACGCATTCTGAGCCCGACAGTAAGTTACAGCGTGATAAGAATAGTGAGTGCACTGAGGAAAGCAGAGAGTTATTAAAGCTGTGTGAGAGTAGTCTTGTGAAGAAGTGTAACGAGCAAACATGTCGCGGCTCAGAAAGCGTCCGATGTTGGATTGTGACGAAATTGAAAACGAAGATCCGACACATACAAAACAGAATAGATGAGAAACTTAAGGCGTTCAATCACAGCCCCAATGTTGTCATATCTAATTGATTTTGGGTTATCAATCCGAGTAAATATTTCTAATTTCAAGTCTCTACCATTAATAGTAGCCTGAGCTTATTAAATGTGTGGAATCATCGAGAATTATTGCCGCTTATATCTCATACATCTTTGGAGCTAGATTCTCCAAATTTTGCATATAAATGCATGGGTATTTTTTAAAATTTTGTTTTTTATACCCTGAGCCCATAGAAAATGGGGAATCAGGGTATAATGGTTTTGTTAAAATGTATGTAACAGGCAGAAGGAGGCGTGGCAGACCCCATAAAGTATATATATTCTTGATCAGGGCGACGAGCTGAATTTGTATGTCCGTCTGTCTGTATGAACGCGTCGATCTCAGAAGATATAAGAGCTGGAGACTTGAAATTTTTTTCTGTAGGTCTGTATATTGCGCGCGCATATCGAGTTTGTTTTTTTGTTATCGACTAAAAACCTACTCGAAAATCAGTTAAAAAATTATATGTCCTACATCTTTAGAGCCAGAGTCTCCAAATTTAAAATGAAGATTCATTCAAAGAATTTCGGTTTTTGTCTTCCATGTTTTCTATGTCTTCCTAATTTTCTAAGTCTGACATATTTTCTAAGTCTGTAAAGTTTTCTGTCTTTCAAATTTTCTAAGTCTTCCAACTTTTCTAAGTCTACCATGTTTTCTAAGTCTTCCTAATTTTCTAAGTCTTCCTAATTTTCTAAGTCTTCCTAATTTTCTAAGTCTTCCTAATTTTCTAAGTCTGCCAAATTTTCTAAGTCTGCTAAATTTTTCTAAGTTTTTCAAGTTCTTCCTAATTTTCTAAGTCTGCCAAATTTTCTAAGTCTGCTAAATTTTCTAAGTTTTTCAAATTGCTCCTAATTTTCTAAGTCTTCCTAATTTTCTAAGTCTTCCTAATTTTCTAAGTCTGCTAAATTTTCTAAGTTTTTCAAGTTCTTCCTAATTTTCTAAGTCTGACAAATTTTCTAAGTCTTCCAAGTTTTCTATGTCTTTCAAATTTTTTAAGTCTTCTTAATTTTCTAAGTCTATCCTCTAAGTCATTAAACGATCACTAACATTACGTCTAAAGTTGACCTTATTATTAATATAATATTTAAACAATTCTTAAAAATTATTTATAACTATTACAATTTTGCTTAAAGTACTTAATATTTAAAAAAAAATAAAATATTTACCTGACCACACTTTACTTTCACTTGCACTTTCACTTTCACTTTACTGCACTGCACTGCTGACCCCCACCGGGCCTGGACGACTGAAGAAATGCTGCAGCTGCTGCTCTTTATATAGGGCCACTTCCACTCAAAGTCTACGGTGAGCTCAAATGTTGAGCCTGCGTCGAGTTGCGGTCGCTGCAGTCGATCGTTAAGTGACCAATAAGAACATTCTCTGCTGCTTCAAGCATTCTAAATGAGTTTAACTTAAATGTAAATGTAAGGAAATATTGCTGCGTACATATAGACAGCATAAATGATCCTCTGCTGCTCATCTTCGCTCCTTGCTTTTGTTAGGCAGACAGACAGACAGACTGAGGATAGACAGAGAGACAGACATACAGAAATACAGACAAACTGAGATACAGATATACATATGGTTAGTATATGGATCGGCAAATAGTCATAGTTAATTCTCATTACATATTTTATATACATATATATTTCCCATATATATATATTCCTAATTCTGTCTCATACTGTCTGATCTACCAAGGTTGATATTTTTATTTAATGTTATTGTCACGATCTGAAAGTTTTATGTCTGGTCATACGTGCGTGCGTATGTGTGCATGTTTGGTTTTTTGCATAAGCAGAAAAAAAGCGATGTATCACTAAAATTCCTAGAAGGGTTTAGGGGATCTCGTAGTCGAGCAGTCTCAACTACAGCTTTCTTACTTGTTTTTTTTATTTTTATTTTGGTTACCAGCTCCAAATTTGACAGTTGCAAATGTAGCAATGTGAATGAGTTGGTATTGCTTATGGAATGACAAAATTCACAAGAATATGTATATAATATTCTAAAAGTTTCATTAAATTCTGTTAAGTCAGAATTTAATATACAAAATATTTTATCAATTAGCAAACGCACCTGTAAGCAGCAAACAGATAGCGTTTTCCTATCGATCGTTTATTCTATGCATACAGTTATATACACACATATGTATATACATATAAAGGCGTGCCTTCTTCTAAGAATTGAATTGTGAAATTTCCAGCCGTCACTTTAGTTTAGTTATGTCGCTCGCAGTGCAGTGATTTCGCCTGCAATCTGAAAGTGAAGAAGCTGCCAAGACAGCGAGCGGGTGGCTTTAAAATTTGCCAACCACATTCGATTTTTATGGTTGGGTGTCGGCGTTTTAAATGCTAATTAAACTGCGTCAATATACGCGTAGTACTGTCCTGTCGAGTCGAGTGCAGTGGAGTGGAGTCGAGTTGGGTCGAGTCGAGTCGTGCTTGCTTTTTGCGTCCGTGCAACAATGAGCGCAATAACAGCTATTAATAAATATGCTCAATCAATGCGCTGACCTGCAACAACAATGATGACAACAACAACAGCTCAGCGCGTGAAAATATTTGCTTAATTAAAGTAATTATGGTTTCATATATCATTCGGGCAGCAATGCGGCCAACAGTCGCTGGACCAGGTCCATTCGTAATTACCTTTTGCAATAAATTATGCATTTATTATACCATTGAAAAATGATTTAACGGGGGCAGAGGGCAGAGGGCAGAGGGCAGAGGGCAGAGGCAGAGGCAGAGGCGGCATGTCGGCGCATTAAGTATATAGTATATATATATGCAATATATATATATATATATATATATATATATATATATATATGTATATATATATATAGCATCAACGGTTGAGTGGATCTACTGTCTGTCTGGCTGTCGTCTGTCTGTGTGTCTGCTACAGCGCCTGCGGCTCAACACATTGGACTGTTGGACGTGTTTGACCTTTAAAAGGGTCAAATATATAATTTCAGAAACAATGATCCATATTATCATTCAGCATGACAGAAATTTAGCTCTATTGTTGGAGCATATTTTTGTCAAATTCTGATTCAATTTCTTCATATTTTTTTGCACTTGAAATTATTGTAAATTGCATAGCTTTGGTTTGATTTTAAATTGAAGTTTGATTTAAAAACTATTCAAAGCTTTTCTAATGATCTTTCTTCAAGATTTCATTAGCAAAGTCCTGCAGTAGAGTTCTTTCGATATATGAATGCATTTTGGTATCAAACGTTAGAGAGCCCTTAATGTATACATATCTTTGTATAGATAAAGTAGATATGATATATAGGAAAAGTAAGGCAATATGTACTATTCAAATTCAAATTCAAATTCAAATTCAAATTCAGTTTCTTGTGGCATAGCTAGGGCATCTGCTAGTCAGTTAGATACTAAGCTCTATTAAAATGTTACTAAGCGTGTGTCAATCACAAACACACCCATACACACACACACAAGCTCACACATTCACGCCCATACACACACCCATAGTCTCACTCTCTCACTCTCTCAGAGTTGAAGCATTCTATCCTTTTTGGCATTTTTATTTCTATTTGAATATTTGTTTTGGCTGCAAACTAGTCGGGTCCAAGCTCGAACAGAAATGAGCAGAATACAAATAATAATAAAAATATATATAAAAAATAAAAAATAAAGAGACAAAAGCGACAACAACAACAGCAACAACGATTACAAATGTGACAAGAGAATCCAACACCGAAATGAATAATGTAAATACGCCAAGTGTACAAAGTTTTAATTGTTATCATGTTTTGTCTGAGCGCTGTTTCCTCATGTGTGCGACAGTATGTGTGTGTGTGTGAGAGAGTATAAGTGAGTGTGTGTGGCATGCACTTATAGCCAAGATGTATCCATTTACGCCTGGCTAAGTTTTACGTTGCGTATACGACACATGCCCCATTCAGCGCGAAGCGTGTCTCTGTGACTATTGTGTGTGTGTGAGTGTGTGTGTGTGTGTGAGTGTGTGTATGTGTGTGTGCAACTGTGGTGTACTTTTGTGTATGCATAGCTATGGATTTGGTCTGAGCAAAAGTTTTTTCATTTTGCATATGTGTATGCTGTGCCTTAAAGCTGCACTTTCCCTTAGCACTCCAAAATTTAAGTCTGATGAGAGTAGCAAAATAAACTCATTCACATATATTTAAATAAGGGAACTGAGAGGGAATGTAATACTGTACATAAATATAAAGTATATATTTTTATATATTTTAGTATACAAACTATTATATGTTTGTCTTTAAAGCTTTTATATTGCAACAGTAAGGAAATTAATTATTATTTTTTTTTTTTTTTTGGCTTTTAACAAGTTTAGAAAAGTTTTCAAGCATGAACATGGAATTTACGTCCATGTCCAATCGATCGATAGTAATTTGTATGCCTTATACTACATTAGATAATCTGATATATGCTCTAATATCTACGTGACTTTTAGGATAATATATATATAATATGGAAAATTGTAAATGCCATGAACTTCAAATACTATGATTTCATTTCATTTAGCTGGAAAATACCTCAGCGAACGCAGCTCAACTTCGATGTGAATGAACGCCTGGCTAGGCTTTGCTTATCGTACAATAGCTTGATATATTAACATGACTGATAAGAACTAAAAATAAAAGGTGACGATCATTGAAGCGACGACCAATTTGTAGCTCATTCACATATCTGACTATCAACAATACCTTAAAGGCGACTGCATGTGCAGATTGGCATATCTAAGCCAAAAGTTGTTATCTAGATTAACAAATTAAACTATTTTGATTACAATGCTCAATATTGCTAAAGCCTGCTTAGTTTAATCAGATGTGGCTAAAAGAAGGAGAAAAAGTGCACAAAACGCGTAATCTCTCTCTTCTTTATTTCCAGTTGGTTTATTATTTATTTTTCTATTTTAATTTCTATTTGCTATCGTTTTTATATCTTACTCAGCAATAGTTAAAGCTACCTTAAATAATTTGCCATATCTAACAAATTTATTGCATATTTTATCAAACAGAATCCAGTCAGTCAAAACTCTTTGCTAGCAGCTAAAATGAAATCAAATTTTTGCCTAACAATAAAAACCTCAAATGCAACTGCAAAATTCACAATTATCTTAAACAATTTAAGTTAAATTGTTAAATTTTTGTTTATTTAATGCTTGAGAAATTTAAATGGAAAATCGTGTATAAAATATCTCAATTTGCCTTTAAAAGCATAAGACTTGTGTGCAGTTGATTTGCATAGCTATAGCTAAACATATTTATTTTGATTTTCATTTTATTTTTTTATGCTTTTGTATATATTTTGTTGCTGTGTGTGTGTAGAAGAAGTCAGCCTTAAGCACAGCTCTCAAGCATGCAAATCCAGAATATTTGTGGCTCACAGTATTTATTTGGCACAAATTTTAAGTGATTTATGCTCGCCTCAATTGCCTCACAGCTTCAGCCGCATAAACCACTGAAAAATACGTATACGCAGTGTGGCACAACAAGATACAGCAAACATACACATACACACACACACACACACTCACACAGACACAGATACGCCTGGACACGCGCATTGCATATGGATATGCATATTTATTTGGCAGGACTTTACTTATGCTACATTTTATGGCAATGTTTGTTTGCCCAACTTCAGATGCAGACGCTCCAAGAACACGAAATCCAGCCCAGTCCAGTCCGGCGCTATAGATTTGTTAGCCAGCATGCATGTATATGTATTTGCCTGATGTGTGTTTGGTGTTTGCTCACACTTATTTATTTGATAATAATTTCAAGATACTCTATCTCTCACTCTCTCTCTCTCTCTCTCTCTCCGACTGAAAAACAAACTAATTTCGTGCAAACTCTCTTTTGGCCAGCATAAATAATGAAAATGTCATAACACAACTCGAGCAGCGTATATCGTGCGTATCATATCTTTGCTTGCAGCACACTAGAAGACGCTCGCATTGTGCCACAATGTTTATGCAAATGACATTTTGCTGTCCGCCGCACTGATTACGCATGCAGCCCCAGGAGCAGGACTTAGCCTCACATTTGTGCATCGACTGCAATATAAATATTTTACATAGATTTTACATAGCTGATTGAAGTCGTGCGCATATGCTAAGCCCGCAGCTACAGCTGGGCCAGGACCTGGTCCTTGGTCCTGGTCCTGGCATCGTCTTCTGCTTGCAGCCGCCTTTAAATTATCCAAGCAACGAAATCAAATCAAATCAATTGCAGAGTGCGCCTCAAACCTTGCCTCACTTAGCTACAGCATTTGCATATGTTTCGTAAGCCTAATTGAAGCGCCAGCGTTGCCAGCCTGTTTAACACTCTGTCTCTGTCACTTCCCCTCTCCCTACCTCTCTCTCCCTCTCTTACTGCAATTAATTGCTAATTTAGAGCGTGCCTGTTAAAAATTTACCATTATTTATGATTATTTGTTTATTGCTTGCGGGTCTGTTCTTCTATCTACCTGACGGCGTTCACACCACAATATATGTATATAAACACACACACAGACACCTACACACACACACACTTTGGCAGCCACAACACCCGCACAACACATGCAAAAAAAAAAACGCCGCCAGCAGCTTTTGGTTGCAATTTTGTGGCGTTTCACTGGGCGATAAAGTAATCGCCGCTATTCGAGCTTATGGTGTGAAATACACACACCTACACACCCTCACACTCACACACACACATTCTCTCACATGTATTGTGAAATGTTTACGACTAGCATTAAATCGCTTTACATTATGAACAAGTTCATTAAAGCATAAACTTTATTGTATTGTTAAGTATTAAAAATTATTTTAGCTTAATTTTAATATGATTATTATTGAAGTATATGAAGTACAACAGAATGAACCAGCTCACCATAACAACTAATTGTAATTGAAATGTGCATAAATATGTGTGTATATGTGTATATTTAATAACATTTTTATCATAAGTATTGTTTCAAATTTCATTAGCATTAATGTCCATTAGCCAAAGCTGGCGCAGAGATAGAGTTGAGTGCTCGCAACTTTTACCTTGTTATCAAGTTATGGGTAAGCTAAATGCATATGCAGTGGGAACTTTTTAGTAGCGCGTAATTTTATGTTAACCAGCTTAAAGTTAGATATTGAATTTAAAGTTTAGCAAGCGAACTAGTTAAAGCAAGAGCTTGTTCAGTTTACTTTACTATACTTTAAAATAAAGCAAGAACTAGTTCAGTTCACTTCACATTACTTCCACTCAATTATATGCACACTGTACAAAACTTAGAGTATTTCTGTGACAATTATATCAATTGAACTAGTTCAATAAAAGCTGGTTAAATAGCTTTGATTTATATAAGGCAAATTACTCCCATTTTCTTTTCACTTGTTCAGTTCATTTCAGTTTAATTGATCATTATTTTACGTAAGGTAGTATAACTTGCAACAGCTAAAAAAATTATATAACTAAGAAAAGATTCACTTCATTTTACATAGGTTCCACTCAATTTCAATGAAACTTATATAAAACTCAAACCATTTTCTTTTAAAATTTAACCAAGTAAAATAGCTACAGTATAAATAGGCTAGCTAAATTTAAAACCTTTTAACTTTAGAACTAACAAGTGAGTAGTTAAATACAGAACTAGTACATTTATTTAGAAGAAAGTCAATTAGCATAGGCAACAACTGGCTCAGTTCATTTCAGTTTAGCTATGCTAAATTTAAGCTAATCTTTTGGCAATCCAATTTTATTCAGCAAATGAACTAGTTTAACTCTGATGCCAATTTGCTTCACTTGAGTGAAACTGCAACAATAGAAATTAGAGGCAGAGTAAACTGCAAAACACCTTGAAGGCTTGTTCAATCGATTGAACTGGAACCAGTTCTAACAGCTGCTAACAGAAGAGGGCAGCAGCAGCAGAGGCACAGTTAAAACTACCACCACGCCCTCTCTGCGAAGGGCCAAGGCGTCATTTAGTCTGTGGTTAGATGCACGTACGTTTTACAGGTTTTTTCCTACCTACACAAATGCATACATATATATGTATATGTATATGTATATGTGTGTGTATGTGTGTCTATAATACATATATAAACACATCTATTTAGTTGTTTTTCCGCTCGTTTTTCGCTTCGTTTTCATATTCCTGCTTCTGCTTCTTTCTTTTTTTTCTGTTTCTTTTTTTTTAACGCGTTGTTTCGCTAACGTTGCTCGCGTTGTTGCGGTTGCAGCACGTCCGTACGTGTTTATGGCGCGCATATCCGCAAATATGCAATCAGACTATAATCTACTTAATGTCTTTTTCCAGCAACCACAACAACAACAACAACAACAACGGGCTCAGCAGCAACGGCAGCAGCATAAAAAGCAAAGAAAAATGCGCATGGAAAATGAAGTAATGCAGTTGGCCGAAAATGCTAGCTAACAGCCTACGAGGCGTATGTGTTATGTGTGTGTGTGTGTATGTGTCTTGAAACGGCACGGACATGGCACATTAACGGAAATTAGGCAGTCATTTTCGTAACCAAAAAATTTCAAAAGTGCGTATTTTTTATGTTTGACGGTATTCAATTTTTTCCCTCTCTCTTTTTTCTGTTGCCTACTTTTTGGGGCCGCAGCGAAGCGCGCAATGCTTTGAAGTTAGCACATTTTGGCTTTTAGCTAATTTTTAAAGACACGCAGCAGCAGCAAAAGAAGAACAACAACAACAAAGTTGAGTCTGGCAACAAAGCGTGGCCAAAGTGGAAAAAGACGCTACAAAAATATTTTGCCTGTAGAGAACATTAGATATTGTTTTTGAGCTGCAGACATGGCGTTTTAGTTTTTAGCAGTTGTTCTCTGTTTTGTCCTCAGCCTGACAGCAGCAAACAGCAACAGCAACAGCAACAGCAACGACAACGACAACGACCAGGACAACGATGACTCGCTGGCTGTGTGTTATTATTGTTATTGTTGTTGCTTGTTGCTTGGCTCACAATGCGGCCATAAAAAGCAGCGCGTTGGCTGAAGTCGAAGTGCGGCGCTGCAACAAAAGGAGGCGCCCGCACAGCAGAACAATTGAAACAATAAAACGGCTTTAAGGAGCAACTCCATGCTGGACATGGCTGGTAGGAAGGAGAGTATATGGGGGCATGGCAAGCAGGCAGGTGGAGTTGCAGCAGGCATAGATAAAAGCAATTATGGAGTGAATGTGTGCGTGTGTGTGTGTGTGTGCAGTCCACAGCTATTCCGAGTTGATAAAGCTGTTGCTTTAAGCGAAATCGCAGTTGGTAAAGTTATCGAGAGGCGTTATCGATAAGCTAAAACTAGAAAGTATCTCAATGTGTGAAAGGGAGAAAGATAAAGAGATAGATGCATAGATAGAAAGAGAGAGAGAGAGAGAGATAGATAAATAGAGAGAGACAAAGAAAGAGTGAGAGAGAGAGAGCGAAGTAAATAGATAGCAAAAGCAGGTAGCTATTTGTCTGAATTAATCAAGAATCTAATTTAAAAGATATTGGAACTGATATCGATACAATTATCGATTATTCGTATTCCATTTATGTGTCAACACTAGACTACTGAAAGTTTGACAACAATCCGGGAGATTTAAAAAGATGTTCAATAGAAATCATAGTCGAAATTAAGTAAACGATAATTCTATCGATAATCAGTAGCTCTAACTAGACGATATTGTATTGTAAGGAAAGAAAAAGAAATCTCGACAGCAAACATCTAAGTTTCAAAAATGCCTGTTTTCAAAGAACTAGAATTTGAAATAAATCAATCGATAAATAGCGAAAAACTATATTGTAGAACAAGCTAAGGATTTTTTAGACATAAAATGTCGATAGGTAAGAAAGTATATAAATAGAATAAGTAAAACTCGATGATAAAAGTAATTGTAGTTCTTGTAAAATCCATAAATGTAAGTATGGCTATCGACATTGTTGTCGTTATGATTCTTACGTTGCTGCTAATGAAATTCATAGACATAGAGAAGGAATAGGCTAGAAAATGTTTTTGAATTACTCCTAGTTAATTAACCTAATCGAATAGATATTAATTTCGTTATCGCATATGCCTACTCTTCATCTTCAACTTATTCATAATGAAATATTTCACACCACAGATATATCCCTTTGTTAAGGAATTAGCTTTATTGGGGAATTAGTTAAACAAAATCGGATTTGCCAATGACGTAAAAATCGTTATCGGCATCGTAAACGGCATCAGTATCGGTATCAGCTTTGCTATTGAATATTGTTATCGTTATCGCTATCGCTTATTGCTAGCGCTTAATGCTATTGCTAATTGCAGTGCACATTCACTGCGCACTAAACAAACCCTTGACCGTCGCATCGGTCGTATCGATCGGCAGCTTGTAGTAGCCGTCGCGGCGCAGTGCTCGCTCCTCATCATCGGCAACGCCATAGATATCCTCGATGGGCTGCATTATCTCCGACTCGTTCGGCAGCAACAGCTTACGCGCATCCTTGCGGAATACAGCCACCGCCTTGACCATGCTGTGATGGGCCCGGGTGAAGTGCTGTAGGCTGAGTGACTTTCGCTTGGCCGCCAGCTTGCTCTGGATGCGATCGAGCCGCGCTATCAGACGCAACAGGATGAAGCGTGCGAAACGATCCTTGATCTCGAGCAATGTCAGTTCCGTATCGCGTTGGCCCAACGGCCGCATATAGGCGGCAATGATGAGGCCCACAAAGACGATGTTGATGAGCAGAATGGTCAGCAGGACGATCAGTTGAAAGATGTCCACGTCCGCGGAGCAGCAGGCCTCGCTCAGCTGCTTCCAGGACATCAGATCATAATTGTGCACCTTCCACTCATAGTGCAGATAGGCTGTCAACAGGGCCACCAAACAGCTGCATAAGGATATGAAAGGATAATTGTGATAAAAGAACTCATTGAGGTATGCACGCAAGCTGCGCAATAGATTCATCTTTCAACTATGGCGGCGGCTATTGTCGAGTGGATCGGACAATTCCGATTTTGTTTATTGTTTATTTTAATTCGGATTTTCTTTTCGAATTTTGAGCTTAACGTGCCGAAATGAGTTGTGCTGTACGAGCTACTGAGTGAGGAGGCAGCCTTAACGTGTATGGGTGTGTGTGCGTGTGTGTGTGTCCTGAGTGAGAATTGGCGTATAAGAGTTAAGAGTTATTTAATACCCCTGCAACATGTTTGAGTGTGGATCGCAAACATGTTTGAGCATAGACTAGACACAACGCCCACAATTGCAACTGCAACTGCAACATGTTTGAAAGCAGCTAAAACTTGAGTTGCCTTTTTGAGTGGCTTTTTTTCCTAGCTTGCAACTGTCTCTGCCTGCTGCCTCTGCCTCTACCTCGCCTCTGCCTCGCCTCCTGCTGCCTGCTGCCACTTGCTGCCCAACTTATTTCAAGTTGCAAGTCTAACGTTAATTTTGGCCAATCGCGACAACTTTTTGCCACACGATTCTGAGACGCTGATAAGGCAAATATAATAATAAAAAAAATAATAAATGATGAAGAAGCAGCGGCAAATGCGGCCATTTTGGCCGCCTTATCTGCGACTCCTGCTCACTTTTGTCTGTCTGTCTCGCTCTCTTCTTTTTTTTTTTGCCTGTTTGCTGCAACTGCTTGTGGCAAGTGCATGCAAAACTGCATTTTGTACGAACGAGTCCCAAAAACTGGCAGCCAAAACGGAAATATTCAAAAATTTCAGGCGCGGGTGGAACTGCCAAAAGCAAGCCAAGGCATGTGGGGCAGCCTGCCTGACTGTCTGTGGTGTGAGTTTGGATCGTCATGAAGAGAGTCGTTTGTGTGGCACACAGCTAGTGTTGCCACCACGTTCTCCACGTCTATGCGGCGCGCTAATAAAAACGTAAAATTTAATGGTTACGGAAGGCACTAAAAAACAGGCTCACCAAAAACGAACTAAAGTCGCGGCCAACCGAGTAAGCGAGCGAGCGAGCGTCTGAAACACCCAGCCCCACACCCAGTTCTCTACCAGCTGGCTGCCCGTACAACCACCCGCCCGTTCGCCTGTTCGCCCGTCCGTCCGCTCGCCTGCCCCTTGGGGCGCTGTGGCGGCCGCTTGGGCGATAACCAAGCAACGAACCACAACCGCACACACAGAGCACAGGGCGAACTGTAACTACGCCAACGCCCTCGTCGTCGCCGCCGCCACCACCAACACCACCCGAGCCAAGGACTTCGATGTAGACGCAGTGGAGCGCCCAGCCGTGCACGTCAAACGCAGACAACTTGAAAAATGTAGAGACAGCGCCGCAGTAGTTGAAACACGCCAAAAAATATGCAAAAGTAAAATAAAACAGACGCATTTGCCCCGTTACCAGAGACGGACGGGCCGAGGCCAGCCGGGACGGGACAGCCGGGACGGGACAGTCGGCATAGTCGGCACAGTCGACAGCGTTCGACATTTGACGTTATAGGTTTTTGGGCTCTGTTGTTTGGCAGCGGCTGCAGCAGCGATAGAGCCACTGGCCGAGGTAGCTTCAGCAAAGCATTGCACAATATTTGCCCTCACTCTGCCCCCGCCCCCGCCCCTGCTCCTTCTTCTGCCTCTTCTGCACCTTGCCACACAGCACAGCTGTATCTTTTTTAAATTTTGTTTTTCAGCAAGTTTCCTTTTTGTGCACAGCCGTTGTCCACTTGACAGCAAGCAGCCGGCTGGGCTGCAGTTGTCTCTGCTGTTTAGCTAAATACCCTAGAAAGCGTGAAGTGTGTTTGCATATTGAAATGAGTTTGCATTGTGTAAGTAATTAATGTACATAACGTAAACTTTAATAGTTTACAACTGCAATTATAGTAGGCAAGCTTAATATAGATATATAGAGAAGGCTCAGACGGAGAGAGAGAGATATGTATATAGAGAGTGAGAGTGAGTGAGGAAAGAATAGAGCGAAAGCCTGGTAAGTGAGAGGGGGAGTTTTAGAGGGAGAAAATATATGGTAAATAGTGAAAATTAGACAATGTGCTAGAGAAAAAGATGAAACTGTAAGAGATAGACAAAGAGAAAGGTAGAAACAGAGAGGGAGAGAGAGTAGAAGAGAGAGATGCACAGACTTAAAAAGAGAGTCTAATACAGAAATAACAGATTATAAAAGGGACAGAGAGAGAGAGAGAGAGAGAGAGAGAGAGAGAGAGAGAGAGACAGAGAGAGAGAGAGAAAATAAGGGGAGTGAAAGAGAGAGAGAGAGAGAGAGAGAGAGAGAGAGAGACAGCCAGTGTAAGCGAAGTAGAAAGATAGAGAACGAAAAAGATAGTGCTAGAGACAGACAGAGAAACAAATAGTATAAGAAATAGAAAGAGAGAGAGAGAGAGAGAGAGACACAAATACAAGGTTATAAGCAACAGAGAAAGAAAAATTATAAAAGGGGGAGCCAGAGAGACAACAGAGAGTAGATATGGAGAATTTCAGATCAAATTCGTTTATGAATATGAGTTACGAATACGAAGCACAGCAAATTCGTAGCCAAACTATTTAATGTAAGTCCAATAGGCAGCGCTTCAATCTTGCAATTTTGAGAAATGCATAGGAAGGCATTCAAAAAAAAAAAAAAAAAAATGAATTAGCATACCCTATATTATATAAGACCATGAATATAGTTTAGTAAACAAAATAAATTTATTTTGCTTACTTACATTTACATATTTTTGTATTCTTGCATTCATTCAGAAATTTATATAAAATTTAGATATTGCTTACAAATATTTGGAAATAATGTTAAGAGTTAGCAAAATTGTATTATACCAGCTAATCATACAGGTTTCGTACAACGCACCCAATATACCCTGTAAGTGTGGCCTTTGCTACTGCCAAAAGGCATTTGGGCAAATGCGAACTGCACAAGCAGCGACAGCAACAGCGGCTGCAAGCTGAAAAGTCAGTTGTCGCAATGGTCGACAAAGTTATGTGGCCTGAATATCTGGCTATATAGTGCATATATATATATATATATATATAGAGAGAGAGAGAGAGATAGAGAGAAAGACAGCGCGAGGTGTTGCGGGGCACGCAGCTAACCCAATGGACGGCAATTTGTGCCGCTAAACGAACTGACAAAGCGACCAATGTGGGCATCAGGGTTGGAGCTTAAAAGAAGAGGCCAAGGGGCATCGGTAAGTAAGGGGGAGCAATAGGGGCAATAGGGCCGTTAGGCTGTTAGCTGTTGTCTGTTGTCTGCAGCTGTAATTAGGTTTGTCCGCTTTGTGCAGGCGTCGAGCGGCCCAGTTTCTAGTTACTGTGAAACAGTTACAAATGCAGCTGCTGCGTCAGCCCAAAAGTATGCTGCAAATAATTCACAATCTCGCTGCTTTATTGCGTTTACCAGCACTGAAATGCAGCCAGCCCACCCAACCTCATCCTCAACCTCAGCAGCATCGCCTGTCGATGCGGAAATGTTTGCCTTGTTTACATCGCAGTGCATAAATTTGCAATCGCACGCACACGAATGCAACGACGCGTGCCTTACACACCAGTGGGGCATGCGTGGGTGGAGGAGGGACGGGAGTGGGGCGCTGGTGGTTGCTCTATCTGCACTTATTGTGCGCAATATATATTGAGTCAATAGCTGTGCGCCTACAAATTAGTGCAGAGGCTCATCGTTTCAGTCAGACAGCGAACGAGCGAGCGAGCGAAGAAAAAATCTGCATGCGACGCCCCAACAAAGTCGGACAACAAATTTTGTAGCTAACAGCATTTTCAAGTTTTATCGTTACGTGTCTGCCAGTGGACTGTGCGTGTGTGTGTGTGTGTGCAGCCTTTGTGTCCTTGGCCCAGCCAGAATGGCACTTTTGCCGTTGAGGGTGTCTGTCTGCCACACACACACACACACATTCACACACACACACACACACATTCACACACTCACAGTCCGACAGCTCGATCCTCATACGCGGCCCAGTCGCAGTTGCAGTCGCTGCCTTGTCTATTTAGCTGGCTGCATACAAAATGCACATAAATTGTCATGTTGCTCCACAGCTCCAGCTGCACGATGCACGATGCATGGTGCATGGTGCCATAGCAGCATATTTATATTGATTTTCGCGCCCGACGCACACTGGCTGCGGATTTCAGTTTGAGTTTGAGTTTGGGTCCCGGATTGGCCCTGGCTTTGGCACTGCCAGCCACGGCCAACTGGGAGCTGGGAGCTGGGAGCTGAGCAACTGGGGAGCCGACAGTTTGTTGTTATGTACTTTGGCTTTTCAATTTCGGTCCGCCGGAGACTCGTTTCAACGTATTATTTCAGTTTTTAATACACTTGCCAAAGGGTATGACCGTTTTATGGCATTAAATGCTATCAATTTGTGAAGGGGAATGAAAATTAAATGAAATAATGATAATAATAATTAAAATGCATTCCGTTTTGTTATGCATCTTATTATAGTCTGTTGGAGCGGATTTCAGAATATCTTTATATATAAATAAATATATAAACTCAAGTGAAATTTATGAGAAAATGGGCATCTTTTCATTTTCATTTTTTTCCAACAAGAAAAGTCCGGTTTCATTTGGTGTACATAATATTATATTATAATATAAACTTTAGTCCAGCATTACTATTTTCATGAACACTAAACTGCATATATTCTTGATTAAAAAAAAAATGGTATATAATTAAATATACTAAGATATTATCTTGAAATTTTTACCCATTTACTTCATTTTGCTGTACTTATGCTTGAGCAGGTTGGATTTAAGCTTACCCAAATATTCTCGCACAAGTGCAAAGTCTATGAAACCATCCCTATATAAACATTTATATATATACATATATATTCTCTATATATATATATATATGTCCTTAGCGTCGTTTCCATGATAATTAGTTAGCCTTGAGTCTATTATCAACAAATTTCCTGCCTTCCTTCCTTCTTTTCGTTTCAGGTATTACATCTGATAAGCAGCTCAGAGTCCTATATCGTAAAGTCACCTGTAATAGAAATTAATAGAACATTAACTTTTAGTATTATAAACTAATGTTTTAGCTTAGTTTTCCTATATAAAGTCCAAGCCTATCAACATTAAACTAATATTATTAAATTAATATAAATACTAAAAAAAATTAACTTTGCAAAAAAGAATAGAGACAGATGGAGAGAGAGAATAAAAGGAATTAGCAGAGAGTAAAACAGAATAGTTGATCAAATTAAAGTACAAGTCTAGCTCCACAAAATACTTTTGCTAGTATTAGTAGCTAATGTAAGTGCAATAATAACAGCTTCAATCCAGCTTGACTAAATTGAATTGAATTGACTCTAAAATGAGTGTAGCAAAGACTAAATTACACTTTTCCATCAAAAAGAATATAACTCCTCTATTAACTATTAGAAATCTCTCTATACACATTAATACTTCTCATAAGAGCATTCATAAGTCATTCATCCACTCAGAACACTCGTTTTTCTTGTTTTTGCCGAGTGCCGTTTTGTTGTGCAGTGTTTTGTGGGTGCACAATAAATTGAGCCGAAATTGCATCAGCAAAATTAACAGTTTCGTGTGCGTTAATAGACTTTTCCATTGGCCAACACAGACCGCAGAGCGCTGTTTAGCCACTGCTGCTGCCGCCTGGGATCCACAGCAAATCGCAGCTGAGCTGAGGGGGCGGGGGCGGGGGCGGTGGAGGCGGAGTATGATGATGAGGGGCCATCATTGACCATTTGGTAGTTAGGCGGGCGCTAAACACATTTGACAAAGCAGCAAAGTAGAGACAACATGATAAAGAGAGCGAGAGAGAGTGAGATAGAGAGAGACAGAGAGAGAGTGTGTGTGTGAGTGAATGGGAGCCCGAGCTAAATACATTTTTGATAGCATATAATCTATGTGCTTTTCGTGCTTTTGTGAAACATTTCTTCAATTATTTATAACAAAAGGGATTAAATTTTAAATATTCAGTTTATTTGAGTTGCTGTTGAGCTATTCATGTTTAGTTTTGAGTAAAGCTGCTGCTAATTGAAATCGAAACTATGATTTATTTAAATATTAAATAAGAAATAAGATACGATTGAATTTCATTTTATTGTTTACTCAAGTAATAACTGTAAGAGTTACGTTTATTTAGTTTTCAATTTACTTCTGCTGAGGTGTGGAATCTGGATGGAATCTGAGCAGCGCAATAGTTGTGCTCGTAAATTGCTAATTTGCTTGCTGCCTCATTAGGCGGCAACAATTAGTTTTCGTCTGTCTGCCACAAGCTCTCAGTCTCTCAGTCTCTCAGTCTGTCTCTCTCGCACTGCATGGGCAATTAATCTGTGGGTGGGGCTGGGTGTAAATTTCTAAAATTTTAATGTTGCAACGCTGAATGCGCAACGCTGCAACAATAAGCAAAACCACTTACTTAGTCACTGCAATGGCCAATTTCGACTTGCTGCACAGCTGCCGCCGCAAGCAAGCTTTCAACTTCAAATATGCAAAATTTGTAATAATCTAGCAGCACAGAGAGTGAGAGCGTCAGAGAGAGAGAGAGAGAGGGGGGGAACGAATTTGGGGTCAACTCAAGTTCTGTTGTGCGACAAGTGCAGAGCGCACGCAATCGGCAACGTGTCGCATTTGTAGTTAGACATAATTGTTAATTACCCGAAACCATTACCACATTAAAGGCCATAAAATGCAACACTAATTGCTTTACGCCAGGGCAGTCTAGCTGTTGCCTTTCTCCCTCTCTCTCTCCCTCACCCTCACCTTTTCCTTCTCCCTCTAAGTGCCTCAACTCGAGTTGCTCTTGAGTTTTCTATTTGATTATGCAGCCAATGGCTGTGTATGTGTGTGTGTGTGTGTGTCTTGGTGTGTGTGTATGTGTGCATGTGTGTGCCTAATGCTCGCATGTAACGTAATATGCTGGGCAACAATAGTTATGCTTTTGGGGCAGCTATAGAAAGTGGAGGTGGGGGGACAGCCATTGGATGCCATGCCAAGCAAACATTCTCCATTCACAATGGCTTTGCTGCTGCTGTTGCTACTGCTGCAGTCGTGTGGCATGTGATTAATATTTCAAAATTACACTGACATGCAAAGTGTCAACTCATTTTGAGCCATGAACGCGCTGACATTCCCCAGCCACGCCCAACCAGCCGCCCACTTGGCCACCTTTCGTCACTTGCAACAAAAGCGCTGACAAAGCGACGCAGCGCCTCAAGAAAAATGCTGTAAACGTTTTGTAGCTACAACAACATATTCACAATAGACTGGCGACATTATATACACACATACATACACATATACATTTATATATGTATATGTATGCATTTGGCCTCGTGGTAGGCGTGAAAATCGTGTATTAAGTGAAATATTTATTAGCCAGCGCTTCGAGTCACGCGGAGCTCTTCGCACGCGATTACCAGAAATTGAAATTACCCGAAAAAAAAAAGAATGAGCGCATGGCGTGAAGAAGCAGAGCAGGTGGTGTGGGCGGTGGTGTGGGCGTGGGTGGCGTGGTTGCAGTAAACAAGGACAAGCGACTCTGGCATTTAATTTAATTATAACATCAGCCAGATATTGTCGTAAATTGTGCGCAGCCGCAGCCCAACAAAAAACAACTGGAGTAAAGTGGCACAAGAAAGGGCTGCGAGAAGGAGTATATCCAAAACAACAACAACAACAACAACAGCAGCAGCAACAACAATGACAACAAATAGCAGCTGCTGCAACAACAATAATTTATCAATGACAAGCGAGCGTGTGGTTGACTAAGAGAGAGAGAGATAGAGAGAGAGTGGGAGGGAGCTAAAGAGAGAGGAAACCTTCATCGATTATGCCGCTGACTTATAAAATTGCATTCGCTGCTGGACAGCGGATAATGGCTGACAGAGCATGTCACAATCTAAGCCAGGCTTAAAGTGGCGACACTCAGATTTAACTGATATAAATCATGTATGTATATAGTATATATACATGTATGATATATAGTATACACATATATATGTATGTATACATAAATTAGAGTGTTCATCAAGAGATAATCATTGCGTAGGCGTTAATTGGCTTATTTAGCTAATCTAATTTATATATATATACACATATGTGTGTTAACTTGTATTTACAGACCTGATAATTGATAAGAACACGCACAATTGTAGTTGAGGGCCATCTAATATATTAGCACAAGGCAGACAAAAAGCAGAAGACAGTAAACACAGTTAAAATACTAAATTAAGGTGAGAATGAAAAGAGAAAATGGAGGCATTAAATGATTAAAGGTGAAAACGAGAAAGGAAGATGGAGATAGTGAGAGAGAGAGGCATGGAATGACAGAACGAAAGAAAGAAAGAAAGAGTGAGAGAGAGAGAGAGATAGAGAGAGAGAGAGAGAGAGAGAGAGAGAGAGAGAAGGAAAAAGATAGATGAGGCAACAATAGGTTTGAATTGAAGGAAGCATGATATTGAAAGTGGAGAAGGGAGACAGATAGAAAAAGTATATCTGAGAGAGCGAGAGAATAGAAGACACAGGTTAAATATGGAGAGTACGAGAGAAAGAAATGTAGGACGCGAAAAATGCATAGAGTAAAAGAGGAAAAGAGAGAGGCTCCGTTGCATATGGGCGACCTCAGATGGGCTCGTCGAATATGGAGAGCCCCGTATATGGAGAGGGAAAAAGAAAGTTTAAGAAATGGAGAAACAGAGAAAGAGAAAACAAGGGATTTGGAGAATTAGAGAAATAATCAAATAACATTAAATACTTAGGCTTTCATTTGCAAGTTACACGAGGTAGATGACAAGTTTACAAATTACAGAGTATTTATTAGTTGAGCAACCGCAAATAAAGCTCTTAAATTCTGCAATATCAGTTATGCATAATTTATATAGTTGGCTAAATTATGCATAAACGATTATGGAAATATTTGTAATGTGATCAATATAATCACATAAAGACATTCGTGATTAAATAGTAATTTACATTAGTTGGCAAAATTTCTGTAATTTAAATTCCTTTAGCCCAAGCGACTGCTGCCTAATTTCCCACACGCATGGCTCAAATGCCGAATTGTGAATTAATTGAAAAGCTTTTGAATTGATTGGTGAGTGGTCTTAAGCTATGTCATTCCATTTTTGGGCCGAACAAACCGTTTGCTTGATTTATGTCGTAGGCTCTAATCTGTCGCATGCTGTTTCGAGTGGGCATTTCGGATGCTTAATTAACACGATTCGACGCGCAGACAATGTGCCGGAGAAAGAGAGGGAGGGTGAGCGAGAGGGAGGGGGAGAGGGTAAAAGGCATACGCTAAAAGCCGAATGAAAATCTTTTGGCATTTGCCTATTTTCATTTTGCAGTCGAGGCTAAAATATTGGGCTAGCGATTTGACATATTGCCAACAAAGGAACTCATTATCTGTGCATTAAATGGAACAGGACCCCAGTCCCAGAACTCCTCTCACTCTCTCTCTCTCCCTCTCTATCTATCTCTTTCTGTGTGTGTGTGTGTGTGTGTGTATGTGTGTGTTGGTGTCACGCTTATAAAACACATTTATCATAACTAATCCTTTGGGGTTTCGGCTGCCAGCCTCTGACTTTGCCGATAACACTTTGAATACTAAATAAATACGGCCAAACACCAACGAATTTTTCTGTTTTTCTTCCTTTTTTCTCTTTTTTTTTGAGTTTTTTTTGGCAACAGCAAAAGGCAAAACGGAAATGGATGTGAAAATGGAAAATGGGGCTAGACGAAGGTTTTTAATGCAAAACGATTATCATATAAGCAATATAAAAATAAATTGTACTCCTACAACAACAAGCAAAGAGTAGAAGAAGAAGAAGAGTTGCTGGAATAGCAGAGGATTGAGCAGCATGAAAACTTGGCTCGATTTTGTTGCTGTGTGGTTGCTTCCTCTCCCTCTCTCTCACCTCTCTCTCTCTTTCTCTACCTCTTCCAGCTGGCAAAGGCCCAGCGCATTTATTAGAGGGGCTCTACATTTAAATAGCCTGGCTTCGGTATATGCGGATGCGACAGTTGCCACCGATTGACAGACTTTGCCATTTGGCAGCGTTTAAATAAATTCTACTCACAGTCGTCGTCTTTGTTGGCCCCGACAGCCATTAAAGCCAATTGCCCACAAAATCATGGCCGATATCATAATTGCTCTTGGTGGCTTTCGCTCTTGTTGTTGTTGTTTTAGCTGTTGCTGCTGATGTTGCTGCTGCTGCTGCTGCTGCTGGCAGTTGTTGTTGTTGTTGTTGTTATTTAGTCAGCAACAGCCATGGCCAGCGCCCTCGGGCTTGGCTCATGTAAAATATTGTTGAGCTCTGTTAGCTTAAAACGTTAAAATGTCGAGTTGAGGTATATTAGCATAGAACATCAGCATGTTGCATGATTGTAGAGCAAAGGTTAAGGCGGGGTGAATAAATGCAACTATAAATTTAAAAAAAAACAACATATTTTTATAGCATTTTAAGTTTGAACTATTCCGAAGCAGCAGCTATTGAAGCTTACAAACATAAATTGAAGTTCTGTTTTGTTACTTCATATAGTAATTAGTGCGAGCCTAATGAGTACGTAGTCCTAATGACTTTTAACATAATCTTTAAAAGTAGTTTTAAAATAATATCTATAGGTCTTTGAAGATATATTTAGTTTCAAGAAGCACCTTTCTAGATTTATTAATTTTTAAATAAAACCAGTGCAAAGTTTTCTTAGTTTAATTATGTAAAAGCTAACAGCGTAAAAGCATAAAAACTTATGAAGGCTTAAACGATAGGCTTTCCTTATATTTATACAAATTTACAATTCATTTCATTCACATTTTTGTGCTCAATTTTATTAATTTTATAGATTTTTATTCTAGTCAAAAACATTAACTAATAGAATTTGTCGGATATGTTTTCGATTAGCTTTTGATATTAGAATTTATTGAACAAAAAACTTCACAAAAAAGTTTTGAGTTGACAACAAACAGTAATTGGCAGTAAACTATTTCTTAACAAGCTTTCAATATCCAAAAAAAATATATACTCTGCGCCAAAGGCTTTTATGAGGATTTAAGTAAAATCGAACAACAGAGAATAATGAACTTGAATTAACTCTTAACTGAAAACCAACAAAAGAGGGTAATGAGCTCTAATGAACATAATAAAACAGTGTGTAATTTGCTTTAATAAGGTTTTAAGCAAAAACCAATAAGAATGAGTAATATAGTCTTTTTCTATAATTTCTATATAAAAATATATATATAGATATATATTTAAAAATTTTAAATATTAAAGAGCATTAGTTATGCAACAAACTTCAAGAAGCTTTTAGCAAACAACAAACTATAAAAATAAATAAATATTTCTAGATATAAACAAATATTACAGGATATTTGAGAAGTTTGATTCTATATTTTCTTGATTTTTATACTTGTTTATGCCATATGCACACACAGACACACATACACACAAACATCAACAGTCAAGTGAGAGTGTGTGAAAGAGAGGGATAGTTAGAGGAAGGGGAAGAGAGAGCGAGAGAGAGAGAGAGATGCTTGCAACGGGGGCGTGCAAATCGCAGCTGCGATAAATTTAAACACTTGTTGTAGTTGTAGCCAAAGTTGTTGCTACACAATTTATTAGAAACACTTTGCGGTTGTTTTGGCTTTTGCATGCGTGGCCGATGTGGCTATAAACGTCTCATGGCTGCTTGCAACGCATTTTTATTGAATTTTGCGGCCAAAGTTATGTTGCGACATGTTGTTGCAAATGAACGGAGGTTTCACTTGCGGCTGTTGAGGCTTTCTCTCTCTCTCTCTCTCTTCCACTCTTTCCCCCTCTCTCTGTCTCTCAAACAGTCTTAGTTAACTTCATCTCCATTTGCTGGCAACAACAAGTTCACTTCATGGCTTATGCACTTTTTGCCACTTGACTCTGCGCCAAGTTAATTAACACTAACGACTTGGTGCTAGCCCTGTGGGTGGCACCTCAAATAGAGGACATCTTCAATGCTAATGAAACATCCGTTCGCCGCACACTCATCGTAAATTGCATTGTTTATCTGGAAGCAAAGGACTCGACATTTGTTGGCTACCCGCCAGCTGGACCGTTAACGGACTGCAAAATGCCTCCGGGCCGGGTCAAAGGTTGACAGGGTTTCGTTGGATGGGGGCATGGATGGGTTGGTGTTTTCGACGTTACCCAACTTAACTGTCATTGTGAGTTATGGGCGTGTCATGTGCGCGTTCCATATGGCAAGTCATTGGCGCTAGCTAGATGATGACTTTTAAACTTTCTATTAAACTATAACAACGATGATAGATGAATAATAAAAGTATAGAAATACATAATAAAAAAGTTTGGCGACAGCCGACGCTCTGTGCGACTTGAGTGAAACTTCGTGGCGAACGGGACGAGATCCCGACGAGTCGGCAAAAGTGCAAAAGGAAAATCAGGAAAAACGTTGCCATATTTGCCCAACATACGCTTAGCACAGACTCCTCCAATGCCGCCCAGGGTGCTGCAGACGAAGACTGATGCTCCGCTCTGCTCAGCTCTGCTGTGCTGCATTTGCGGTGAGTGCGTGCCTCGCATAAGTTAGTTTCGCTCTTGAGTCCCTTCCCAGCCTTGCAAAGAGTCCTCACTCTCTGCCAGCCGGGCAACATTGAACATTGAACAGGCCCAACTTAGGCAATGGCATCGAGCACAGATTGATGAGTTGTTGAAAAATGGCAAACTTAAACAACAGTTCTGCCACAAAGATAAGACCAGACCAGGACCAGGATGGCATAGGATAGCAGCAGGCATACGGACCGGAATTTACAACGATGTGCACACATAAAGCGCATGACTAACGATATGAATGCGACTGCCATGGCCTGGCCTCGTCTCGCCTGGCCTGGCAAACGCAACTCAACTCATCTTAACTCAGCAGCTCTCAAAAGCAAATATGCCTTTCGTCGCTCTTGGCATACTTTAGACTAATTTTGATATACGCCATCGATTGCACATTATTGCAAATATTATTTATTTGAAAATGTTTAGCGGGTGGGTAGCAGAAAATATTGATGAGCGTGTGGAAAGTTGTGGCATCAATGCGGAGTTTTGTAATACCAGCTGACAGCAGGTGAGCGCTGGGCTAATAACTATTTGTCAGGGAAGTCGGAATAGATTAAATTGTGACGGTTTGTAGTCTAAACCATTTCGAAGCGTAAAATTGTAAAAGAAAATTAGATAGGATATATATGAAAACAAATACGAAAATATGAATATATATGAATAACTTTGAATCAATCAATCAAGCTCTTTAAGCCATTTTTTATTGCTTAAAGATTGTGTTTCTCAAAAAGTTTTGGTCAAGTTATGTTTACATGAAGTCTAGCTATTTTTTTAGACCATTTTATAATGACATAATTTAAAAAAAAAATCGTTTTTTCATAATGAATGCATAATCAACTTAGAAGTCAAGCTGCGAGCAAAAAGTTCAAAGTGAAATTCACATTAATTTTGACTTCAGCTCCGGATGTTCAAAGTCTGGAGAAACAAGTAAAACCGTTGCAGTTGGGTGTTATCGACTGCAGGATACGCATTTATGGCCCGATTTGCCACGCAAATTATTACACAAAACTAATGTACTCATTTAACTTTTGAGAATAATTAAACTAAAATTTATTAAATTAATTATAATAAAATAAATTTTTAAATGTTAGTTAAATTTAATCTACAGCTCTAAATATATTTAAGCCAAAAAATAACTTAAACAAATTGACGACATACATATATAATATAAGAACTTAATATTTAATATATAAATGACAAAAAAAAAAACAATTATTTTAAATAAATAAATTTTTAAATTCTAGTTTAAATTAAACTACAGCCCACAATATAGTCTAAAATGGAAAACAAAAATTATCTAAAATAAGTGAATATTTTTTTTTTTATTAAGAGACTGTCAAAAACTTAAAATATAGTCTAAAAGTTAATGCTCATGGCAATATGTTTAGCTATATTATTCAACATAATATATACCTTTTCAAGCTACCTAAATTATCAGTACTTCGTCTCCTTGCTAAGCACAGTTGGTTCAGCTATAAATGTCAGAATTGTAATCTCTTTTCAAAGTTCTGCCCTTATTTTCGAACTTGCAGTGTAAAATTAAGATTTCAATTGAGTCTGAAAGGAGCTCAAGATGTTTGAGCGGCTGATCGATTGGTATCGCAACGTTTGCATCTGTCTGCCGGCATTGGGTGCAGCGCTTTGCATAGCTGTTGGAAAGGTGCAGCAACGGATTTACAGGCTGACCCACTGCTGGGACAAGATTCTGGAGCTGTATGCATGTGCGTGCATTGTGGCGCTGCTGCTGTCCCTACTATGGTACTACATGGTGGAGGCCTCTCGAGTGTTGGCCACCAAGCGACGTACCGTTATACTCTTCACAGACGTCATTCGATTCCTATTCAAAGAGGGTGCGGGTGAAGAGCAAGACGGTGACTGATTAGCCTTCCGAGTGAGTCTAATGATAATCTGAAGGGCATATTAATATACATATAAATATATAGATATGCAAATCGTTTAATCAAAATGTTAATGCAAATGCGAAAAAATTAAAATGTGGCCATTAAATGAAAATGTGAAAATCAAAAAAATGTTTATATATATATAATAATAAAACATGGAAAAAGGCCAAGCAGACATTTTGTAAATATTATTACAATATTATTATATTTTTTGCCATTTATTTATACTATTTTGTGGGTGTGTGTGTATGCTTGGGTTTTTATATTTTTGTATTTCATTTTCGCGAGCTGCATGATAATAAATTTGCATTTAAATCACCGTCGCTGTCAACGATGCCCCGCTTGTCTCGCTTTTTCATATTTATTTTTGGAGTAGGAGGGGCAGGAGCAGGAGGTGCAGGTGGAGCAGCTCCTTTTTGGAGCAAGCGAAACAATGGGCGAAGACACCAGCGGATTGGATATACACACAACATTATTAACCACAAAGTGTCACATGATTTTATTTGGCTCGTTTCCTTGCATTTCACCTGCAGCTTTTTGTGCTGCACTCTCGTCCTGCACTCCTGTCTGCTATCCTGCTGGCCCGTCCAAAGGCGCACTGCTCACTGCACACTTCTATATACATATATATGTGTGTATATGTATATGTGTATATATATTTTTTGGGCAGAGTTCTGTGTCTCTTGATTTGAAGCGCTGATAAGCAGCAAAGGACATTCAAAAATAAAATAGCTGCTAGTAGCACTTGTCTTGGGACCTTTGCTAACGTTTCGGTCATTGGGTCCGTCCTGGGCGCTTGGGGACGCTATGCTTTGCCCTTGTCTGCAGTTAGTGCGCGAATGCATTGCACTGCAGTTAACAAACTGCAACGAAGGGGAATTGCAATTGCAACAGCCATAAAGAGTGGGGAGAGTGGGAGAGACATGGCAACCTCTCTCCATCTCTCTACCTCTCTGGTAACGTGGCCGGCAGCGTCGAGGGCAAAATTGAAGTGCAAATAAAAGCTCGTGCAATTTTTGTTGCCTAACGGACGGTCGCATATTTCAACAAATTTTTTACTGCACTTTCAGCTTTGTGGTGCTCGTTTTGCTGGATTGCCGCCGGTTGCCGCCGAAATGTCACCGAAACAAGCAAACGGAAACACTCGAAAAGTATTTTGTTTGTTATGCTAAAATTTAATGGCACAGGAAGTCGTATTAAAGACCAACCAACCAGAGCAGAGCAAGCAAAATATAGAAAGAAACAAAAAAAAAAAAAAAAACCAACTAAATAATAAACCAAAAAACATTTCGATTAAGGCAGCAGCAACAGCTAGAGCAGCAGCAGCAGCAGTTGCTGCAGTAACAATTCATGTTGCATTACTCTATACAAACATACATGCACACATACATATATACTTTTTCATTTATTTCACGTTTGATTGATTATTGACTGCAAAAAAATATTTATTTTTTTCTTATATATATATATGTACATACATACATATATATATTTTTAACATAAATACAATACATTTCATTCGAAACTGCCAATGTTGATTTTATGCAAATTTAACGTAAAACCGAAAAAAAATGGAGAAAAAAATAAAAGCGAGTGCATAAATTTAATATTATTGTTGAGCTTTAATTATCTGCCGTTTATTGTCATACTCGGAACGTAATACACTCACTACAATAATACAGCAAAAAAATATCAAATTTTACAACACTTTTCAAATAACTATGCGAGCTGAGAAAAAAATACCAAACGTGCGTGTGTGTGTGTGTGTGTGTGTGTCTGTGCTTGTGAGCTCGTAGAATTGAAATACTGTTGTTATTATGGTACAAAGGATACATGGCAACACAATGGCTGCACTCTGCAGTTGAGTTGTCTAAAGGAATGAGCCATTAAGGCCACAACAAGGTTTCGATTACGCAATGGATGCTATTGCTGATGCAGCTGCAGCTGCAGCTGCTGCTGTTAAAGGTCACTTAATTGTTTGCTATTTTTAATTTAGCGCGACTTAGGTTAGAGATGCGCCAGCTGCTTTGCAAGTGTTGTAAAAACGCCAAAAATACCAAATACCAATATAGTTTCGATCACTTTTGGTATTTTGATATGCATTAAGGTGCAAGCTGAGCTTGGCTTCTTTTAGGAAATTTATTAAACAAGTATTTATGTCATATCTCAGCACATTTTACTATCAACTTGCCATAAAGCGTATTAAATCGTCGTTTATTTTCATTGAAATTTCAATTATTTCTTGTTTATGCTACTCAGTGAATCGTTAAATGCCATATGGCATTGATTTTGTGCAATATATCAATATAAATAAGCCATTTTCCCTGCGCTGGCTTATGCACTTGTCACATCTGCATAAGTAAAACACTGTCTCCATCTCGCGCGCGCTTACTTTCTATCTCTGTCTCTCTCTCTCTCTCTCTGTTTCTTTCCCTCTCATTCTTCCTGCTGTCACTTTATCCCTTTCGCGCTTTATCTCCATTTCCTTATCTGCTGTCTGACGTGCTGCTGAGCTACTTGCAGACAGCGCAATCTGCTGCTGCAACAATTTGACACATTGGAATCGGAAAGTCAGCAATAGACAAGACGCAGCCAGACTTCATTCCAGCAGCTAGAACAAAAGCCTCCCAAAAATTGCTGTACCCCAGCTCCCCCCCATACCCTCTGCCCGCCGTAGGAGACACTGTGCGAAATTGAGTTGCAAGTGCATGTGAATGGGCTTGCTGCTCGCTGCTTGCTGCGCGCTATTCTGCGGTGGCAGCATTCAAAATACATACATACATGTGTACATTGCCACTTTCGCAATTTCACATATGCGTGTGTGTGTGTGTGTGTGAGTGTGTTAGAGGCGCAGCGTTGCCACATCAAACTATGCTTCCCCATTTATTTGGGCACGTGCTGCTCGTCATTTAAGAGTTTTGTCTGCACTTTCGTTGCCAGAATTTTAAAATATTTGCATGCCAAATGCCTGGCATGGCTTTTACTTTTCACCCTTTTTAGCCTTTTGTGTGCGTGTGCGTGTGTGTGAAATTGACTGTTGCTGTTGTGTTGCCAAAACACCTCTATAGACAATGTGGCTCTACTATATATGCAAAAACTGCGCTCTGCTTACTTTATCAGTTTACGTCTAAACATTTTATATGCACCATATAGTATATTAGAGCGAAAACAAAAAGAATGTATAATATTTCACTCAAATTGAATACGATATTTGTGGGAAATGTTTAGATGAATAAATTGTGCTGCAAGTCAACATCTATATAAATTTGAAGTTTGGTAAAAGTTTCGATGAAGTGTAGTTATTTATTGCTTATTTTTTATTTACTTTATATTTTTATTGTGATTTAGCATTTGCAATCAAATTTTGATTTGATTTATTACATTTTATAGAAAGTTTACAGCAAAGCTGTATTATATTGCATTTCAGCTAGTTATTGTGGTAAAAGCTAGGGCTTATTGAACGTGGCAAGGACTAAGGGCGGCTCATTGGCTTAAAGCGTAAATCGATTTTAAGTTTGAGCTCTAGACCTTTTAAATAAAACAATAATAAAAATAAAAAAAATAAACATATTTGAATGAATTCAACACGAATATTTAAATATTTTATAATTGTTTGTTTGTTTTAATATTTTACTTTAAAAGTCTGTTTTTCGTTATTATAACTTTTTAATTGAATGTAATAATTTAAAATTTATTATTATTTATATATTTCGTTTTATTTTCTTGTAAAGAAAAGAAGTATATATATTTAATAAAATTTTAAAAGAAATAGGTATCTGTTATAATTTTTTTTTGTTTCTTTTTTGATTATAATAATTTTATTATTATTATTTATATTTTTTTGCCTTAATTTTTTCGGCAATTAGTTTTTAAATTGACTCTAATAATTTAAATAAGAACATTTAACATTTTTGTTGTTTTTTGTTCAAAAATCAGTTAGTAGACAATATATAGTTTTTAGACATTTCAATAATTTATTGAAATTTTGATTCTCTGTTTGTATGCACTTTTTAGGTAGTATTTGAGACTTTGACTAATAAAGCTTATATATCAGCGCTTATTTCTTTGACTTACGAAGGAGAGTATAGTAATTATAAATATATTGTTATACACTGCGCATCGTCAGGAAACCCACTAAAAATGTTAAAAATATTACAATAATTATATATAATTTTAAATAGACTAATTTCTATCGTTTACTATGTCCAAGATATTCATTGGAAAATCTCATTCATTGTTACTCACAAACTCTAAAGACTTCAAAGGCAAAGCTGCATATTTTCTCATAAAAAATTCCTCACAAATGTTATTTATATCTGATATAATATTATAACTTAATTTTTATTGAACCATTCCAACAATTGTCGCTTGCTGTGTGTGCTTTGCACAAATACATTTATCTTCATGCGTAGTCCTTGGCTTATTCCCCCCATTTTTGTTTTGTTGCGTGAGGACACGTGCCGATCATCATTAAAGAATGGCGCTCTGACACTTTCCTCAACGGAATTTGCAAATGTTGTTGGGCCAAATGCCTGCATGGCTTTTACTTTTCACACGAGTGTAGTAAATGCGTGTGTGTGTGTGTGTGTGGCCGCAATATGACTGTTGCCGACTGCTGCTGGCTGCTAACAAAGTGCCCAAGTGGTATGCAACATTGTTGCTGCCACGCAGCATTCAAATGCGGCGGCATTTTTATTTTTTCTTCGGGTTTTGTTTTTGCTTTTTTGTTTTTTGGGTTTTGAGTCGAGTTGAGTTGAGTTGCTTGGCAGCATCAGCAGCAGCAGCATCAGCATCTCTGGCCATCATTTCCACTGACTGCGTTTCATTTCATTTCCTACTGTTGCCACTGTTGCTATTGCTGTTGCTGTTGCCCTTGCTTCAGTAGTAATTTGGTATGCCTTTTGTTGCCCGCCTTTGCAACAGCAGCAGCAGCAGCAGCAGCAGCAAAAAATCAACTATTTGCGCTTTTAATTTGAATTACAAATTGTATTCGAGTGCAGCACCAAAATTTAATCAAATTTCGTTTGGCGTCTATAGTTTAAAGTCCGTCAAAAATAAATGCCAACAGACTGAGCAACAGCAACAACAACAAAGGCTGGCCCCAGCCTAAATGCTGCCTCAATCGGCCTTTGCAGGGCTTTAACACTTGATGCCCAGTTGAAAATTTAATTGACTGTGTGTGCGCTACATATGCATATTTGCACAGTGGGTGTGTGTGTGTGAGTGTGTTGTTGACTTGTTTGCTGGCCATTATGGACAGCGTCAGGCTCAGTCTGCACCTGCCTCGCAATATTGTTGTTGTTGCTGTTGATGCTGCTGCAATTACCAAAGGACCTGACTGCAGCTGCGGGCAAATGAGTTGTAAATAGTTGACGCCCCGGCCAAATCGTTTAAATTGCTAAATAATGACAGTCCTCGTTGCACACATACTCACACATATAGACACCTACACACATGCATACATGTTAGCTGCTTTTGTTGCCGGAAGACATAAAACGTATCGCCTAAAATGCGGCCAAAGCGTTGAGCAAATGCCGCCGCTCAAGTGCGCATACGACACGTTGTACACGCGGCTGCAAATGTTCGCTGCGGTTGCACACACACACAAATTTACACACACACACACACTCCCACTCATACACACTCTTTAACGATAACAAGTGTCGCGCAAACAAAGGCTGTTTGCCATGTGGAGCGAGTAGGTCAGCGGGCAGGTTGCATCTCCCTTTTTCGCTTGCAACAACTCCAACTCACTTCAAGCCACGTTCAAACTTGTTGGCCACAGGATATCGGACATGTTGCAGCTGAGTTCGACTCGCTGTCTGCGACACTGGGCTGCACAGGATGCTCTGGCTCAGCGCGCAGTTGGCTGTCGTCCTGCGACAGCGCTAGTTGTGTGCGCTTGCCGTGCCCTCTTTGGGCCTATCCCAGTCCCAACTAACTGAACTTTAAGGAAACACTGTGACTGACAGCTAATTTGTGCTACTGCTGCTGCTGTTACAAAAAGTGCTTTAGTGAGTGCAGTTTAAGGCAATAAAAAACTAAGAGTTAAAAAAAAAATGGAAATTAAAATAAAGATAAAAGACTAATAAAATATATAAGTAAGAAATATATTCGTGTGGGCGCTTGGGCTTATCAAATGAGCCTAGTTGAAAGTAAAGACTGCTGCCAACACCAACACACACACACACACACACGCTCGCCCACGCACACAGTCGTTGTGTGGCCTGCAAATGACTTGTTTGCCACTTAAACTGTTTTTACTTGTGCTTCAATATTAAATATTTTGAACTCTTGCTTTTGGCACGTTTACTTATTAATTTTTTAAAGTTTTTTAAAAAATATTTTTTATAATTATATATTTTATTTATATATTTCATATTTTATATATTTATATATTTTATTTATATATTTCATATTTTTTATATTTATATATTTTATATTTATTTATTAATTTTTATATCTTATTTGTATATTTTATATTTTGTATTTATTTATTATTTTTTATATTTCTTTATCTTATTTATTATTTTCTAACTGCGTCTTGGTTTTTCCATTTTCCCTTTTTTAGTTGTTTATTGCTAGCGCCATTTTCTTTTGACTACGTGTGTGTGTGTGTTTGTGTGTCTGGGTTAGGTTCTTTAGGCAAGTGTGGACACACAGCTTGCCACCATATGTTGCCAACAGCAGCAGCAGCAGCCTCTGTGTACTACATCTCCCAGTGTGTGTCAAAACTTTGTCGTTGGCTCCTTAAAAAAAGAACAAAAAGCACAAATAAAGCACAAAAAAAAAAAAAAAAAAAGAAAAGTTAAAACACTTAAAACACTTTTGCCTGCATATGAAATGTTCATTGTGCTGTTGCCGTTGTTGTTGTTAATTGTTGTTGTTATCGTTGTTGTTGCCTTTTATTGAATTTCAAGTGGGCCATTGAGCCAGCAGCTGCCGTTTGGTAAGTATTTTGAAAGTGGTTTATATGCATGCCGTTAATTAAGCCACATACATTATTCAATTGTCAGAAATACACACAAATACATATATGCATATGTATACAAAATATCCTTTATTGAGCGTGTAATTAAAGAGTTGCCACATGTGGCACGAGCTCTGGCTATCTGCCTGTCTGGCTGTCTGTCTGTCCGCACGTCAGCTGCATTGCAATTATAATAAATCAATTCAATAAGCGCGCAGCTGACAGCTATGCAAATGCAGCGCACACCAATACACACCAACACACACGCACACACACACCAATACACACACACACACCTGGTTGATGTATAGTTTGTGGTGCAAACAACTGACACTTTTCGCAAACATTTACCAGCGCCAGCATATAAATTAATTATGTCGCTAAGCTAAGCCACTTTCAACCACACACACACACATACAAGAGTGTGCGTGTATATGTTAGCTTGGCCACTTCCGCTTGCAACACCTTGTCGTTGCCTTAAAGATTTTCAGGTTTTAACCCTTGAAGACCTTTGTTCCCCTTATGCCATAGACACGCTGTCCAGCTCGTACAGCTGACGCTTTCCGTGAACATTAATTATGAGCAGGCTATGTAGCTTACAGCCTTACAGTTAGCTATTTACCAGCTACTTGCGTGAAAGTTACCAGCTAGTTGTGAGAGCTTATGCGCCAAGTAGACAGCTCGCGGCTTGCTATATTAAGGTTTGTTAGCGACCAATATTCAGAAACATTTTAATTTCTTATCAGTAAGTTTGCCAGCTAGTTACCAGGCAGTTGCTAGAAAATTGCCGGCTAGTTAATGGTCTTTATGCAGCAAGTAGATAACTAGTGGTATGCAATTCTAAGGCTTGTTACCCACCTAGAGATATGTTGTAGTCTTTTGCTAGAAAATTTGCCAGTTCGTTACCAGGCAGTTGTACGACAGTTGGCAGCTAGTTAATAGATTTTATGTTTCAAGTGGACAGCATGTTACATGCAATGTTAAGGGCTGTTGTCCACCAATATTGAGATATTCTTCTGTCTCTTGTCAGCTAAATTGCCAGCTAGTTAACAGGTACTTGCCAGAAAGTTAACATCTATTTATTAGACTGCAAGCTGCAAGTAGAAAGCTCATAGCAGGATTTTCTAAGGCTTTTCAGCCACCAATATCGACTTACTTTGAAGTCTCTTGTCAGCTTATTTACCAGCTAGTTGGCCAGGTACTTGAAACAAAGTTACCAGCTAGTTTTATTTGAAAGATCTGCTCAGTATTAGACAAATATGCGTTTAATTGGCTTCTTTCTCTCTCCCACTCTTTAATACGAAGTATTTTTTTTACCATCAAGTTGCCAACCAGTTGTTAGGCACTTGCAAGTAAGTTTGCCAACTACTTTTATTTAAAAAATACGCTCAGTATTAGACAAAATTAATCTAATTAGCATCTCTCTCTTTTTCTCTATATGACATTACAATGTTATATTTATCATCAAGTTGCCAGCCAGTTGCTAAGCAGTTACCAGCTAATTTTAGTCAGACATCAGCTAGTTATCAGAGAAATTCTATAGCCTTTTTGGCAAGCTGTAATTACCTTACATGAACAAAAAAAAAACTCCTTTTAGTCCTCGCAACCATTGCAATCTGTAATTACAGTCAAGTTGCCAGCAAGTTGGTATGTACTTAACCGTTAGCTAAAGCCTACTTAAACTCGGCCTTTCACTCACTCATAGGCCATGCATCGATAGCTTCACTCGCAATCACATCAACAGTCCGTTGCCAGCCACTTGGCAAATAGTTACCAGCCAGTTGTCAGCTACATAGCAGTGGCCTGCGTATGCCATGAAAATGCCTTAGCTACAGTTCCCCATGCCGATTGCATTACTTACAGTCAAGTTCCCAGGCAGAGGCAGAGGCAGCTAAGTTGCAGTCTAGTTGCAGCCGCTGCACGCACACCAACAATTCAGTTTGAGGTAAAGTTGCTGTTTGTGCAGCGGGACAGACACAGACAAACACACTCACACATACTCAGCTAAAGCCTGAAGCTGTCAGCCTGCCAAACATTTGGTAAGACAAATGGCAAAAGCAACCAACCAGCTAGTCAGCCAGCCAGCCAGTCAGCCAGCCAGTCAGCCAGGCAGCCTCGTCGGCCCGTTAACACATGATGCCAACTGTTTCAGCACTCAACTTTCTCTCACTCGAGGGGCGAAATCTGCAGCTGTTGAAAATCAACTGTAACAGCAGATTGAATTACGTTTTGAGCTCCACAGTTTTAGAGGTTGGGCATTTGGGTAACTGCTCGAACGTGAAAAGTTGCATAGGTGTGTCTGCCTGCCAGCCTGTCCGCCTGGCCGCCCCTCCAGCCCGCCCACCTCGCTGTCTGTCAGCCTGTCAGTGGCTGTTGATGCCCCACACACACACACACACACACACACACACACATACACATTTAAGAGTTGCTGCAGCCACAGCCCCCACACACACACATGGTAAATACTAACACCAACATCACCTGACATTGTTTGCTCTGCGGATTTGCATTGCGGTTAGTTGACGGCGCCAGAGTCTAAGGCAAGCCAGCTCTGCGTGGGTGTGTGTGTTTGTGCGTATGCATGTGTGTGTGTGTGGCCCGCAGTCAGCCATTTTATGTGCACTGGCAGCTTAATGGGCGACCAGCTCTGCCAGCCAGGAGGCAGCTAAATAAATGTTTTCTATAATCAAATGGTAATGCAGTCAACTCAGCCCACGCACCAGGCTCCAGGCCGCCTCCTGCTCGGAGTCTGAGCCTAACTTCCGCCACGTTACCAAAAAACCCAGCCAAGCGTCCAACTTCAGTCAGTCGCTGTGGCCACAAAGGCAGGCCAGCCAGAAGAGAGCCAGCACCACAAGCAGAATCAAAACCAGAACCAGAACCAGAACTAGAGCCAGAGTTAGGAGCAACAGCAGCAGGAGCAGCAGGAGCAGGAGCAACCGGAGGCAGCTCCCGGCAGCGTCTTCTTGTTTGAAGTAATTACATTGTTCGCAAGCATCGTAAAGTGGAGTGAAAGGCGTTAAAGTGTTAAGTTGCTTGTTAATTTTTTTTGTTTTGTTTTGCCTTTTCAACTATGTTGCCAAGAACGAGCAACGTACCTTGGCCAAGTTGTTGCTGCTGTTGCTGCTGCTTTTGCTGCTGTTGTTGTTGTTGGCGTCCGCTTTTGTTGTGGCTTAGAGTCGCGTCTGATTAATGAAGCGTAGCTACGTAGCTGGATTAAGAAGCGTCTTGGCTGCGTCTACTGCGTCTGCTGCCTCTGTTGCCTCTGTTGCTTTTGCTGCTACTTTAGCTGCTCCTTGTAATTAAGTTGAGTGTAGTATAAATAACTGTATTTGCTCAGCGTCCGGCAGCTGAATGTTTAATTAATTTTGTTATTTTGTCTAAGTATAGCTAAGTACATAGCAATGGCTCGGCGCATTGCGGCCAAAAATCAGGCAGAGCTGTTGCTCCAAATTCACGTTAACAGCTTAGAGAAAGAGAGAGAGAGAGAGAGAGAGAGAGAGAGAGAGAAAAAGGAGAGCGTTAAGTGTATACTACTCTCTTGGCTATAGTTTTTGGTTTGCATGGAATGCTAAGTTGTAGTTAAATATTAATGACTGGCTTCTCTTGACAAATTAATTTTATATGTGTCTGTTAGCATAGACTGAATCAACATTTAAGAGCTAGGGGTGAGCTGAGAGACTTCTAAAGTAGCAATTAATAATAGTGTCGACAGTGGACTGAGAGAGTTTGTGAGAAGAGTTGCTCTAAGTTGAGTTTAGACAAAAATAATTTAGCTCTGGCTTGTAGACTGGGGATATTTTTTATGATGCAATCTACAGACTTGGCTAATTATAATAGCAGTTCACGTATACTTCAATACTTGAAAAGAAAAGGCTGAGTGCATACTCAGCCTAAATGACTAGTCTATGCTCGCTAGTTTTCTACACATAACTCTATTAAACTATCCATTTATTAATATTCAATATATATTAATATTCAATAATCTTTTTCTATGTATGAACTCAATATATCAAACAGCCTAATTTATTTTCCGTCAAAGTTGCTATACCGAGATAAATCTCTATAATAAATGAAATGCCTATTACTAAATGTTTTGTCCTAATAAAAAACAATTTAAGTGTTAAATATATATGACTAAAACATAAAATAAATATTTCCTAATTTGTCTATATATATCACAATATTATCTTAACTCTACAATCTAATACAATCTGATTTCTGTTACAATTTGATATTTTGCCCCCCATTACAAATTATTAACTAATTAACTTTTTAAACAAAACTCCAACAGCATAATTATTAAAAAAAAAAAATTGTTGCATACTTAAGAGCGACATAATTCATTTACCCATCAACAAAAAAAGTATCGTTAAATACAAAGATAAACCTAAATAAAAAACGAATCGCGCGTTGTTGCGTGAATGATTCGAATTATGTGATTAAAATTTAATAAAGCTTTAACGCCAATTGTTGTCGCTGCCAAAGTCCTGCCATTTGCCACAATGAATAATCGAGTAGATAGAAGAAAAAATGGAAGCAAAATGAGGCAGTTGGGGCTTTTCGCTCTTCTGCTTTTTTTTTTTATATATACTTTATTGAATTTGCATGCATAATGGTCAAATGTGTTGCAATTTTTATTATATAATTACAATGCAAAATGTAAATTATAATTTGAACGTATTAACTTTTGCCGCTCGGCCTGGTTACCATGGCGAACATCGAACAGTGCCAAAGGCGCATAAATTATAATAATGTAACAACGATTTGTGTTTATTTGCAAACAAGCGTTGACAAAACGCCCATAAGCCACACTCCCACTCTCCCACACTCCCATACTCTCATACTCATTCACATTCCCAACACTCTCCACACATTCTCTACTTAATATCGCACATAAAACATTATGGGCACGAATTTATATGCACATTATGAAACAAATTGTATAATTGCAATTAGATTTACGTGCGAAAACTGCAATTTAAACAGTCAAAAATAAAGCCAAACATTTAGCGGCAAAATCTCCATGAAAAATGGCCGAAAAAACATCAGCAGACAATAAAAGCACATTTTTCAACAGGATTTGTGCTCATAACAATGCCAAACAGAAAGGCTGTAGAGGAGATAGACACAGAGAGAGAGAGAAAGAGTGAAAAGTAGAGAGAGAGGAAGATTGTGAGAGGGAGTAAACGTACACGAACTAGTAAGATTATTGCAGTTGGACTGTAACGACTTCATATTTCTCGCTTAGTCTGAAAAAAAAACCAGCTAAGTTTATTACAAAATCTCTTAGTTGGAGATAGTATATATTTTTAGGTTGATCTATCTGTAGATAACGTCAGCTGCAGACCTTTTTGAGTTAAGATCTGAGACTTTTTTTTTATATCTAATTTATTTTAATTTTATTTTTTTTACTTTATTACTTAACTGTAAAATTGAAAATAAATCTGCTAAATCTAATTAGTGGTGTTCCAATTGAAAAAACGTATTATTTAGTTCTAGGGAATTTAGTTACTGTGTTTTTATATTTTACAAGTAGCCACGCCCACTACATACTTTTTTAATATCTGATAATCTGAGACCCAAATATACATATGTTTCCAGAATCTAGTTTCAAGAAGTTTGCAAATTAATAGATTGTAAGAATTGAAGAACTTACCATTTAGCCATTTGCCAATCTAAAATACACTATAATACAAACATATCAGCTTGGAAATCTACACCAAATCCCAATACTCCAGCTATGCCAGGCATTCCCACACAATAATAGATCCACAGCAACTGCAACGTGCATCGATTTCAAATTGCAAGTCTCTGGCATCAATTGTCTCTGACAAGAACAATGGAGACCGAACCCAATATACTCGTCTTTCTTTCACTTCATAAACGCGCATAACAAAAAAAAAAAAAAAAAAAAAAACAGAAAAGAGACAGAAAACTTACACGAAAAATGCTATAAACAGATAAGAGAACTTACACACGGCCCAGACAAAAGGGTAAATGAGGGTTGGCCAAAAGGGTTTTCGGGGATTTGGGAAATAGAAAGCAAGACAGAAAGTTGGCAACTAGGAAAGTCAAGTTGTGCTCACGCTATTTATAGCCAACGTGGGCTTTTGTTTTCGATGGCCTTTTCATTTGCAGCCAACTGCAAAACACTCACACAAGAGAGAAAAAAAAGCCAAGTCAAATGCAGAAAAAAATATAGAGAAAAAAACACAACAACAACTTTGCCAAATAGTATGACAATGGAGCTGCCATTGTATGCTGCTTCTAGTTTGCTTTTTTTATTCCATTTTTGCCATTTGCTGTTGCTGCAATAGTCGTTCGTATCTAGTGTGAATGCATCTGGGCTAAAAGCCCGGGAGCGCGCGCGCTTAGCCACAAAAGCAGCCAAATGGCCAAAAATGCTTCGAGTGGGTGCTTAAAGCTGTCAAATCTACTGCCGCACAATTTAAGCGTTCAATTGAGCAGTCCCCTGCCGCCGCCACAAGTCCGCCCTCAACCGCCAATACTCAACTCAACTCAACTCAAACCGCCAACAACCGTTTGGCTGGCATCTCTGCAAATATTTTCGTAATTATTTTGCATGCAAAGTGCGGATTTTTCCAATTTTCACTTATCAAAGCGTACGCGGGCCAATATGCAAAATGATTCTGGCGGAAAAAACAAATGGCAGCAGACGCCAGCAGGCGACAAAGGCGGGGGATAAGAGACTTGACAATACTCTCTAAATATATAAAAACTATCTAGCAGTGTTAATGGGCTATCTATAGTTGATGTGAAGACTGGAAAGATAATGAAAAATGTAGTTAATTTCCATGTTATCATATTCCTATATAATATTAGGTTAGAAATGTAAATTATTCAGTCACATTACACATCGCTTTTAGCAGTATTAACTTGTAGTACCGGTAAGCTATCTAAAATTGTTGCGAAGTCTGTAAAAAGAACAGAGAATATAGCTATTTTAGTATACACTCAATATTGATGGTTTGTTTTATGGTCTTCCTTTAGAAATGGATTATGGTCAGGAATTCTGATTTTTTATGTTCTTTAGGTTAGGCACAAGTATCAAATACTTAATATTAGCTGGCAGTATTCATAATTTCTCAAATTTAAAGTTGGTCTGTAGAGATGACGACAAATAAAGCTAGTTTTGGTTAGCAACAATAAATATGGCTTGCTTTATAAACTTAAGTTTGAAATAGAAGCTGGTCAGTCAAATTTTTTTTTCCTTAAGCTCAAGCACAATTTTCTGATATTTATTAACAAATTAAGACTATTAAATACATTTGATACGCTCAATAAATAACGCATACCTTAAACTATAGACCAGATAATATATTTAAGAATTTCCCAGTATAAATATTTGCTTAAGCTCTAGTATAATAGCGTAATATTTACTAACAAGCTAAGACTATTAAATATTTTTAATATACTATATAGCCTCCACTCAACTTAAACTATAGATAACCATATGCTATTCAGGGAATTTCCCAATTTAAACTCAAAAACTGAAATTTCCCATTATTTGCTATCTCTCTATATAGCCAATATCCACAGATTCGATCAGTAACTTTACTTAATTAAAAGACAACAAAAAATACATCCACTGCACCTTTTGCAACACTGCAAAAACTGTCAACAGTGTTGAAACGCAGTGACAACCCTGCTTTGCATAGCCAGAGGGCATGCAATATGCAAAAAGCAACAACAATGTTTGTTGTGCGGACGCGAACGTTTTGGCCTTTTTATTTTCATTCATCTCGTTACATTTTCTTTTTTTTTTTTTGTTTTGTAATTTTTCTTTCAGTTTTTTTTTAGCATTCTCTTCATTTATGTTGGCCGACTGCTGATGCCGTTAATCTGTCTAGGCTATATAGACGGGATTGGATTGTCGAGGCTGGCGCTGCTGCGCACTTTTGTTTGAATTTGCATTGACACGACACTGGCCGCAGCGGCAGGCAGAGAAAGAGAGCGAGAGAGGGAGGGAGAGAGAGGGTGAGTGAGGGAGCAGAGCAAAGTAGAGATTGCCTGGTTGCCAGCCTCCTGCGGCTGGCGAAGCTCATGTTTACATTGAATGCTTGACGCGAGTTTGAGTATCTGTTTCTGTATGCATGCATGTGTGTGTGTGTGTGTATGTGTATGTGTGTCTCTATAGTTGATTGTAAGTTTTGATGACAGCGTTTCGTTTGCATATTTTTGCATTTTGCTCGTTTGCTGTTTGCTATTTGCGCTGCTGCATTTACCTACGCGAGTGTCGCTGTCTGCTGTTGTGTATCTTTCGAATTGACTTTGTTGTCCTTGGCACAGTCATAACAAGCCGCACACACACTCGCACTGATACACACACACACACATGGTCAGCAATCACACAGCTCATAAAAGACGCTGTCGTAGCTAGCTGCCTGTCTTGAATGGCCATTAAAATTTAAGCACAGCTTGTTTGGCTGCCTTTGCATCGGCTTCTGAGCTTCTGAGCTTCTGAGCTCCACAATTTCTTAGTTCCTCTCTCTGCTCTGCTCTGCAGAATTCAGTTAAGTTCTATAAGAATCGTAAAACAGAGCTCTGCTTTACGGGCTACTAAACGTTTACCATTGCCATCAGCTGCTGTGTCTATTCCGCACATTGACCAGGCCCTAAGGCAGCGCACACAACTGGAATTTACAGGCAATCGAGGCGAGCTGCATTTCAAGAAATAGCTAGCAAAAAGGCTAGATAAAGAGTAGGTAATCAAAGGAATTGAAGTTGAAAAGAGATGCATGATAATTGAATGAATTTCCCTCTTTTTTATGTAGTTTTTCCATATACTCCCATATATCTATTTATAATATATTTTCCACAATCATTATCATCAATCATCAGTTCAAGTTCATCCAATTCCCCTCTCTTCTCGCGAAAAATAGCCAGTTTTAGCGACATAATAAGAAATAGAAATAGCTAAGTTTATATAGCTGGAAAAAAGGCTAGTTTAAGTATTAATAATTAAAGCAATTGTAGAAGTTGAAAAGTGATAATTTAATGCTGAAAAAAGGCTAGTGTAAGTATTGATAATTTATGGAATTGCAAGAGAAAAGAGATGCCAGATAATTTAATAAAATTCTGCCTCATCTATCTCTCTCTTTATACTCTCTCTCTCTCTTTATACTCTCTCTCTATATATACTCCCATCTATCTATTTATAATACTCTTTTCCACAATCATTATCATCAATCATCAGTGCAAGTTCATCCAATTTCCCATCTCAAATTACCTCTAAAAATAGCCAGTTTTAGCCTGAAATAAACTCAATTGCCCGCACTCGCAATATCAAGACAAGCTGTGCAAAATATGATAGCCAAGATACAAGTTGAACATGAGATTCGTGTGGCACTTGAGGCTGCCTCTTGGCCAACTCCTTGACAGTTGGCCAACTTGAACTGCAAATTTCATGTAGCTGCAGCTCAAGTATTTGCCGTAGTATCTCTATTGTAACTCCGTCTGTCTTGAGCTATGCGTCTATTTAGTCAGTGAAATCCGTTTGGTCGCAATAAAATTGAATTTATAGTTTATTTATGCAGCTACTAAGAAATTAAAGGCAACGTTTCTACAGTGTGGGCCCAGACACATGTCAGGCTCGTGCACACGAATACACACAGACACCCACACACACTAACACACACTCTGGGTATCTGTCTGTCTGTATATATAAATCAGGCTCATAAAAGAGGCGCTCGCGTGGTTTATTGATTTCAAAGGCTCTCTGTCTTTATGGAGTTTAACGATTCACGCAGACATTTGGCCAACAAAATACAACAACAGCAACTACATGCTTCTGGCCCACGCCCACAAACCGACAATTTAAGAGCAAATTGATTTAAGTTTTTTTAGTTGAAAATTTTGCAGTTGCGTTGGGCTCGTAAATCTGTCAAAGAGTCAAGCGCTAATCAAGTGAAAGTTCAAAATTCACAAACACAAACACACACACACATTATATGGGTAATGGGCAGTATTATATGTGTGTATAGGTGGGCGTGGCTGGCTTTTGCATAATTCAATTAATTTATGCGCTCAAATGTTTAGTTTTTACGTGATGTGTGTGGCTTTTCCACTGGCTCGCCGACTATAAATCATTTTGCATAATTTATGCGCTGCTGTCCTGAACCCACTGTGCACGACACTAATCCCAACCGCTGCACCACCGACGATGACTCCAACTCCGACTGTCAGTTACTGCACACAATTGAAATCGCACGCTTAAATAGCCAATAATTCATCATGTTTAACGCTTGCAATTAGCGCTGCATGCCATGCTCTTGCTCTCCCTCTCTCTCTGTCTCTCTCTTTCTGTCACTCTCTTTTTTATTAGTCATACGCCGCATATGCCGCCGCACAAATCAAACGTTGACGTCAACGCTATTACAAATTTATAAGCGCACTTGAGCTGAGCACACAGTCTACGTACGAAATGAGCACATATAACACAAGAAGTTGGGCCATAAAAAAAAACATGGCTGTCAGGATATGGCCAGGACGCTGGCTGGCTGGCTTGGCTGGCAAGAAAGGCTTGCAAAACAATGCGAAACGCCGTCCGTGACTTGACACGTCTGTCAACAGCCATTAAACGCTCGAGGCTTGCCTGCCAGGCTGACTGGCTGGCTGGCTGGCTGGCTGCTAACCCAGTTAGTCTGCAGCGCAACCTATGCCCTGGCACAGATATGAGCAGGCTCTGCTCGACACGCTGTCAGAGGAGTCGCAGCTGCCGAGACGACGGCGAAAAAAATGTGCCTGCGATTGTAGCTACCAACTTCTGACAGCGCAATTTATCACTATCCGCACACATGTCTCTCTCTCTCCCTCTCTCTCTCTCTCTCTCTCTCTCTCTCTGTCTCTCGCGCTCTCTTTGAGCGTATTGCCTATACAGCAGCCTACAAAGTTGAGGTCGTAAATCAAAACTTAAATTTAACACATGCAGCGACGGCAAATGGCAGCTGCCTCCTTCCCAACCAAATGTCAGCCCCTTTTGTGTTTTGTATTTGTTTGTTTGATATTTTTTCCATTTCTTTTTTCTTTCTTTCTTTATTTTCGTTGTTTTTGTTATTGCTAAGTCTCTACTCTTGGCTCGCAGCACTTGCCCGTCAGCTGCAGGCGCTCTCGTCTGGCCTGCTGACAATTGACATAACGAGCTAGTGGGCGTGACTAGTGGGCAAGCGGTGTATATCAACGCACGCGTGAGTTAATCTGTCAAAATAGCTCAGCACCAGACAGGCAGACTGGCTGGCAGACGGCATACGGCATACGGCAGGCCACCCACATGCAGTGGGTCCAACCACCACTTGATTGCCTGCCACTGACTTCGACTTGCGTCAATGCAAAGACAGCTTCTTGACCCCCCAACACAATCCCAATCATTCCGCTCTCCTCCATCTTCACTTCATTTGCCACTAGTGTTGCCAATTGCGTAGCTTCAAAATAAGCTGGATTGTAAAAAGTAGGCTAAAAATAGGCTAAAATTTGGATAAATGCTAGATTATAAAAGAAAACAGCCGAAAATTAACCAATATGCTTAGAAATATATAGAATATAAAATAATTTCCGCTCATTATGGAAACAGTTGTGTATTCCTTCAGGTGCTGACATTTTTACTTTACTGACATTTTACTTTATTTTGATTATATTTAATTTTGCAATTTCTGTTTGGTAATTACGCTAAAATTTCATTTAATTTCTACTGTTTAAGCTAAAAATAAATCAAGTAAAAAGAAGGGTCACCAAATGTAGGAATACATAATTATTCTTCTTAGTAGTATATATTTCCTTCCTCATCAACTATATGCAGTTTAAAATAGGTTTGAAATATGCTAAATACTATTACTATTTATTATTTACAAATTTGGTAGACTAGACCACTTTAAAATATGCTAGATCTAGCTTGAAATAGGCTAAACTGGCAACACTGCGAGTCGCAACCCCAGCCAGCCACCAGCATCCATTTCCTGTTTCCCTTTTTGGCATTTGGCATTTGCTTGTCGCAACGTTTCGCTTTAATTTCGCTGCGACCATGGCCACGCCCACACCGGCAGTGACGCCCATTTCCAGCAACAGTCAGAGGAGAGCATCTCAAGTACCGGCTGGCTGGCTGGCTGGCTGGCACTTCGTTTAGTCATTTGGCTTAGCCATTTTATGTTTGCTCTTGTAATTTGGCTGATATGCTGATTTCGACTTCATATCCGCAGCTCGTAAAGACAGTGAGAACTCGCTTTGGCTGCCACCACACATACACACACAAACACACACACATACACACTCACCCACACCCACTTCCAGCTGCTTGTCGTTTGGTTGTCATGTGCGAGATTTGCGTGTGTTACGACGATTAATTTAAATCATTGATGATGCTACAGAGCTCGAATGTCTGCCATCCGAAGCCTCCCACCTCGGGGTCGTATCTTTATTTCCATTTGATTTGCCCGCCCACCTCATGCCACAAAACCCACCCACGCGCACTGGCATTTTTTTATATGCCTCGCTGAGTGCCATGTCACAGTCTTCCAGCTTCATCTTCATCTTCATCTAGAGCTCCATTGGCATCTCCGGCTCGGCGCTCGTTAATCATTATTTTCGACATGCCACTCGTCATTTGCCTTTATTGTCATGGCGATGTAGACAAGCCTAGCAGGAGCAGGAGCAGGAGGCAACATGGCATCACATCGCAACACATCTCTTAGACTGTTTCCGCTGGCCCTGTTTTAATGCGGCACTTAAGCTCGCAAATCTATATACATATATCTCTATATACATATATATACGTATATATGGCCAGTGCATGGTCAAGCTAGGCAAAGTCGCCTACTCGGTATTCAAAAGCCATTAGCCATAAAATGCAGCCAAATGCAAAAACAAATTACTCGCATCTTGTTTGGGTGGTGGCTCGGGTGGTTCAACGTAAAACTGTGGCATAATTTATGCGTTGCAGCAAAACAGCAGCCGCCAGTTTAGGCCCGGCCCAGACAGCCGTCTAGGCCCATAGACGTAGGCATAATTAGTTTTCGAACTTTAAAGTTATGACCGTGTGCTATCTTTATGGCAGGCGACGAACCAGCCAAGCTGCTGCTGCTGCTGCAGCAGGTAAAGAGCACACTATATACTAGATAAATACATATATACATGCCTATATGTATGTATATATGTGTGTGTGTGTGTGCTTGGCTACATAATGGCATCTTCATTGATTGTCGAGCACAGGCATTGCCACAGCTACAGCCACACAGCCACTGCTGTGTCTGCCAAAAATATACAGCAACTGAAAAAATATCAAGCATACGCCATGTTGCTGCGCCGAAAATGTGCTGACTGTGTAGGTGCGTCCGCTTGGAAATGGAAAAAAACCTTTAGCATGGCAGCTGCCGCAACGACAACCTGACGCCAGTTAAATAAAAATAAAAATAACCCAAAAAAAAAAAAAAAAAAAAACAACAAACAAAAAGGAAAAACACAAAAAAGGAAGGAAAACTGCAGACGCAGTCCGAAAAACTTGGCCGAGTTGGCGACGCCAACGGGTTGTGTGTGTGTGTGTGTGTCTCTGTGTATGTGTGTGGCTCAGCGCACCCAGAGTTCTGTGGCTTCATTTTTGGTGGTTCCTGCAGCATTTTTATGCAGCTTGCATCATTTGCCAGAGCTCGCAGAGCCCGCCAACATTTCGGGTGCTTAGGCAAATGCGCTCATAATTCTAAATAAGCTTCGTTGCTGACGTTAATAAAGTGGATACAGTGTAGGTGCTGTAGCTGCCACGCCTCTATTTATGAGTGCAGCAAGCCAATTTAGATTATATATAGAATATATATGTATTTGTGCGGGTGTTTGCACACACATTTCATTTTTCTTTTTGGCAGCTAGCGCAACATTTACTTTTTACTCGAGCGGCTTTTGTTATTGCAAAAGTTTGTGGAAGCCAAAAGTTTCATATTCTAGCTACCCATCAAAATTTTCATGCGCATTGTAAACAATGTTCTAATTGAGTTGAAAAATACATAACGCATTATGATTGTTATTGTTTGTGCGAAAAATAATGAGCAGGAGCAGGAGGAGGAGCTGCTCCAGGGGGTTGTGTGTGTGCTTTAGCTGTAGGTTGGACGGGGGCGGGGGCGGTGCTGGCTTCGCATGGGTAGTGTTTGCTTTAGCCTATTAGGAGTGCGCGCTGCTCTAAAAACTTGAGACACTTGGCAATTTTAGACTTTGCCAGCGCAAAGTCAACACAGCGCCAGGCACTCAGCTGCAAAGAGAATGTGAGTAGAAAAAAGTAAGAAAATAACAAAAGATACCAGGGCTACATATGACAAAAATACGTACGCTAATAGCTTAAGTGCATAGTTGGAGTTTTGAAAGCTCATTAAGGCTTTGAACTGCCTAAGACGGTATGCATTAGGCTTGCTTTTAAAATTGTATAACAGAAAAGCTTCGTTAAGTCTTTAATGAAGCAAAAGATTGAAAAGTTTATTAAAGTTCTGCTATGATATAAAGTTATTTAACAAGCTTAATTATTTTGCAGTTAATTTTTTTAAGAGATTTGTTAGTTCATTTTATAAGTGAGAAACTTTACAATTTTATTTAAATTTATAAAAAGTCTTCTATTAAAATATATAGTAAATAATTTTGATAGTAATTTATATATATTAATTGTAAATTACATATTGTTTCTGCCAATATAAGACTTATCTAACCAATCTATTACAAAAATTAATTGGAAAAGCTTGTCTTCATGTTTTTATTTGAAGCATTGAAAGCTAATTAAAGCTCTATTTAAGATTAAGCACGTAATTTACATTATTCAGTTGACAATAATTTGTTGTATCGAAAAGCCTAATAAAAGCATTAGTTTATTTATTAATAAATGAAAACTCATTAAAGTTTAATAGAGCCTAAGACCTCGTATTTTATTTTATAGTCCAAAATAAACTGATATACGAAGCGGTTAAATAAATGCGTTTGAACACAAAACTAGATATTTTTGATTCGCCGTCTTTAGCTATATTAAACTTTACGAGACTTTTATGCTTTTTGACTTTACTGCTTCAGACTTATATGCTTTTAGGCATTATCCGATAACTCTTCAATTTTTCTAAAAATTCTATATTTAGCAAAAGTGTTCTAATGCGTCTTTATTACATAAGTACTTGAAAAGCTTCCCAAGCTTATGCGATAAACACAGCATTTTAATTTGAAATTCCACTTTGATAGTTCATTAAATCTTTTCATATATTTTTATCAGTTCAAAATCTTAAATTTGTTGACTTGATTTAATTTATAGCAAGAGTTTTAATCAATGTCAAATTTAGCCAATTAGATTTCCTAGCTTCTTAAAGCTCTTATGAGAATTATACGGTATATGATTTCAATTATATTTCATATATGTCTCAACAATTCTGTTGTTCAAATGGCGAACAATTGTTAATCGCTTTAGTTCAGTTAAGTGCTCAGCACTACAGCACTGCAGCCCTTAACACAATGCACACACGCACATACTACACACTCACACACACAGTGACAAATGCCAGAGCACACAAATTAATTTAAGCTGTAAAACAATTTAAAGTTTGCGTCTGAGCGCGTCACTGAGTAGCTGAGTAGCTGAGTAAATGATTGACTGAGTGACTAGCTGAGTAGCTGCTAGCTTGACTGCCTGCTAACAATAAGTGCGGAAATTGAAGAAGACGTTGCTCGCCTGACTTTCCATTATTGTGCAATTAGATGCAGTGCGATACTCAGAGCCGGCCCAAACAGAAGCGGAACTTACGTCCTACAGGAAGTGCAGCAGCAGCAGGAGCAGGAGGAGTAACAGGAGTAGCAGCTGCAGCTGCAGAAGACGTTGCTTGTTCAACAAAATCAATATGAAGCATACGCTCCGTTGGACCCTGTCGCAGCATGTGCAGAACGTGATAGAGTTTTGTAGTTTTTGTTGTTGTTGTTTTTTTTTTGTTTTGTTGCTTTCAATTTTCATGTTTTTCTATTTTCATTACCTTGCTGGTGTTTGTCGCCTTAATTGGCTGCAGCCACAGGAATAGAAAAATGCCAGCAAAAAATAACAAATGTCAACAAATTGTGACAAGAAATCAAAATTTGTAACGACCGAGCTGAGTGACAGCTGCAAGAAAAAGACGTAAGGCAGAAAAGGTGGTTATGATAACAAGGCTAATAAAGAGAGCGAGAGAGAGGGAGTCAGAGAAAAAGAGAGAGAGAGAGAGAGAGAGAGAGAGAGAGAGCTCAGCGACCAGTTTTGTGGTGAATTTGTAACGAGATTTGATTTGAATTTAAAACAGACGCACGAAATAGCTTAACTACGGCCACACGCGGGCAACAGTTGACAGATGGCTAGAAGAGGAAGACAGAAAGAGAGAGAGGGAGTGGGAGCAGAGGTGCGGGTATATCCTGCTACTAGGCTAGGTGACTCGTTGTGTTTGTCTAGCTGCCGGCGAGGCATAAATTACGCAAATAAATTGACAATAATGCGGACTAACCAAACGGATCTGTGCTTCAAGCCGTGAGCAATATGAAGCAGCAACAGCAATAGCAACAGCAACAGCAAGGCCAGGCGCCTGCTCCAGCTTCCCTCTTTGGCCAGGCCAAAAGGTAACGAGATTATCTGTGTCAAGACAATTATTTCCGCCGCATCAGCAGCGGCTTGCCCTTGTCTGGCAGCATTCGTGCGTGCTCTTAGCTGCTCATTCCCATGCCCCAAAATGCTCAATCCTCCAATCCTCCAATCCACAATCCCCAATTCACATTCGTATTCGTATAGCTATTGCCCCATTTGGTGTAGCCAGCGAATGGTGAATGAATGAATGATTGCTTGATGTCTCGCTGATGGCATTCATTTACATGATTGCCGCATTGCGTTTTACTGCTGCGCCACGTAATTGCGCTTGAGCTTGAGGACCCGCACTCGCACTCGCACTCGCATTGTATTCAAATCATTTTCATCTGGGCTGCTCAAGGCACAGGGCCAAATTAATTAAGACTTAAAGGCGTGTCAGCTGTCACACATAGCTCAAACACACACACACACACGCACACACATACAGTTGATTTAGTGATGGCACGATTAATCATATGATATACAAAAATCGATGAGGTTGCTTCCATTGGCGATTTGATTGTATCGCAAATGGCTTGCGATTAATTGAAACTGTAATCGATTATTCAAAAAAATAATCGTAGAGTGTTTTCGCAAGTCCCTGACAAACAAACATCGTAAAAAATTCAATAAATCTTTTCAATTTAAAGACAAACTCAATTTTTTTTTCAAAAGTAGATCAAGTATTAGATCTCTGCTTGGAAGTAGACTATTTATAATCACGTAGCTTAAATTAATCAAATGATGCAATAATCGATTAATAAGTTTTTGTTGCCATCCCTAAGATGATTAGCCTTTGGCTAGATTTGAATACTTGTGCTTACTCATCCAACTGATTTGCCCCCCTAAAAACTCTCATCATCTATCTTCACAGCTCACCTGGCCCTGGCTGAAGCAACTGCATCTACTACAACATTGCGCATTATCATTCACAACTCATCCGATTGCCATTGTCTCTCAGTTGTTGCCAAACCCATCCCATACCATCCACACCCCAAACCGGAGTGGAGCGCATCCTAGCCCGAATCGTGCAACTGCCCCAAGGGCATGCTTATGCAGGTGAAAAAGGGGCGAGCAGCACGCTTTATTGTCCTTCTGCGGCGCACAGGTGAGTGGTGCAAGTGCTGGCTGAAAATATACATCAAGCGAGGTAGGTAGCTAGCTAGGTAGCTACGTAGCTAGCTGCCTGCCAAAAGCGTTGAGAAAGTGACTTTTAATGGGTTTAAATCAAGTCAAAGTTGTTGAAAGTTGACTTGATTTGCGCGGATAGCGTATTACGGCCATCGCCGCATTTTATGATGCTGCGACCGTAAAAAAGTTTAAGCTACCCGAGATCAGCTCTCAAGTAGTCGTAGTAGTAGTAGCTGAGAGACAGGAACCGTAGCTGTAGCTGAAGCTGTTGTCATCGCTGGGCCACTTGATGGCTCAGCTCGTTAGGTAATTTGGCTTTGATTGGGGTTTTGGGTGCATTTCGTGCTGCATTTGTTTCAATGACGCACAACTTGTAGCTTGTCGCAAACTTTTTACCCGGCTGCTGACGTGCACCGTGAGAAAATGGCGACTAACACAACTCGGGCATGACAGCTTCTCTGGATTTATACGCTTCACAGAGTTGAAGCACATTGCGTAGTTGCTGCAATTGAGCGTAAATCTTAGATCGTTAAGTTGAAATAGAGCAATTGGATTTTGTTTAGATATACTTGAATTGAAAATACTTGAAAGTCAACGAAAATTGTTTGCAATTTAAGAGCAACGGAGTGCTTGCCAAGGTTTCTAGTTGAGCTAGGTTACAGGAAATTGAAAAGGTATTATATATTGATATATATCAATAATATATAATATATCATATATCATATTTATATATATATTATATTTATATTTTTATATTTATTTATATCTATTTATATTTATATTTATATTTATATTTATATTTATATTTATATTTATATTTATATTTATATTTATATTTATATTTATATTTATATTTATATTTATATTTATATTTATATTTATATTTATATTTATATTTATATTTATATTCATATTTATATATTTTTTAGCAAAGTTTCTCAATTTGGTCCTAAACTTTTAAGCCTTTTCAAGCTTTGTCGCGTATCTGCAACATTTACACTTCATTTAAGTACAAAATGCTTAATACGTTTTCTCTGAGTGCGTGTTGACCGCGCGATGTCAGCAACTTTGTATGCGGCTTAAAAAGTCAACAAATGACAAAAAAAAGGAGTAGAAAGAAAAAACAAATACCAGCACGCTTACACTCACACACATCTGTGTTTGCCACGCCCAAAAAGCAGTTGAAAACGCTCGCTTTAAACGGCAATTATCCTTTGGCAGCATAAAAAGTGTCAGTCTGGCTCGTATTTTATTATTCGATTTGGGTTTTAGCAGCTTTATCCCTTTTAAATGTCACGTACTCGCATAGCATACCAATGTGTGTGTGTGTGTGTGGAGTCTATATGTTATATATATATCTATATATATATAGATGTCTGCTACTCACAGATATGACCAGCAGCAAAGCTAAGATTTTTATTACTTTATTTTATGCTCGTGCTGTGCTCCAGTTGGTCTCAGTCTTGGTCCTTAAGCCAAGGCAATGAGACTCTAATGCGCGTAAAACTAATACAAATGCGTTTCTTATCCGCCCCGCCTTACCTCCTCCCAACCCTTCTCTCCATTCCTGGCCCACGCACATCCCCTTTCAATACCACCATTTCAAATTGGTTGTACTTTGCTACAAGTGACGGCTTATGTGGCAATATACATAAGTAATATTGTCCTTGTCCTTGTCCTTGTGCTTTGTTACATCTCATTCTCTCTTTCTATCCCTCTCTTCCTCTCTCTCTCTCTTCGTGGTTGTAGTTGTTGCCTTGAGCCATTGCCCTGTGGTCGATATGCTCATATGTTGGCCATAGCTTAACTAAATAACCGTTTGATATCATTGCTCGCATTTTACGCCCTTATCACATCCACGTTAACACTTCAGTATCCATCAACACAGTCCAACCCAGCCCAGTTCAGTCCAGTCCAGCCCCATTCTGAATATAGTTTAATGAGATACTTGCCATTATGTGAAATGAAATAATGATATTCACAAAGAGAGATAAAGATAAACCGAAACTGTGAACTGAGGGTAGGCGTATTTAAATGCTGAATGGCATAGAATACGTATTGTATCGATGTGCATGTGGGATGTTTCTTCAACAATGAATGGGAATAAGCAAAAGTTGATTGAATTTCTATAAGTCATGGTATACAATAGGATTCACTATCGATTAGAGGAAGAGGTGTATATAGTATGATAATATTATATAACACATAAAAAAAGGGGAACTGTTTTTTGTCATTTTGTCAATGTATATAAGAAGCGTAGAATTATTGGAAAGATAGTTCTGTACAGGGTTCAGTGTATTTAATATTCCGTCACTACCACATAGAGTATTCGATTAGGAGAAAGCGTATACTATAATATGATGATATCTAATAATATAAGCTACTGATAATGGGAATTGTTGGTTGTCATCTATGTATAAAAAAACGTAGAATAATTGGTATGGCACAACTTACAGGGTATTTACAAGTCAAGCACTCCTGACTAGAGCATTCCACTAGTATGTCGTAAGAAAGATAATATAATATGATATATTATATACCACTGAAATCGGAAGTTGTTGTTTGTCATAAATAAAGAATGATTTAAATGACAGGATTTAGGGTATTTTTTAATCCGACACTCCCAACCAAAACATTCTTTTTTGTTAAAACCTAAATTATAAAAAGTCTCATTCTTTATCATATATTTTGTTATAGAAAACAATTGAATTCAAGAATTTAATTCCTTATGATAATCCATATTATTTCCAATCAAATAGTTTCTCCTTTATTCATTTTGCTTTTTATTTCGTTGCAACAATTTCCAATTTCATAAATTCCATGTAAATCAAATTGTTGCTTCTACTCCATGCACAGCATCAATTTCAATTACAATTAATATTGATTTGCAACATTTTGCACATTTTTTAATTAAAAAGCATCCATTACGAGTGCCTACAATATTTATAATTTACTTAAACTAAAATTCGATTTACAATAAAAGTCCTTTATCAGCATTATTTCTGCGGCAATTTGTTATGCAATTGCTTTTATTTTTTTCTTGCCATCTTCTCTACTCTTATTTCTTTTGGCTTAAATGCGTATAAATTTTAAATGTTTTGCGTTTGACACACAGGCAGAGTTCAGGCAATTTTGTTTTTCATAATCGAACTTTCTCATATAATAAACCGTTATGTCATCTGCATAGTGCTCACATATAATATTTTGTCTATACATATTAAAATATATATTTATATTTATTATTTATTCATAACAATCTGGTGAAATTCCGCATGCAACTTAATTGCTGAGCTTTTCATAAAGAGTTCATTTCAATATGAACTGCTGTTAGCAAATGCGACAACAAATTTTTTGTCGTTCAATCAATTTTGATTGCAGTGTCAGATGCAGGAAAAAAAGGGAGGAGAAGTAGAGTGTACCCAAATATGAGAATACCCTGTATATATATTGAACTTTGATGAAGGCAGGAGATCTACATTCAATATATGCAAAATATAAAACAAGAAACTACTTAAAATACCATTTTTAATTAGTTTTGAGTTTGATCTTTTGTATATTATAGGTTACAAGATATTTATTAAGTTTGCTCTATTATACTGTGCTATTAGGAGGCTAAATATTATAAATTTAATTTAATAATAATTTACAAATAAAAGAAAATTGATTTAAATTTAATTTAATAATAAAAAAGAACTGTTTCTAGGTCTCTAAATAACCTAGATACAGTTCTCAGAATATTCGAAACAAATTTTAATATTCAAATTCCTTATTTGATATTTTTTGATAATAATTAATTTAATAAATTAATAAATACAAAAAATGTATAAATAAACTGAAAAAAATTAAAATAAGAAATAAACAAAATCTTTATTGTATGTTTTTATCGTTGCGCTGTATCTAATCTATTATACAGCTTTAAGAATATACGATTAAAATTTATATATTCAATATTCTCTTCGATATGAACCTCATATGCATATGCTTACCATTTGCAAGTCTACAGATATTTTATGCACTTCAACTGACATAGCCGTAGTTAAAAGACTGTAACGACTCCCTCGTTGATATTGATAAACTATACATACATATATTTTATATATATAAATTGTGTTTAACCCACGCAACATGCATTTCTACAGCTGCAATATACCCCTATGGTCAACCAACTTCCATGTATAAAGTACTATGCGAAAAAAGTTCGAATGTGACATATGATTTTTGTTGTCATGGGTAAAAAAACTACATAAAAAAAAGCATAAGTTGTGTGTGTTGATATATGGTTATTCGTTTGTTTGTGAGTTGCCATTTAATTGGTCAAAATGATTGCCAAATGAATGGCTTGTAATATTGGTAGCATATTTGCCAAGCAAATTGCAAGTGAACAAGTGGAGAGGAGACCATGGCCAACAGCAATAGCAACAGCAATGAGTGCAGCAACAATAAATTGTTCATTGATTGGCTGCCATTTTGCCAGCAAACTTTATATATATAAATATATATACATGTGTGTGTGTGTTAGCCAGGTCAATAAGTAGCCATACGTAAACTACGCTCAAGTTTTGTGCCTTTCCATTACGTTAATTCCAAACTAAAAGGACAAAGTTACATTTTTGGCCCAAGTCAATAAAAAGCCACTCAAACGTCTGCGATTAGGGCCTACACATAAATTGATTTTATGCAAAACTTTTCTATCATTGAGCTCAAGCAAACCGAGAGAGGGCACAAATGGCCAGCCAACCCATCGGCCAATCGACCAGCCAATCGAAGCATGTGGAGCGTGCGTTTGCACAAAGTTGAGATTAGTCGCATTGACAGGCCCACAACAATGGCCAACAAAATTTGTTTTAATTAATTGTCATTGTTGTCGTTGACTAACAAAAAAAAAAAAAACAAAAAAAATTATCAAGGAATGCAAATCATATCAAAGTTTGCAGATCATCTTAAAAGCGCGCAAGTCACGACCCCAAAAACTTTCCACTTAGGCAGGGAAAAACAGATCCGCAGCAGCAGCAACAAAGTTTCATTGAAAATCCGTAAAACCGTTAAGCTCGCCAGTGGGTGTGGCAAATAGGCGGGGGCGAACGTCGCGTCGTTAGGTTTTGCAACATATGACAAGAAATGACTCGAGCGCTTTATAAACAGCTTAACATGCCATTGCCAGCCACGCGAGCGAGCAGCAAAAACAGCAGCAGCAGCAACGGACCAGGCTTAACTGCTATGCTGGCTATGTCCTGGCCACATCCTGGCCATGTCCTGCACACACACACACACACACACACATACACATAAAGCGCTTACGCTGTGGCAGATTGATTTGTGGTCGAGTTCATGCCAAATTTAACTTTAATAGTTTTTACTGGATTTACTTTTAATTAATTTTTGCGACAAGCTGGAACTGAGCGCGCTGAGCTACCAAGCAAGCGCAGTTGCTTCATTTGTAACCAACTGTGGCAGTGGCAGTGGCAGTGGCAATGGCAGCGAGGCAGTCCCACTCACCACTCAGCACTCGCCACTCGCTGTGCCACTGCCGGCGTTTATCGTGGCGCGTAAAGCGCAATTAATTTCTTGTCTGCTTGTAGCAGGAGTAGCAGGACCAGAAGCAAGCCACGCCTTGATACCCAGCCGCCATTAATTATGAGATAAAGCACTAAAATGTATCAAGTTGTTGCGCAACTGTTTTGCGACAAAGTTGCTGCCACAATTTACTGCTAAATGTACAGATATACATACAGATATACATACACATACATGCACACATATATTTTGTTTTGTTTTGTTTCTTTATCATTTATTATTTCTGACTCTAGCTATCATTAAATTAGCATGCCCAGCTGTTCAAGCCGTTCGTTTAATATTCCTCTCAACATTGTTTGCTTACAGAAAATCAACTTGGACGAGCCCCTTCTAGACACACACACATACATACAAACATACATTGTGGTAAGTAGTTGGTGGCAGCTGCATAATGTTGCACAATCTAATTAAATGCGGAAATTCAAGCCAGTGCAACAGCGGCAGACAAAATCAAAATGTCGTTAACATGTATCTACTTGAGTGTGTGTGAGAGATAGAGAGAGAGAGAGAGAGAGAGAGACAGAGAGAGAGAGTTAGACTGGCCTCTATATACAATCAAATAGACATTGGTGCCGCTCAATCGATGCAAGTTGCAACATTGAATTGCAGATTCTCTGCTTAAACTTCGACTATTTGAAATGCGCTGCACAGAAAGCCAGAAAGCGTCTAGAGTTTTAAGCCTGACAACAACAACAACAACAACAACAACAACAACAAGTAACATGAACAACTGCTAAATCCGTAAGTCAGGCACAAAAGTATTCAAAAAGAAGTGCAGCTGAAAAAGTTCACATTTCAAGATGCCATTTTCTTGACTTTTGCAACTTGGCTTTCAGTTTGCACGGCCGTTGCCGCAAATGTGTGCAACACCACAGCCACCACCGCCACCATCATCCACCACCACCACCACCACCATCAGCACCATCACCAACAACAGCTGCAGCACAATATTATGTGTGTCTGCTTGTGATGGGTGTATGTGTGTGTGTGTGTGGGCGTGGCTGTGCAAATGAATACCCTGCTGGCGCAAAGCAGCTTGTCGCATTTTTTCGTGAGACTTAAGATGTCTGCCAAAAAAAAAGCAAAAAACAAGATGAAAGCAATTAAACATAAGTACGTGCATAATCTTTAAAAATGAGAAATACTGAAAAGCAGCTTTTGGAGTTTTTTTTTAAGTAATTATTTTTTAAAAGGCAGCAATGCGAAGTGAGACTTTCATGAGAGTTCTTTAAAAACTTTATTGAAAACTTTAGAGCTATAACAAAAAGCAGTTTTTTAAGATTTAATATAAACAAAAGCTAGGTAGCCGTGCAGTTTTTTGTTGAAAAGTCAAATAAAACAAGGAGCTTTGAAAGCATATTTGCAAATTTTTTATTGATTATTTAAAAGCTACAGACAATAAGACAATTTGAAAGAATATTATATATTTGTATATGGCTGTAATGTAAAAAATATAGAGCTTTTAAGAAATTATGAAGCTTCAAGGGCATTTATTCTAACAAGTTGACCGAATTGCTTATACAAATGTATAATAAGTTCATTTATGTTCATTTTAAAAAGCCTCATCAACTCCATTAAGAGCTTCAAAATCACATTATAACTATGCATGCTAGTCAACTTTTCAGAAAATACATGACAGCTTTTAATGCCAAAAGTCAACTATAAAAAAACTTCCATACTCCACAAGTTCACTGAAAGCACACGACAGCTTCAAAAAACTTTTAAGCAGACTTAAAAGACATTGGAAGCTTTTCAAGTGAAGATATAGGCTTTGTTTGAGGCAATTCTAGAAGACTTCATATTGTATATGAGCTTAGTTTTGCTATGCTGATAAGGAAAAGCTCTTTGAATTATTTTAAATGAGATGCTAGGTATCTGGAAGTCTGTCACAATCAGTTTTTTTTTTAAACTTGGCGCCAGCTGCAAAGACAACAACGCCGTCGAAGTGACTGGCAACGGCCGACGAGAAACGTTGTCGGAGTTAAACAACTTACTTAGGCAATGTGCTGCTGACGGGTCAGACAGGCAGACAGACAGAGAGAGAACGAGAGGGGGAGAGAGAGAGAGAGAGCCGACGGAGAACGGGTTAGAGTCTCTCGACTGGCAGTCAGGAAATTGTTGCATTTGGGCTTTTGTATGTTGTGCAAAAGTCAGCAGAAATCTACTTGACTTGACTTTTGCTTGCCACAAAAAAATAAAATAACAAAAAAAAGCCAAGCAAAAAATAAGTAAAAAAAAAAAAAGAAACAAAAATTGAGGCCAAAATGTAACGAGACGTTAGACGTTCCACAACAGCAACAACAGAGTAGACGAAGAGGAGCATTCCCATTCCAGTGCTGTGTGCACCAGCACGTATTTGTTTTAATAAAAGTTTTGCGCAAAAACTTAATGAAATGTTGCCAGCCTGTGAGAGCTCCGCAAAAGGAAGCTGGGCATGTAGACATGTTCTGGATGTGTTACGCCTATCCCTGCGCCTCTGTTTCGGTTTCTGTTGCTGTTGCTATTCCTGTTCCTTTGCATATTTAGCCACAGCTCGAGACAAGCCAAAAGCTATGTTGCTTATGCACAAAAGGAAGTTGTTTTATATAACGCTTGAGATGGCTAAAAGAATGTCTTTCAATTAAAATAATTCTCTATGTGAGACTGTGTGTGTGTGTGTGTGTGTGAGAGAGTGTGTGTGTGTGTGTTCTCTTGTTATACAGATATTAGTGCACATTTGTAGCGTGTTTAACAGATTTAATGCAACACTAATGAATAGATCCAATTGCCACTTTGCCAGCTTCAGTTTTTGGTTTCGACTCTGGCTTTGGTTTTGGCTTTGGCTTTCGCTTTGGCAATTTGTGGCCAGCAACCAGAGGCAGCCTGTTAATTGGAAAGTTTCTATGCAATTATAAAACTTTTTCCATTATTTTGTGGCATTTTTCAGTTGCTGATGCTGATGCTGCATGCATCCGTTGATATTTTGTATCTCTGTGCTAGCAATTTTTCGGCAAAGGCAAATGTTTTTTGCCACAGGTAGTAGCAGTAGTAGCTCCAGCTAAGAGACAACTGTAACCGAGACGGACCCAACTCGTGTGTGACCAAAGTTAAAATGGAAATGAGAATGGAAATGAAAATGCATAGCTAGAAATAACACCAACACCAACACTCACAGCAGCAGGAGTAGCAACAGAAAATGACAATGTCAGAGCCAGAAGCAACGTCAGGAGCAGAGCAGGAGGCGGGGGGGTGTGGCACACACACACACACACGCACATGAGTGTTTTTGTTGCGCTTGCTGGCAACGCAAAATTAATTTCATTTTGTGCAGTGCAACAAAAGGCAAGTGACAATTGCAAACTGCAAAAGCGTTTAACATGAATTTCATTAAATGCGTCGACCAATTGCCAGCAGCAACAATTAAAGCAGTAGCAACAGTAGAAGCAGCAGCAGCAAGAGCAGTATTTAAAGAGAGATAGTTCTCCACTCCCTCTTCTCTGTTGCTGTCTCTAGGCGAGCAAAAGCCAAATGAATAGCTAAGAGGTCCCACTTGGCCATTTAGGTGCACAATTGATGTGGTTTGATTTTGTTATGGTCATGGCAACTACATAAACACAAATGCCAAGCATCGACGTCAACGCTGCTGCTGGCAATAACAACACTAAAAGCAATTCCCCAGTTGGCTGCTACAGGCTCAGCGCCAGCGACAGCCCCTGTGCCAAATGAAACGAATGAATAAATGAAGGCGGGGCACTAACACACACACACATATATATATATATATGTATACTCTGAGGCGCAGCTGTGGCAGCATGTGCACATAATAGCTGCTAAGCAACTGTCCGCTGTCTGAGTCCTTGCTGTTCTTCCTTCCTTCCGTCTGTCTGTCTGTCTGTCTCTCAGCTTTGCCTGCCTTTTTGAGCGTTTGAGTGCTTTGCCAATACCTGTACCCAGTTGGCGGACAATTGTGCATGGCATGTGCCTTGATTTAAATGATACTGAAATTGATTTGATTTAAGCGCAAATTATAATATTCCTGCCTTCAGCGGAACTTGTTTGGCCTGTCCGGCAGGACACTTGTGGCAAGTGCTCAAGTGCCATAGAAGAACGAGCGCAACTTTCAAATGCCAGCTCAATGGGAGCGCAACGGAAGTCCGACAACGCCCCATGCCAAGGCAAATATAGATGTATATATATATATATATATATATATATATAGATGTATATGTATATGGAATGAAAGAAAATTGAGATCAATTTCGAACGGAAGCCTTTTTATTTGATAGCCTTCGCTGGCAGCTCGTGCCAGCTTCTGTATTTATTTGCACTTTGGCAAATATAATAAATAACTTTTTTTTCCTCTTTCGCCCAGCTACTTTTGGTATTTGGACAGCGCTTTAAACTTTCCCTCAACTGCCAATTCGATGGCAGTTCAAAATCAATAGAAAGAAAAAGGCGCTACGAAAAAGTGTTGCCTACTTTTTTGGGCTGGGGGTGGGAGAGTAGGAGTAGAAAGCGTAGCTAAGCCACAATCAATTCAATTTGCGGCAAATGTCATGTCACAGCCACAATCTCCCATGTCTGTAATTATAATTTATAAACATTTAATGCCGCCTTTGTCCCGAATCAATCGAATACACACACATCAGTACACGTTTTTATGTGTAACTTGTCAAGGCTCATCTATTGATAGATAATCTTTTTTGTGCATCGGCCATGGCATGCCATTAATTATGTGGAGCCCAACACACTCACACACTCACACCCTCTCACACTCACACACACATAGCTCAATCTTAGCCCCAACCAAACACAAATTCAGGGTTCTCCTTTTTTTGACACCGCATTTTCATTAAATGGATTTCAATTATATAACGAAGGGCGCTGGGCAAAAATTACATTACATTAAAATTTATGAAAGCGGTTAAAACGACAGCGCCTCGTAATACAGTGGCTACACGCTACACACAATACATGCATAAATATGAAAAATGTTGTAGGAAAAGCAAGAAAAACTGAATTCATTAAAAGTAAAAATTCAGCAAGAGAGGAAAATCACTTGGCAAACAGGCCAACAGCAGCAGCAGCAGCGGCAGCAGTAGCAGTGAAAACCCTTTGATATTTAATGCCATCATCGGTGGCAGGCGCGCCCCCTTAAGCCACCCCCTCCCCTGCCCCATCTCCTACCCCTTCTTAACCTCTCGTTGGCCCCTGTCGCAGTCTATTTGGCAACTTAATCGCCCAACTGGCCGCCATTTCATTGAAATTTTTGGCTGTTCGCGACGCGACGTTTTATTAAATTTCATCACAGCAGTTGCTTTCATTGTTGTACGCGCCGAAGGGGGCGGGGCTGTGATGGGGGTTTTGTTTTTTCATATTTTGCCCTATTTTAATGGTGCCAGGGGCGATAATAATAATGCCAGAAATACGTCAAATATTAAGCGGCCTTTGGCTTATGCAGCGCATAGGCAACCTCATTCAACCTTCATTCAAATGACTTTAAGCAAATCCTTGTTTTGAAATACATAAGACATAATTAAATATATATTTAACATATATTTTTCAATTCATTTTGGAAGTAAAGTTGTATTTCAATAGGATTATAATTAGCGCAAGTTTAAGCGGTTTTTAAGCATTTTTCATTCTTCTTTTTTTTTTTTTTTTTGCCAGCTATAAAATGTTTATTTAACATTTAAAAAGTATTCGCTAGCGGGCACGTTTATGGGCCGTTAAAAAAGGTCAACGCCGGGCGCCGAGCTGAGTAAACAGACCAAACAAAGTGCCCCCAAGTTTATTTAAAACAAGTAAGAGTGTGTTTTTAGATGGGGTGTAGGCGACTAGCAAATACCCTGAAGGGGCAGGAGAGAGCCTATGTAAATTACAAGTCTCAAGCATGTTAAGTTCTCTGTTAGCAATCCTTAACAGGAATCTATATGTATTAGATATATATTTACATCCTGCTTCCTTTTGCTTGTTGCACAAATTCCAACACAAACATGATACCCGTTTTTACCCATTCTCACAATGTGGTCAGGGAAAACTCATTTTGAACAGGCGACGTGACCCTTGGGGTCTAAGCCCACATCAAAACCGGAAATGCGAGACGCAGAGCGCAAGCTGAACAACTCAACAAATGCTCAATTAAATTAATGAACATTTTCGAGAGACGCTCAAATAAAAATGGCATAATTAATGGATGCGCCTGTTGTATGTATATATGTATAGATATATACATATACGACTATAGTTCAAGCTCAACTTTCTGATGCACGATGCTGTTGCATGCAAAGCAATTTGCGTGACAAAACTTGCAAATAGATAGTGTAAATTGCGCAGACACGCCCCCAGCTCTTGCTGACTGTTTAACTGAAAATTATTTTAATTTTTCACACAAGCGAAAAGCGGAAATTCCAATTAAAACGCATCAGCGAACTGGAAATCGTCGAAAACCAGCCAGCGTCTATCTATCTATCTGGCCAGCTCGTCGTCCCTCCCGCCGTCCATCAGGCTGACAGAATTGGCAACAGAATCATAAAGCGAGGCACTGAAAATGCATCCGCATCAGACAAGAGCCGATAGCCATAGAGATAACGATGCCTCTACTCTATATATATATATAGAGACAGAGAGAGCTATATATACAGACATTTTGTGACTGATTTTTCATTTATTTGTGCAAATTAAAAAATATAAAACCCGAAATGGGAAAGAGACGCGAAATGTCGGCACAGGCAACGTAAAATAAATAAACTGTGAAATAAACTGAGCTCCACTGAGCCCAACCCAAAGGAAAATAAAAAGTACAATAATGTGCATATGTAAATAACGTTGTCAATGTAATTGGATACGCTGCATACACATACACATACACACATACTACTATAGTGGGTACACCATAGCGAGTATTTACCGTAAACACAAACGTCTGCATTGGGGCTCAGCTCCAGCATATTTCTGATAAATTCGATAGCCAGTAGGAAAATGACATTACAATTTCTTATTATGCAGCTGTCATATTCGTTTCATTTGCATCTCGAACAAACGCACAGATTTCAATTATATGCCATTTAAATTGAATTATTGGAATACGTTATCAAAAGCCGATGCTGACCTTATCTCTCCATTGTACATATTTATAAATGCCACTCACGCATCGCATGCGTAATTAATAATAAACCAGACGAGAGAGTTTGAATTAAAACTAATAAGAATGAAGGCAGGAAAGACAGCAAAGAAAGGAATGAAAAGTTTACTAGAGGCAAGTTGATGATTGAATACCCTTTCATGTAGATAAATTGTGAGAAATTAGTATGTATGGAAATATATAACAGAATTTTAATAAAAAAAAGCAGTATCTATATAGCTGACCTTTGAGGATCTTTGAAATTGAAAATATAAATTACGTTTATCTATCAGAAGTTTAGCAAAGTTTCATTATAAAACCATTCAAAGCAGTTTAGTATAGATAAATTGGAAGCAATTGCTGCCACAAAAATATAAAATATATATATATAACAGAGTTATAATAAAAGTTGTATCTGGATAGCAAAAGTTTTCAGATCTTTCTCATTTGATCTCTTATTTATTTTATTATAGATAAAAGCCATATATTTATTATCAATTTATAAATATCTGACTTTTATCTTAGCAAAGTTTAACAAAATTTCATCATAATATCATTCAAATCTCTTCAACATATCACATAATAGTCCAATCATTTAGCAATTTTACCTCATTCTCTTCAAACAGTTTCATAAATCAACTATACTTAAGCTCTTCCAGTTAACTAACTAATTGTCTGATGAAATCTGAGCAACTCTTTTGATAGCTGCAAACGTTATCCATGCATAAATACCTCTTCGAAATCAAATTTCAACCTTATTACATGCGCTTTCATTCAAAATATCAAGTTAATTTCTGTCTATTCTGCTCTCGTATTGCTGATGACTGGCAACAGTTGCAGCAGCATCTTTTTGATTCGCCTTAATGTAATTATGAGTGCTGCGCACGTGCCACATGGGGCAAGGCATTCGTGCAAGACAACAAAACTAAGCAAGCACTGGGAATAATAACTGCAATTATGATATGTTGTTGGCTGGCAAAATGTGAATGTGAATGTGATCCGAGTGCAATCGAGTGAGGGCTGCTCCAATGGCATGGTGAAATTTATATTTTGCTGATTTAACCAAAGACAAATGTAATTCAATTACAGCCAGCTGCAGCACGCAGAGCTAGCCAGAGCTTACAGTTGGGTGTTGTTAAATGTCTGTCTGTGTGTAGAGGGACTTCCCCTGTTCAATCCAATTGCACACAGTAAAACGTGTTTTCAATTGCCAATTATTTGTTGTCTTTGCAAAATGAAGCTCGCAGCAGCAAATACGAAAAACAATAACTGCAATAATAATACAATTTCAAGCGAATAAACAAACGAATTTTATTTTCAAACGAAAAAAAAAAAAAAATAGAGAAGAAAACTTTGATTAAAATGTTGAATCATATGGCAATCAGAGCAGCTTTGATAAAGCTATATCAATTGCAAATTTATGCAGATTTTCTCTGATGAAATTTATATAAAATGAAAGGAAAAAAACAGAAAACAAAAAATCATTTGATTTATGCTTGAAACAACAAAGTTGCCTTCATCTGTCTGTTATTTATCAGTTTATAATAACATTATGTGCTCTATAGAACAGCTTTTTATGTGCCGAGAGAGGGCAGAGAGATAACTTATATATATATAAATATTTGTATACACTATAATTATATTGATGTGAAATGCAGAAAAAGAGAAGAACGTGTAGATATTAAATAATATTTCTAGACCATCAGCTGAATATATTGCTATTTCGATATGGCTTGATAAAGAGAACTTGAGTACTATCTGATATATAAATATTATATATAAAAGAATTTATCATGTGATTCAATATCAATGATTCAATTAATTTAATATTATATATATCACATATCCTATCATATTATATAATATATATATTATCATACAATACCATATCATATCATAAAGTATCATACCATTTCGTGTCGTATCACATATATTGATATTGAACCATATCATCATCTAACTAAAATATTGCATCACTTATATCTACTATAGTTCCATAGTCTTCTACGTCCTGCCATAAGAGCATTTCATTTTCGCCTTGCCATACGAAGCTTTTCTCTAGTTTGTCTCTCTCTTTCTACATATATGTTTTTCTCGCTTTTTTGCCTAAAATAAACATTGATTTTTGCGCCGCTCAAAATGTTTAATCAGTTTTGTGTTGGACTGCCATAAAAAACTAATCTACAATGGCCTCAAAATAAAAGCCATAAATTTGAGCAAAACCAAAAAACTGAACCGAACTAAATCGGCTGCTGCATAAAAAATGGCTACAACCATGAATCTCTTGGCCCGCCTGTCCTCCCGAATTTGATGGCCGGCGGATATGCTACAGATTTGTATGCAAAGAGCGGAAAATTTAGAATGGGCTGAAACTAAAATAGCAACAAAAAAAAAAAAAAAAAACAACCTAGGGCAGTTAGCTAAGGTAGATGAAGCAGGTGGACGCAAGCTGCAGCCATGCTTTGTTTAGTAATTGCTTTAGTACTCTAGAGGGGGAGAAAGAGAGAGTGTGTGTGTGTGAGTGAGAGATAGAAACTACAAACTGCAATCAAAATGAAAAACCAAATGCAGGCAGGATACACTACAAAAAATTAATGATTATTTGTTTCCAATTGGCAAGTATTATGATTTACCGAGCTGTTGTTGTTGTTGCAGCAGTTGTTGTTGTTGCTGCAGTTGATGCTGCGGCTGCAGTTGTTGTTGTTGTTTTAACCGCTTGTCACACGTGTTAGCATTGATTCTATTTGCCATTGGCATTATATTTGATTTCTAATTAAAACCCATTGTGCAGCTGGCAAACGCAATATGATTATATATTTTTTTATTCGTTTTTTTTTCAGCACTTGCATTTAATTAAATGCAAATAACAAATGTGCAAAAATCATATAAATTCTAGTCCAAGGTGCGAGGTAACAATTTATATTAAATAAATGAATGCCCAGGCAGTTGTACAACTGTTTGCCAGTCGTAAGTGGTGTGGGTGGGTGAGTGTTATGTATGGGTGTGGTTGTGGGTGGTTAGGTTCGCGGCCATCGTGACCATTATTTATGAACGCAATCATTCATATGATATTTTGCGGTTGCGCTTGCATTTATCAAAAAAAATGTTTTATAACACTTGCTTAACAATGCTAGCCAAAAGCTTTTGACAGTTTCTGTGTGTGTGAAAGTTTAAAGCCCTTGAAAGCTGTTACAAAAGTTGCATTACAAATTGATCAAAAATAAGCTAGTAAAATTGCAGTTCTATCTCTAGGATGATCGATGAAAAGTTCAGTACATTTCTACTTAGTAATAATAAATCGTAGAACAACTTAAAATAGATTAATTTAAATTAGAAGCTCATGTCTAAAATTCTCATCAATTCTTAGTTAAGCACAAGGACTACAAATTCAATATCATTTTTAATTGATACAGTATAAGCAATACTTGATAGAAAGCAATTAACGAGCAGTTTAGCTTCAACTCATTTCCTATAAAAATGTTCTTAGCTCTAGTGCATGGCCCAATTTCCGCACATTTACCCATTAAATTTTCAGTGATTAATGTTTTTCGCTCATTTTTATGATCGTTTTGACAGCTGTTTAAGCTGTCAGCTTTTAAATGCGTTTCAAGCGCGTGTTAACGCCCCTCCGTGCCAAAAAAAAAAAAAAAACAAGAAGAGAAAAGAAAAGCCCCAAACATCAACAGCAAACTCATTAAAATCATAAAATGCATTTATGACAGTCCTGTTTGCGAACAGGCAATAAGAATATATGGCTACATGTGAGTGTGTGAGTGAGTGTGTGTATGTGTGTTGCTATGAGCATGTGTGTGTGAGTGTGTTGCCATGTGTATGTGTATGTGCTTGGGCGTTGCTTAAAAGTGTCAAAATCAAAACCAAAGGCGCAGACAAAGTTGGCAGGCTGTGCGCTCGAGTTGCTGCGTGTATCCTTGCTGCATCCTCACAGCCATGGCTTGTCCTGCGGCCGCCGCTTTCGTGTTGTTACACAATTATGCATGCAACAGCTCAAGTTTTGCTGCCACTGCCACTGCTAGTGCTGCTGTTGTTGTTGTAATTATACGAGCTGCCAACAACAGTAGCCTGACTATGGCACAACACGATTAATCTTGGCAATACACTTGTGCCTATGTGTAAAAGTTTTAGACATTGGCAAGCAGCGCGCTTAAAGCAGATTCCAATATATGTATATATACATACAGGGCCGGATCAAACACATTAATGTCATGTGGCCAGGTGTGTGGTGGGGGCCCTTAAAATAGAGCTCAATATCCCAGTGATAAGTATGATATATTATAAGAATCATATACTTGTGTACTTGAGTTTAATGAGAATTACGAATACATAGCGTATATTAATTATAGAATATTAACTTTTCGCAACTTGTAATAAAGGATTCGAAAGAAAGATATTGCAATCAAGCGGGAAAGGATATGAATTTGAAACCTTTCGAATAAATACATACAGCTGATGATGTTTAACATCGAATTATGCTACTTGAAGGATTTAAATATAATAGAAATGGTTCAGTATTTATTTTATTTTTTGTAATTCATGTTTTATTTGCAATCTGTCTTATAGCTAAACAATAAGCAAATTTATTGAGTATTTATTAAGTTATACCAGGCTAGTAACGTGATCGAACTTTTGCCTTCTTTAAATTGGCAAAAAAGAGTGATTTACAAAATTTTTCTTTACGGCTGGTGGAGACCCTGGGGCCCTAGCCACACTGGCCACTATGATAATCCGGCCCTGTATATATTCTTAGTCTGGCACTTCAATCACGCTCATTCGTTATGCATTTGACAAATTGAAAATGCGCACAAAGTAAGTGCGAAGCAACCACCAAAAGCAGAGGAAGCAGCAGCAGCAGCAGCATCAAAATGAGTACAAAAAGGACGTGCTGTTTGCTTGCCAAACAAGCGCCATCAGCGCATCCTTAAACACATAATTTCCAGTTGCCAATTCCGTGGTACAGTCCGTCCGTGCCTCAGCACTATCTTTATACCTACTGATTTCTAGTGTTGTTTTTTCACTCACTCTCTCTCTCTCTCTCTCTCTCTCTCTCTCTCCCTCTGTGGTCTGCAGCGTCTTTTCATCTCGTCTTCTTACTTATTATTGCTTACACATTTTGCTGGCTGACCACGTTCTCAGCGCACCATTTATCATGCACTCGACAATTTTTCACTGCATAACTCAGGGCGCCACGTACGACCAGAGGAGAGTGGGGGGGTATTGAGGGGAGGGGCATGCCACACACACAAACCTAGGCGGCTGCATCTTCTTCTTCTCTTCTTTATTAAAGCATAGAATAGAGCTGGACTTTATCCGCAATCAGTGGCGCCTGGACAGTGTCAGACACACACACAAACACACACACACATGGCCACTGTTTCGATAGCTTTTGATTAATGCAACAACAGGCTAAAGGGGAGATAGTACTTCCAATTTCGATTGCGAGGTTGAACCTCTAACTGACCCTAGCAGCGCATAGTTGACTTTCATTTAGCCGAGGCAACGAAGCAACGAAGCAACGAGGCAACGAGAGGCAATGGCTAGAGAACGCTGATGCCATCTGACGTTGACTCGACTCGCAAATCAAACGGAATCGAAACGTGCGGGTCCCGCATTTCCATTCAAGTCCCAATTTTCAATGGCATTTTCCATTGCGATTTCCATTCCGATTACCATTTCGCATTCATTCTTCATCATTTGCTTAGCATGTCACTCAGCACATTTGGCATGCGCTCGTCTATTTAGCTGATTGTCTGCCAGGCAGGCAACCAACCAGCCAGGCAGGCAGTTGCTCCTGCTCGCTGCCAGCATCGCATGTCAAAGTAGTCCTTTAGCTGTTGCTGTCGTGTGTGCGCTCAGCATTTTTGTTGACATATTCATTGGCAAATGCAATAATGTTAGATTTAAATGCTTGACAGCGTTTAGTGCGTCTACGTGGCCTCGACGCGACGCACAGTGGGGCCTTTGCTCATTTTGTGATGCAAAATTGAAACTATTGTACCACGCTAGATATTTCCAATATTTAAAAGGCATATTAGCATTTGTCAAGCTTTAAAATGATTTTATGCACATGCGTAAACATTGTGATTTACAGTTTTATGTGAAACATGAAAAATTATAAAAAATTACTTGTTTTTTATTGAAAATTAATTTATAATTACTTTGTATAGGAAATCACTATTTAAATCAAAAATATATAAAATTTGTAAGAAAATAAAATATATTTTTAAACTTGCAACCTTTTGGGTTCGCTTTTTGGCTATAGAATAATATAGAAGCGATACAATCTCTTCACTTATTTTTTCCACGCTCTGGCGGCAGAGGCCCCACTGTGCGACGCGCCAGCCAAACAGCCAAACAGTCCGTCCTTCTGTCCGCCCGTCACGGAAATTGAAATCCTCGCCACGCTTCCTTTAAAGTTTAGTAGTTCGATTTCGGCTCTCTCTGTCGATTTTTCAACGTCGTGAGTTGACAAAAGTTGTGTAAATTATTTTGCCATCGCTAGCAGCCGTCAGCTTTTGACACACTTTGATGTCAGTTGCATGCAAGCGAACTAATTTCCAAGCCAGCCAATGCAAGCAAGCAACAGCCCCAGCCGCTTCAAGTCGCTTCTCAATTGATGAATGACAGGCGGCAGGAACTAGAGTCGAGTAATGCGGGCAAAGCGCTTCAAAAATGCCTTAAGCTTAGTGGCGTTCGAGTGGAGCTGCAGGAGTAGCATCATCATCATCATCATCATCATCATCATTATCATTATCAACATCTTCATCCTGTTTGTTACGAGTATTACTATTATTATTATTTTCAGTTTAATGAAAAGTGCAATTTGTGCCACGCCCCGACCCGCTCTGGTCGGTTTCTTAAGCCTCGCTTCACTTCAATTCAAAAGCAAATGTGCAACTTCCTCTCCCTCTCTCTCTCTCTCCCTACCTCTCTCTCTCTCTGTCTCTTTCCCTTTGCTGTGCAAAGACGAAGACAGCTCACTGCAGCCACTTTACAATCTTATCGATTTTTGTTTGGCTTTTAGTGACCCGCCTCCAGTCGTTGGCTTTGCCTTTGCCTTTGACTCGGGTCTGCTTCTTCTTCTCCTTCTCCTTCTTTACTTTTTTTTTCATTGCCCAGCTTTATGCATTTGGTGGCAGCCACTTTGATGACATTATTGAGTGGCCGCCCAATCCCAACCCCAACCCCATCATTCCAGCTCAGTCCTTATCCGTGTGCTGCATAATGGTATTACGCTTTTAGCTGGTCTCGCTTTCTTGCCCAGCTCACTCTCCCTCTCTCCCTCTTCCCCTCTCTCTCTCTCTGTCTCTCTCAACTCCATCAATTTCAAACTGCTTTTTACAACAAATTAAATCAATCGATCAAGCCGCCACGCTGACCGAACAAAAACTGTGTCAATCAATTAGTTTTGCCCCGCACACACACACACACACACACACAAAGGACCTCCTCTCACACTCTAGCAATAATTTTAATGAAATACAAATATAAATGAAGCAACGGCCAAACAATGACAGCTCAAACGGCGCTCATCAATCGCCCGAAACTTTTATCAAATCAGCCGTTCGAAATTATTTCCGGCACTCGCCTGATTAGCTGTCCCATCAGCATTTTCCTTACATTTCCAGGACATTTTTGCGGCTGGCCACGTGCACGGCATCTCAAGTAGTTCAAGAATATCTATTGAAAATGCAAAATAAATAAGCCAGCCAGAAATAACCAAAACTGAACAGCCAGCAGTTACCCTCTGGCCAGGGCCGGATTATCATAGCGGCCAGTATACTTGCTAGTCGTGCATACCCGCCCGCTGCCTCTACTTAAGTATTGTACAATACACAAGCCACAAAATTGGCAGAAAAAAAAAACACGAAACCGTCTAAAACGAATGACAAATTTTAATGTCAATAGCCAAAGACGTGCGCTGGGCGTGTCCATAGAAAACTAGATAGAAGAGGCTGCCAGCTAAGGCTGACATTGAGGCTGAGGCTGTAGCTGAGGCTGAGGTCCTGGCCATTTGCTTCAGTATCTCTGCGCCGACTTTCATGTTCATTTTAATTTGTCTGAATGTCGTTGCAGGACGCACAAACGATTTGTTTTGGCTGGCTCGTGTATTGGTTTTTTCGGCAGCTCTCACTCACTCTGAGTGTGTGTGTGGAGGGTTTATTTGTATTAATGAAATAGACATTTTGGGGTCATGCTAAAGTGATTTTTCAACGTCCTGTCCGGGACAGCAGCACCAACAGCAGCAGCAGCCAGTCGAACCACGCGCTTGCCTCTATCTCATGTCTCACGTTTCATGTTCCTTATCTGCGCCATTTGCCATTTCGTCTATTTTTTCGTTTTTCGTTTTTCTTTTTGTTTTATTTTGTTTGTCGCCGTGTTTATTTTGGCTTTGTCTTGGCTTTTGTCGCTTGTTTTCTGTTTTTCCTATTTTGCCATTTTTTTTTTTTGCTGCTGCTGTTGCTGCCAAACGAATCCTTTCCGTGCCGCAACAATGGCCAACTTTTTGTAGTGGATGCTGCTGCTGCTGCTGCTATTGCTGCCGTTGCAGCTTTCGTGGCCTTTCAGCGACACTCGCAGCAAAGTGAAACTAATGGCAGTTAGTTTTGTTAAGTCGATAAAACTGTCAGTGATATGGCAGATTGTGTGGCAGCTGGCGGGTCCTTTTTGCCTTGCCGCAAGCAAGCGCCGCTTTTTGTCACCTACTGTGGGCGAAATGGATTTGCAGGCGTTCCACATTCCACTTTATTTTTCTTTCTTTTTTTTTTTGAGTTGGGTTAAAAAAGTTAAATGAAGTTGCCACAGGCATTAAATTTCCGCCATTATCAGACAAGTCAGCCGAAGTCAGCCTTCCTCCCACCTGCAGCCACCTTGAATGCAAATGAAGCTGCCTGCAAAAGTGTTGCATTTGTCGTTGCATGCCACCAAGGCGTAGGCGTGGGCGTGGCTGCTGCTGGGCATACTTGTGCCAAAAGTGAGTGACATTTTATGTACATTTTCTTGGCTCCACTGCCAGCCAAGGCAGCCATGTTTTATGCTCACATTCGCACATTTTTGATAGGCCGGGGAGTGTGCAGGTGTGTGTGTGTATGTGTGCTAATGGGCGCCAGCTATAATGTTGACTTATTCCGCTGCACTTTTTCTCTACAAATGACTTGCCATGTCTTCATCAACATCAGCAGCACTCCCAGCAGCAGCATTTCAGCTGAGCTTTCAGCTTATTACTTTGTGTGCAGCACATTCATTGTGTACATTGTAGAATAGCTCGACTACTCCATATTTCACCAAGGTAGCTGAATTAATTATCACATATCACAGCTGGCTCACGTATCCTATATCAAAGCATTTAACGCCCCTAATCCGCTTAATGCAAAGGGTTCTCTACTCCACAAACACACACAGACATACAAAGAGAGAGTGAGAGAGAGAGGGAGGGAGAGAAACTCACCCACTCACAGAACAGCTTGTTGGGGTTTTCTCTGTGCAAAGTGCACTTGGACAGGAGGCGGTATGAAGAGGCAGCGGTCTGAAGGGCTGAGTGTGCAGCGTATTTAGCAAATTAAAATGAAAATCCTTGGCCCAGGCGACCGCAGCACAAAAAAAAAAGAAAGGAATAAACACCTCACGTCACACAAAAGTGAGGGAGAGTGAGAGAATGGACAGAAATGAGGGAGAGTGAGGGATAGAGAGAGAGAATGGGACAGAGATGAGGGACAGCTCGCTTTAAGTCCCGGCGCGGATAACGAACAAGTGGAACGTGGCTTGGGCAGCACAAGGCGGCAGGTCTCGCTGTGATTGGCAGCAGCCATCAAGCAAGTTAATTGCCCACAATTTAGAGAAGTGAGCGCTGTGAAGTGGACACCCAGCCAGCCACCCAACACTCTAAACACACACACACACACACACACACATACACACACTCAAACACACCACTTCCGTCGCGCTAGCAAAGCTCATCAATCGAATTGAAGTCGGTCCCCTTGTCGCTGCCAGTCGCCAGCTAAATCTCGACCATTTGTGACGCTATTAGGCAGGAGACGGGTCAGTTTGAGGGTCGTCTCCTGCCAGGACTCCTCTCTATTTGTATATGGCCATGTTTGAGGCCATTATCGTGTATGGTGCGTTATTAACTTTTGCTGCCTGTCAACATTGAAAATTATATGCTAGCCAACCGCAAAACGAAGCACACACACACAAGCACACACACAATGGGTATGCGTGTGTGTGTGTGTTTGCTATTTTTCATGCTTTGCTTGCGTCTCGCATTCATTACGTGAGTTGCGTTGGCGACGAGCACAAGGATTCACATCCTTATGCCCAACCACTTGCCATTAGCGCAGCAGGCGAAGCACATTTAATTTTCTTGTTGTTGCTGCTCTCTTCTCTAAGCCTCCTGCTTTTGTGGCATATAAATCAAGTATTTTTTACAAATTGTTGTCATCATGTTGACATTTGCGACATCTTTATCGGCATCGAAATTCGGTCCAGGCCCATGCAAAATAGACCCTGAAGATATGTGCCTGCCAGAGACTCTTGTTAATGTAATTGGTGTGCGAAAGAGTGAGGTGATATGTAGTGAGAGATAGAGAGCTTCGATTCTCATTTGAAAAGATCAACTATAACTAAGGCTAAGTGTATACGAATCAAATCTATTGTAGAAGCAAATGCCATCAAAGTGAACTAAACTCGGATTGCCGGTCAGGTCAACAAATCCTTGACGTCGCTGACTTTTACAAGAAATTCAAGACTTCCGGGCGGTGTTAGCGACTGTGACGGCGGCTTTTAGCTCTTCCTGATGCCAGGCGCAAATTAAAAGCTGAAGCACGAAACAAAACAGAAACAAGGAAAGTCAAGAGTAAGAGAGAGCGAAGGAAAACAATAACAATATCAGCATGAAACTAAAGCCAGAAAAGGAAACGGGGCGAGCTGTAAATGAAAAATTACATTTTATTTTTATTTATGTATTTGCATTTGCCATAAAACTCAACGCAACATCATCAGCGGCGTTGAGTAGAAGAAACAACATCATGAACGTCGACGTTGCCCAAATGACTTCCGTTTCCGTTTAAGATGCAGCCACGCACACACACACACACACACACAAATATATAAGCATATATATGTATGTATGTATGTCTGTATGTATGCAGACGGGGCATCAGCATGCAGTACGCGTCATTTGTTTGGCTGGCTTGTTGTTGGCTGCCTCGCTGCTTGTTGTTGCCCATTACCATCTGCGTCTACACATTTGCTGTCCATTTTGACAGCGAAAAATTGCATCGAGTATAATGTAAATCGTGTCATTTGTCAAGGCCAGCTGTTTCCCAGCTGCCAACAACAACAGCAGCAACAACAAAAAATAATAAAAACAAGCACAGCCTAATGACAATCGGCATGTCTTGACAATCCATATGAAAGTGTGTGTCATGCACTGAGAGAAAAATGTGAAGGTGTTAATGACAGTAGAATATTGTAAGGCTTTAGATGAATAGGAAGCAAAAGACTCTAAGAACTAGGATTTTAAGTGAAAAGCAAGCAAATAGACTTGCAGAACTAAGTGAACGAAAATTTCGAAAAGGTATTAAATACTATTTTTGTATATTGAATCTCAAGTTTACTATGAAAAAAACATATGTTTAAAATTTACTTGAAATTGGAAATATGCTCAATTATACAATTCATATAAAATCAAGTTTAATTTTACATTTTCAATATTTTGTCTAACTAAAGGAAATATAAATAGGTATTTAATTTATTTATTTATATTTATTTTTTTTATTTATAATTATATATTTATTTTATATGGCATGTTGTATTTTAATAAATAGTGTTACATTCTTATATAAGTTAAAATACTGGTTTACTTATAAATATGTATATGGTTCACAAATTATTCTTAAAAATAAAATTTCTATAACAATTATTATTAATCTTATAAATTTAACAAAGGAATGAAAAAAAAAAAAACTTGAGCACTGCACTACACTGTGACTGATCAGCACCAGATCAGGAATACGACTGAAGCTGTGCAGCACTAGGCTCGCCCTTTTATAGCTGATGAGCTGAGAGAGTCGCTTCAAAGAGAGTTGCAGCACTAGAGAGTGCTTGGAGTTGAGGGCAGCAGGTAGCCGCAAGTAAAACGAGTATATTCGGTTTGAGCATTGAATAAGAAGAGTTGAAGAGTAGAGGAAGTGCATGTAGAAGACATTACCAGAAGAGAGAAATGAGCGTGATTCAATTTAAATATTATTTATTAAATCAAATAATTTGACATTTCCACTTTAATTTAGAATTAGTTGGCTCAATAAAATGTCTATATGACTATTTATGAAAAGTTGATCAACAACATATTTAGTTCCAAGTCTTTCAACAACATATTTAGTTCCAAATCTTTCAAAAAAATTTCCTTAACTAAAACAAATGTACAAATTATTAAAAAAAATACAAAATATACTAGATTAAATTTCTAAGTTTTCTCCTTTAACAAGTTTAGGCCAACTCACCTTTATTTTTTCACAGTGTCTTCGTCTAGCTAGATAAATGCCTAAGCACATTGCTCATAAGCCCATGCACTCGAGTAGATTTAATGAGTCTTTTGCCAAAAGTAATTTGAAAATTTTCGGGGGCACTTCTTCGTCTGTGACTAAGTCGGAGCCCGGCGCGTGAATAATTCAATAAACTAACTTTCATGAAGATTAATTAAATATTTCTGTCTAATTTGACGCAATTTATGCAATGCGTCGGCCAGGAGGGCACACAGCGCACAGAAAAATGAACAAACTTTGAGCGTTAGCTATCTGCAAGTCTAAGTGTGTGTGTGAGTGTATGTGTCAGTGTGTGTATCAGTGTGGGTGTGTGCTGCGCTGTGCTGCTAAAACTTTTATTAATTACAAAAGATACACATAAATATTAGTAGCGCAGCAGTTGGGTAGCCAAAGTAGCTGCCACCGCACTCGTTTATTTGCGAGAAAGCCACTCGACGAGTTACTAACTTAGTTTCTTATGTTTCCTGCTTGCTTTTTCCAGTGTCCGGACAAAGTTGACGAGCTCTGGGGACCACAAACAACAACAACAAGAACTGGAGATGGAGTTGGGTATTAATACTACAAGCAGAGCTACGATATACGCTCGACGGTTTACAGCTTACGGTACTCGAAGGTAAGTTGGGCAGGAGACGGGAAATAATGCAAGTTAATGCGCTTCTGTGTACACGGACATAATGTATAATTAATTTGGCTCGACATGCACATTTGCCAGCGGCCACCTGTTGAGCCAGCTCTCACCTCAGCGCGCCACGCCCACGTCCAGGTACAACCCACCAACTCATTGAAAAGTGGCATAACGAGCACTCATGCAACGGCTTAAAAGCGCTTACAAATTGCTACATGGAAATGTCTGTGTTACAGTCCACAGATGTGCGTGTGTGTGTATGAGTGTGTGTGTGTGTGTGTATGAGTGTGTATGAGTTTGGTGATGTGCTGCTGCTTTCATCAACACTTCAGCTTGCAGCAGCAGCAGCTGTTGAAAAAGAGCTGCAAACTGAAACTGCAATTGAAGCGCTTTTCACTACAGACAGCAAACCTGGACACAAAGAACAAAAAACAGGTTAAGGTGCACTAATTGGCTATGCTCAACTGGCAGATGCCCTGTAATTAGCTGCAAGCCGGGATTACAAACTAATTGTAAGTTTAAGTATGTTCAAAACAATTTTGTTCATATATTTCAATATTAAATTAAGCTCAAAGTAAGTCTAAAAAAAATCTAGATTTTTAATCGCTTTAATGAAGATTTCATAAAAAAATGATTTAATTAAAATATATATTATATATTTCATATTTATCAGTTTAATGAAAATTTGAAAAAAAAAAACAAGATTCATTTAAAATATCTATATAGTTTTATCAATCTCTATAGATTTAAAGTCGAGAAAAAAGAGGGAAATATATATCTATAATTATCGGTATAATAGACATAAACAGGATTTATTATTAATGCATTTGTTTTACACTTTTAGCTGTACTAGAAATAAAGAAAATGATAATGAATATATATTCAATCTTGAGATTTATCGATATAATAGAGATTGCAGTAAACAAGAATCATCATTCAGGGATGTATCCAGCAAGTCTTAACATTCAAACCCCCAATTTTTATAGTTTCAGAGTTAGAGAAACAGAAGGTAAAAGTGCATATATATATTTCAATTCGATATTTCTCGTAATTATATCAGTTTTAACTTATTGAACAAATTATAATAATCAGAAGGGAAAACATACAAACACAGTTTGCAGCTCGAACTTTTGTATTACAATGAAAATTTAAATTTACAAAATATTCTACAGCAATACTTCTAGATTTTTACAGTTTTAAGAGATGCCTGACGTTAAAAAGTCAGCCTTGAATCGATGTCTACATCATATACTTTTTGTACTCCCACATTCAGCTCTCTTTTCTGTTACATACATTTGCATAATAACATGATACCCCTTTTAGTCAATTTCAATGGGCTCAGAAATGAAGCAAGTAGAAGAGCAAGGCTTTTTAATGAGTCAAGTGGCCAACACTTTGTACTCACTCGCCGTATTCGAGTGTGTGTGTGTCGGTGTTCACGTGTGCGTGTGTGTGTGTATGTTGTGTATGTGTCGACGTGTGTAATGACGCGCATTCGGTACGCTTTTATGCCAGCGAATTCGTACGAAATAAACCGTTTGCTTTTGAAGTTCGTTTCTGGGCGCCATGCCAACGCTTCTTTTTTTTCAGCTGCCAGTTTGCATTTGCTTTTATAATTGCATGCCGCTCTTAATGAGCCAAGCGCCATGCAATTTGTACAGCGCCCACATACACACACGTACACAGAGAGAGAGAGAGTGAGACCAACACAGAGAGAGAGAGAGAGAGAATGAGTGAGCGACTCACTATGGCGCAAATCAGCCTTTCAAACAACTTTTGCCGCCACTTGAAGTTGAAGTTGAGGTTTGGGTTTGGGTTTCGGGTTTTTGAGGTTGGTTAGTTTAGCCTTAGCCCCATCGTTTGCTGCAACAGCTGCCAAAAAGCGTTGCCGGCAAAGTTAAGCTATGGCCAAATGGATTTGCTCGTAAGCGAAAATAAAACCACGCAACGAAACGAAATGAGTAAATTGCGGTTTCAAGTTCTCGCAACTGTACAACGCCGCACACAGTCGTGCCTCGTGCCACATCCGCAAGCCACATAGCCTTGCTCTGTCCGCCACCCTCTCTCTCTCCCCTCTTCCCTCCCCCACTGTTGCCCAGGCAATGCGTTACTCTTTACCAATTTTTTGCAATTTGCCCCCAAAAACCACTTTGGTTGTTAAAATTTTTAACACATGCTGCATACTTTTAGGGGTAAAGCGGTTGCTGCTGCTGCTGCTGCTGTTGCTGCTGCTATTGCTGTTGCTGCTGCCGTTTCTGCTTGGATACGTGGCTTAAACATTTGATTGACTTTTGCGCACGGACACAATAACAGCGCGCGAAAATCATTTTTGCTTTTAATGCCAGTGCCAACAAAAATGGCTGCCACACACAGACACACACACATAGGCAACAGCAATTTTGCAATTGCTTTAAAGCGCTTTGTATAAAATATTGCGCATACGCCCCGCTGTGCACAAACACACATTGAGTGGGGAATAGAGAACGAGAGGAGGCGAGTGGTTGGAGGGCCCTCGACACAAAACGTATAAATGTATAATTGAAAACAAATTTTACTGCATGTAATTGAGAGTGTTTGTGTGTGTTGTAGAGTGTGTGTGTGTGTGTGTGTGTGTGTGTGTGTGGGCCTGTCTTGATATCGATAACAAACGCCACAAATTGAATTTAAATCATATTACATACACATACGACTACAGCCAAGGCGCATAAAAACAAGGCATTTGGCCTGCTTGTTTGTCGTTGCTTGACGAAGGACTGGGGCTGGTCTTGCCTTGGCTTGGGTCGTTTGCTCGCCATGTTCGCTTGTTTTATTTATGGAGCCAGCAACAGCAACAGCAACAGCAACGGCAAACAACAACAATAATAATAACAACAGGCCCAGACGGCAAAAGCAGTAGTAGTAACAACAACAAATTGAGCAACGCCTTCGCTTCTGCTCTATATGGCAAAAAGGGTTTCATGCATTTGCCAAAGTGGCTAGCAACAAAATTATTGAAGAGATTCTTAAATATGTTAATGAAAGTTAATTTAATTATATTTTATTAAAATAAAAATGAGTACAACAAAAATATTTCAAATCAGCGTAAATATAGATATATCAAAACATTAATATATTTTTAAAAATTAGTTTACTAGCTACAAAATAAATAGCTGAAATTTCTCAATTTAATATCTCTTATATTTCAAACTAAATCAAAAATAAATCTCTCTCCGCTACCAAAGAATTTCTTGGCAAACACTCAATGCTAATACTTAGTCAATTATTCTGTTCCTTTTTCTTTGAATTCATTTCCTCGAGTAGAGCATTCAACTAGTCTTCATGGGAATTGAGTGCCATTTGCCGTTGCTTGAGTTGAGTTGCCTTGTTTTGAGATTTCCGTTTTATGCATTCAGTGCACACGTTTGCCAGAGACAAGCGAGCCAATCTGTTGGCAGCCTGGCTGGCAGTGCCGCCTCCTGCTCACCACAGTGCCTCCTGCCCCCATCCACCATCCGCCTGCCACCCAGCTCTTAATTGTCTGTGCCGTGCTATGGTGGCATGCAATAAATTTATGCATTGCATTTGAATTTCGGTACTATTTGGAGGCACTGCATTGCATTGCACTTGCACTTGCCCAGGTCAGAGGCCTATCGGTAGCAGCTACTGCCACTGCCACTGCCACAGCTCTCTGGCTATTAAAGTCATAAATAAATGTTTGATAAGCAGTCAAAATATGCTATGTGCCATATATGTATATTTTTCAATTTCATTCTACAATGGAAAACGGAAATATTGGATTTGAAATTAGAAATAAATTCGAGGTATGGCAAAGCTAAATTTTCATTCAGCAATCGTTTTCCCTGGCTGCAGCTAGTTTTCTCATTTCATTTTTCAACAGAACTTGCATAAGCATTTGCAACTTTTAAGCGCATTAAAATATAAATCCGGGCTAATTAACAAAGAGATAAATGCTTTTAAAAATAAAACATAAAAACATTTTATTAACATTTCGTTGAAATTGGCTTTGGGCTTGAGAAATTAATATGAAAAATGTTCAGTGAAAGCAAATAAAAATGTTTTCATACGTTATCTGGAATCAATATATTTTTTTCGCAGAAATATAATATCATAAATCTTCTTTTATTAAAAGCTGCAGCTGCAGGGCAGTCAACAAAATCTTGATAAGAGCCAGACGAATTAAATGAAAGCCTAACGATATTTTCTCGTCTCTTTTAGTTTTGTTGTTTAATTTAAAGTATTTTAAAGTCCACAATTTATGCACTTGATTCATATTCATTTAAATGCTTCACCTAAATAAACCCATTCATAAATATTAGGCTCAAATTGCCACTTTTGGAAAATTTAAATTGTAGAGTAGAGTAGAGTGGAGAGATATGTGGCTTTTGTTGAGGCATATGTAACGCAGAGCAGATGATGGCGTAGAGAAGTGAATGGAAGGGAATAGAAGAGAGGATGGTAAAGAAACACAAGAGAAGGAGAGAAAATAGAAGATAGGAAAGGAGAGCATAGAAATGAAAATAAGAAAAAGAAAGCTTGACAGAGAGGAAACGAAAATATGGAAATAGAACACAGGAGAATAGTAGAATAAAAGATTAGAGTAAAGCAGACATGAAGAAGAGGTGGAGAAAGGACAGCAAAGAAATGAAAATAAGAAATCGAAAATATGTCAGAGAGGAAAAGAAAATATGGAAATAGAATAGCAGATAAGAATAAGGCAGATATGAAGAAGAGAAAATGAACATAAGCAAAATAAAGCATGGCTGCGAGGAACAGAAAATATGTAAATGAAAAAAAGAATAGAATAAACGATTAGAGTATGGCAGAGAAGAGAGGCAGGAGAGCAGAGAGCAGAGAAAATATGAAAATAGAACAAAGGAAAACATAATAAAAGATAAAATTGAGGCAGAAAAGAATTAGAAGTGGAGAGCAGATTAGAGAGATTATCAATATAAACACCTGTTTATATATATATACTATAAATATATAATTATAATATATACTATAAAGTAAATATATTTTGAATACTATCATGGCATACTATTACATAATATATATATTTTATTACGATATAATATCTTACCATTATATATATATATATATATTACTATTTGCACAGAAGAAATGTTTTACTTACATTTAAACACAGCTCATCTTTATATCTAAAAGAGCATTAAGACTCTGTCATAGTTGCTCTATCTTTTTTACTGCATATTAAACTACTTTTAGTTACACATTTGCCCCTGAAGACATTTTGTTAAATATGCAAAAAGATATATATATTTGTTTTTACACACACACACACACGCACAGGCAGACATAACGAATGTTCGCATTTATGGGCACTCAATAAATGAAATTCAAGTTATGCTGAACTCTGTCTCAAAATGAAATTGACAGGCCCCAAAAATCCATTTGGTGTATAAATAAGCATCGCAAAACTTATGACTAAAGCCGATGCGGACACAGCCTGGCAAAAGACCTTTCCGGCAGTTGCAACTGTATGTGTGTGTGAGTATCCTGCTCAATGTTCTGGCAGCCGCTACGTGTTGGACGCAACTGGAACGTGAACGTGTCGAACGTGCGTGCACGGCCAGCACAGAGACTTGAAGGTCTTAGTCTCGGACTTGCATTTGATATTGACGTTAAAAATGCTACTGCTGCTGCAGAGCTGCAAAAATGGTACGACAAATAAGAAGATTGTGACGGCAATCGTAAGCAATGAAGCGAGTTATTTCTCACATAGAGCACGCCGAGAAGGCGGGTGCATGGGGGCGTGGCACACCTACTACATCATGTCTGGAGCATTGTTGTTTCTGCTGCTGTTGCTGTTGCTCCTGCTGCTGTTGTACGCGCAGCACGATTTTGCAAATAAATACAAATAACTTTGATTTTCCAACAGTTGCCCCAATGGGAGCCGAGAGGCAAGGCAGCCAACAAACTGCACGCACACACACACACACATACATACATACCTACAGATACACATACATGCAAACAGAAGGCGGCTTGTGACGTTCAACAGAAGAAGCATTCAAATTAAACTTTATTTTCCTGCCTGACATTTTCCGTTGCATACCTTAGGGCGTCACTGGCTGAAATTCCAGATTGCAGGCTTGATCACATTGAGGCTTGCAAATGAACACGATTCGGGGCGCAAAAGAGGTGGAGAGGGAATGAAGAGGAGACTGCTGCTAGGGTGGCCTGTATATATATAGGCAAACCAGACAAACACACGAACGTGCTGTGCATGCAATAAAGCAGCTTTTTTGTGGGATTTCTTCTTGCTCTGATAGCAGCAACTAACGTCACACAATATGCTACAACAATTTGAGCATGGCCAGCAACAACAACAACAATTGGACTGAGTCAATACCAAGGACCAATGCACAATACAGTTTACACTTGTACACCATGTCGCCCTCAAGGATTTAAAGACAGCAACAGCAACAACAACAACAACAACAACAAGTGCAAATAGCAACAACTACAAATTGCATACAATTTTACAGTTTCCCCCACAAAGACAAACGTCATCAAGGCTTTAAGCATGCGCAAAAAACAGAAATCCATCATGTTTTACAGGGTATGCCAGGGCAGGTGTTTACCACTATTTGCCTTCAAGCTTTGTTTGTAATGTGAAAATAATCCAGGCACACAAAATCAAAGTATTAGCGAAAAGTTGAGCAACAGTAGTTGCCCACACTTCCTGCTCAAGCAACCGCACAGCCAAGCCAACTTTTCATGTATGTGTGTGTGTGTGTGTGCATGAGCCAAAAAAAAAAACTGACTCGTGATTTTAGGGTATTTTAGCCGGTTTTTGTAATACATACATATAAAAAGGCAGTCCTACATTTGTGGATAGCTTTGTAATTTGTATTATATTTGAAATTATGCATTTCAAAACTTAAATTTGGTACACAAAGCATACAAAATTAGGAAAAAAAATCCATAACTGGAAAAGCTGAAAAAATCTTTATCAAATTTTTAAAAAGGCTACAAATAAATTTTGTAAAAAGCTGATAAAAAGTTTTATTAATTTCTAAGAAGCTTCTATTCTATTCGCTTTCCGATATTTTTCAATTCTTCCAGCAATCAGACTTTTATAAAAGCCAGAACTGACGGGAAAAAAGGCTATAATGACATCAATGGTGTATAGTCCTTTTATTCATGCCCAACTATTGGCGTTAAAGTTCCAGGTCCTTTACCAGGGTTGTTTCTGTGGGGAGTTCGAATTGTATTTTTATGAGCAACCGGGGAGTGAAAATATCGACTGTGGGCGGCATGAATTAAGTTACGCCACTTAATGATGTTGCTTAGCAAATTGAAGCAACTAAACGCAAACATAATTGAAACAATTTTCTCATTATAATGATGATGATGATGAAGGCAAAACCAAAGGCAAAGGCAAAGGCAAAGCCAATGGGAAAGGCGAAGGCAACAGCAACGACAAAGGCAAAGGCCATAAACGTAACCAGGTAGTAGCGACAGCAGTTGGGCGTTCAGCAGGTGCGCCTGACGCAAATTGTTTGGCTTTGTCTGAGACCCTGACAAGGCAGCGGGTAAACAAAGCCGGCTGTTGCCACGCCCATGGCCCTTGTCAAGCAAATATGCGTCGCTCTCTCTTTCTCTCTCTGTCTTTGTCTCTTTCTCTCTCTCTCTTTCTCTGTGTGAATAAGATGAAGTGCCCGTCGGAAGTCAGCGCAAAAGTTAGGCGCGCGCGCTTTTCTTTGCGAATATTGCAAATAAAATGCACGAAATGAAAAAGTCAGAGAGCGAAGCTTAGCAAATTCTAGCTGCAGCCCACTAAGGTGAGTGGGCGTGGCCCTGCGGCCTGTTCACAGGAAGCGCACTCAGGCGGGCTGGCAGGCTGGTTACGTAGGCGGCGCGGAAGTTGTAACAAGTTAATGGCAGTTTTCAACAAGCAGCCGACAACTGTCAGCCTCTCAAGTGCGCCAGGTGCAGCAGCAGCAGCAGCGCCAGCAACAACAAAAACAACTTCATTTTGCTACCGCCTAAAGTGTATTGAAGTTGACACTCAAGTAGCTGGCCAAGTAGCTGTTAACGTGGCCTAATAAAGTTGCTCTCTCAGATTAAATTTACCAAGCAGCGACACTACACGCGGCGTATGCGTGATGTCTATGAGAAACCTAACGGCTGCTGCTGCTGCCTTTGTTTTTTTGTATACCCTGAATCCATTGAAAATGAGAAATCAGGGTATAATGTTTTTGTGAAAATGTATGTAACAGGCTGAAGCAGGCGTAGCAGACCCCATAAAGTATATATGTAATTATTATCAGGGCGACAAGCTGAGTTGATGTTCATGTCCATGTCCGTCTGTCTGTCCGTCCGTCTGACCGTATGAACGACGAGATCTCGAATTTCTATGTATATCACACGCAGTACAAATTTATCATATTTTTTCGATAACTTATCCCATTTATTTTTTATCGATAATAATAAAAAATTTGAATTTGTTTTTTAGGCCTAATTTAAATACTGTTAGACCTAGAAAGCTCAAATTTACTGTGTAGATTCATGGGATGAATATAAAGATGTTATAATTTTTAGATTTTTGATACCACGCCCCATTTTCCTTATATATGAAAAAAAAAACTTTTTTAAAATACTAGAGACTAGCGATTTGGCAAATACACGCATTTGAATGATATGACGTTCTGAAAGTTTGCAAAGTTTGTGTTTTTGCATGTGTGCAAAAAAGAAACCTAGAATAATTGGAATATCAACTCTTTGCTGGATTCAGGGAATCTCCTAGTCGAACAGTCTTGACTATAGCACTCTTACTTAATTTTTTTTGGAGGAGGTGGGCGCTACGCCTTTTGTCTTGGCAAACAGACAACGGCAGCGATAATGTCAAGAACAACAAAGGCTTCTTTTATACATACTAGATATATACTCGTCTATATATATTGTTATTGTTATTGTATTTATGCTGTGGGCTCCCATTAGCAGCTCAATTTACACAGTCAAGTCGACACTTTGGCCAGCTTTTTGCGTGGCAATACACAATATTTGCCATTTGCTTTTGGCTTAAAGCAAACTCACACTGCCTTTAGCTGCCAGCTCACTCTCCCACTCTTTCTTTATATATATATCCGTTGCTAAAAGCTGACCGAGTTCAAGTGGTTCGCCTAATGGACCAACAACTGCAATTCGATATGCTCCCAACTGTATACGAAAAGGGGAGCACTACAAGCTCCACATCGACATCCTTTGCACACGCTTCATAAAAGGAAAACAAAACAACAAAAGGCAAAACAAACCACAAAAAAAAAAAAAAAAAAACAAAAACAAAAACGAATCAAAATTGCTTTCTGATTATCCGATATATCGCCGGATATAGCGCGCAAATGAGAAACAAGTTTGCGTTTTGCAAATTAATAACAACAGCCCGAGTACAGTCTATATCCTTTGTAGTTATAGCTGCCAGCTCTAGAGAGAGAGATGCCCAGACACAACATCAATGTGAGTGGGTGTGCGTGTGTGTGTCTGTGTGTGTGCCTGTGCGCGTTGCCTGTTAGACTAATGCCTGCAGGTTGACGTACGTGCTGCGGCATTTTTATTAGGCTCGAGCCTTTTTTACGAGCTGAGCTGCCTTTCAATGTTGTTGCTGGCAAAAGGAGCAACTCGCTCTTTATGATCTCGCCTCCTGCCTTCTGGCAGTGTGAGAGTCTATGGCCGTCGCAAAGTTTGCTTTCATTGGCCATAAAAATAACAGCGCAAGTTACATTTTTAATACTCTTTAAGAGAGAAGCAAAAGGGGTGCACAGGTTTATGGACTTGAAACGAATGCAAATGCAAATGTGTGTATATGTGTGTGTGTGCGTAACTCTGTCTGTTTAACATTGATAAAGAATTTAATTACAAGTTTTGTAAATTGAATGAACATCCGATGGGAAATATGCATGTTGTTTATTCTAACAAAATCAAAATACATATTACATGTATAATGGAAAATTTGATAGCTTAGACTGGATATATAGGCTTAGGCAGTTGAAGTGTAACCTATACACAAGGCCATAAATTCGGTTTGAATAATTCATTTTCTTTTTATATCAATGAATGTTTTAATATAATTTCATATTTATATATTATTTTATAATATTTAGAATGTCACTGTCAACTTTAATCTATACTATGGGCTTGGGATGGTACAAAAATCGAATCACAGTAGCCCAAAGCTGTCTTGCCACTCCCTCAGCCTTTTAATGAGCTTTGTTGTATTATATGGCTAAGATTTATATATAATGTATATAATATAATATTGTAAGGGTTTTATGTTAAGCATAGATTTTATGTCGTGTAAGAATAAAGCCTTTCACACAATACAGTCTATGAGAAAACATAGAAATGGAATATCGAACCCCAGTTTCAGATAACAAACCTAAAAACAAGCAATTGATTTGCACCATGAATGAAACTATAACAAATAATATTTTATTCTTACAGCTCTCTAAATAATTTAAGTATTTTAACAAATTTATAGTAATATTCTTTATCTATAATATTTAAGAAATTGCACAATCAATTTCAAGGGGGACATGCACCCTTCTATTGCTTTCGTTTAAGTAATTAAATAAAATCAACCTCTTCTCAGCTCAACCTCTCACTCAACTCGAACTCCCTCAAGCACACACACACACCCAGACAGGGAGCTTAAACTAATACCATTGTCACATGTGATTTCTTTGCCTAACCCATTTTAAAATCTAAAAAAAAAAGAGAAGAGAAAAAGGCAAACAAACAATTTTCTTGCTGTTTCTTTCATTTCAAAATAAACATCGGCCCACGTTCCAGTCACATTCAGCACATGCTGTCAGCGAGGATTACCTTTTGTTTTATTTAATTAGTCTGGAATTCAACAGGACTCCCTCCACACACAAACACAAACTCGCTTGCCAAACTCCATCCACACACATACACACACACACACACACGCACGTATTATTGTTATTAGTGTGTAGAGGCGTTTTATTGGCCGCTCCGTGACTGAAAAATGTCGCTCAATTAAAATGGAAACACTTAAAATTCAACACTTAATTCCGTGCGTAAAATTAATGCCGAGCACCTAATTAAATTATGTTAATTACTTTTGCAAGTCTATTAACAAACGGAGCCCACACAGAGCGAGAGAGAGAGAGAAAGAGAAAGTGAGGAGTGATAGGCACGTAGAGAGCCTCGATATTCCCTTGATGGAACTTTTGTTGCTGTTCTTGTTGGGTTTTTGGTTTTGGCTTTGAATTTGGCTTAAAATGGCAAACATCAAATAACTTTCAATCAATTCCAATTAACCGACGTCCATAAAAGCAGCTCCAAAACAGATCCACAAAATGCACATAAGAATGTCGAGGACAATTTAATTTAAAATTTAATGGCAAAGCAGAACGAAGCCAGTATACTGCAAAAGCACGAAACCGAAGTTTGATGTTCTTATCAAAAGGCAACCCTTGCCGATGGAGGGGGGTGATGGCAGGAGGGGGTTGAAAACGAGTCCAAGGAGCGCTGCTGCTGAACAGCTAAGGATATATTGTAATAACAGTAGCCTGACACGCAACGGACAACGACACGGGCCATGGACACACGCACATCAACAGGCACAGAGAGCGATAGATAGAGAGAGAGAGAGGGGAGAGGGGGAGAGGAGCATCATCAAGTCGTGCTTGGCTGGAATGCAGTTTTACTGTTAGCAACAATGGCCACAATAAAAGACACAAGACACAGGCCACAGGACAGACAACGCAAGCGAAATAAAAACCGCAGACACGCCAACGCCAAGTCCTGCCAGGATACAAGTGTCCATTCAGCGCGCCCACCCACACCAGCAATACCTCTCCCTTGTTGTGGCAAGGACATATGCGCTGGCAAGTTCATTTTGCACTTGCAGTGCAAAAATTTAATCAAGAAGTGCAGCGCGAGAGACCAGAGAACGAGAGAGAGAGAGAGAGGGAGCGGCAGAGAGAGAGAGAGAGAGAGAGAGAGAGAGAGAGACAGAGAGAGAGAGTGGGATAGAGAAACCCCACCATTCAAAACCACCAAACCACGAAGCCACCAACCAGCCACCCACCCACTATCACAATCAACCAAGCACCACCAGCCGCCATCCGCCATCCGCCACCCACCAGTCCACCAAACCCCTAAAGTTGTCTTGGCCAGCCCCTTGCGTGTAATGCGAGATTCGTTCAACATTTACAATGATTTTGTGATTCTTCCGACACTTTATGGCCAGCCAAGCTGACAGCCAGCGCCGCGAGCTCTCGCCTGACCCCTGACCCGTGACCCTCAAGGATCTCCTACACTTCTATACGCGTTGGGTAAGTTGTGTTTTCTATATTTTTTCTTATGCGATCCAAGCATAATGGAGTGAAAGACTTTAAGCAAGCAAGCTGAATGGGGGACAAGCCGCTAGGAACCTCAATGCTGTATTAAGTTCCAGCGTAAAGGGGTTTTTCTTTTGATTTTGCTTTCGATTTTCTTTTTTTGGGAAATGTTGAAAATGTTGCAGCTGACGCCATGTGATATCATGGACAAACAAGTCGAACAGCTGGCCAGGTTTCACAGCGGCTAAAAGCTTTCAAGTGTGTTATATACAAACATATATATTTGGTTAATTCGATTTTTAGCTATGATTGTCCAAACGCAATTCTTGTTGATTTTTTAAATACTCAAGGGTTGCATCTGGGCATCGCGGCTCGAAATGAGAATCCAACACAAAACCAAAATATAATAATAATAATAACAAACAACAACAAACAGCAACAAAAAGCAGCAAAAACAGAAACAAACAACAAAAAAGTCACCCTATATATCCAATTAAGTAAGCCAGCTAATTATAAATTATTTCAATTTAGCTTATTAAATTTTGCTAATTAACATTTATTGTCCAATTCTCAAGTTGATTTAAATGAACAGAAATGTATTAATTGAATGCCTGACAACTTGTTATACATTTTTAAATAGATTTTCATCAAAGCAGCAGTAGCGGCAGCAACAGCATAATTTATACATTTTAAAAGTAGGAGTGAAAGAAGGTTTTCAAGTGAAGTGAGGTTTTCAAACTGTTTTATACTCTATTATCTCAGTATTCTTTTAGAAACTCAAGGTCTTTAAATATTTGAGAAATCGAAAATTAAATTATGGTAAATATGGATTGAAATCAATTTTATAAATATGCTAATATTAATAATATTATATTTTAAAACTCAAGTTTGACTAGTTTGCAATAACTTATGAATGAATGGAGAGAGGTAAATCAACTCGAATGTGAATTGTTAAAAACATTTGAAATAAAATTAAAAATTATAAATATAATATTAAATTATACATTATATATTACATTATCGATTATCAGCTTTATCAGTCTGTTACATACGTTTCAACAATAGTATGATACCCGATTTTAAAACATACAGAGCATAACAATTCATTGCCTAGACAACAAACTTATTTTAGACTGCTTCAACTTTTTTTTACTTAATTTATTCTAATGTTCATAGAAATTAATTTATGAAATATATATTTTTAATGAAAAAAGATTTGATAACAGAAATTAAATAATGATTTGTAGAAAATAAATGTAAAAAAATAATATATATAAAATTAATAACACAATTATTGACAATGAAATAAATGTATATCATGAAAAATATTTTTAAATAAAAAAAATTTTCTGATATTATTTAAATGGCATTTTGTACAATAAAAAAAAAGTTAATGAATTTTATATATATATATATATATATATATATATATATATATATATATATATATATATATATATATATATATATATATATATATATATATATATGATATAAATTTAGAATTCATTGGAGACGTCTGGGAAAGAGCAGAAGCAATTGGAAAACGTCATAGACATTTCCTCTATATTGACGCTTAAGTAAAGAATTGAAGAAGTGAAACAAACATCTATGTATATTAATTAAGTGTTTCGAAGTTAGTGGAAGTTAATAAAAAGATAAAAATTGTAAGATAATAAAATATACAATTTAGAGCAAAACAGTCGAAAATTAAATTCATTTTTTTAAATTCAAAATATAGCTCTCAAATAACTGCTGACCGTTGCTCGATGTCTGCAAATAAGTGTAATTTACTCACACCCTAAGAAAAGACGTAAAAAACAACCGATTTCATTGGTTCTCTAAAAAGTTTGTTTACGATCGGCTAACTAAACATATCAATTAAGATCGTGAATTGAGTGGGTCTATGTGTTTTGGTATGTGCAGAATGCATTGAGTTTTTGAGCTATTTGATCACCTTTTGTGTCTCATTTTGCGAACGTCAAATGAACGTAGCTCTCCCTAAATGATGTTCGTTTAAAGAGCGTCTCACGAATAGGTATACTCAAGGCGCTTAAGAAAAAAAAAGAAAAGGAAAACAGCCGTAGTCTCTTGCTCAGAGTCTCTTGATTGAGTGTAAAGAATAAAACGTTTAAGTTAGTTGCGAGTTATGATTCAAACTGATTAATTACTCAAGATAATATCCTAATAACTTATTAGTAAACGAACATTCTGTTTTAACATCATAATAAAATCTGCTTATATGAACTGGATTGTGTTTAAGTTAGAGCATAAAAACCAAGCAACTCTTATATATTTATTAAACAAAAAAAAAAAAAAAAAACTAAAATGAACTATAAATTAAAATTATAATTATCTATTAATGTATTCAAGATAAAAAACATCAAAGTACTCACACAACAAACTTAGTATACTGAAATGCACTGCAAAATTCAGTAAATAATTTCCAACTGCATTTCAAAGAATTTTCACTTTTCACTCATGTTGAGAGCTGCAAAGAGTAAAAAGAATAACGAAAGATAATAATTAATATTGTACTGAATACTGAAACCAGGTGAATAATTGAGTGCAAAACAGGTGCTAATTAGCAAGTGGTAAGTAATATCTATTATAGAGCAAAAGTTCGCCTTGACTGAGGATTGGGAGCTGGGGGCGGGGCAGCCTCTCCTCTGTTGTGTTATGCCCTGAGGGATTGCGCAGAGCTCAAGCAGAGCTCTTGAAGTAACAAACTTTTAGTTTAGCTTTTAAGGAGCGAAAACAAAAACAAATGTTTACAATATTTCACATGGACTTAGTTTAGCGTAACTTAAAGAATGGCCAAAGTTAAATGTATTATTTGATTATGCGAGTTTGTGCATAGTATAAAAACAACAGCAGCAACAGCAAATGGAAAACTTTTTGCATAGGAAACCTATTCGGCAGCATATATATATTTATTTATTCGCCAACCACTTTTGCCAAATTATGACTGCCCCGAAAAGCCACCTGCCTGCCTGTCTGTGTGTGCGAATGTGGTTGTGTGTGTGTTTTTATTTTCTCACAAACTACGGCTGTAAGTTGCCATGACAGCCATGCCACATTATACAACAAGTGCTCGAAATAATAAAGTTAACAGCACTTTAATAGTTAGCTCAAAACGCCCCCAGCCTCGGTGGCAAGTGGCAGCCGCCCACAAAAGAGTGGACTTGGGATCAGTGTTGTCATTTGTTCGAGAGCACAAAAAGCTAGAACTAGCTGGAAAGGCAAGCAAAGAAAGCTGAATCGGAGATTTTAACGCAGTCTTACAAATTTTTTGAGAAATATGCATATATAAATGTGCATTCATACATTTGTGGATACATTTGATTGGTTTTAATTGATTTAATTCTGCCACTCCGTAGATAATTCGGTAAATTTGCATTGCAATGCTCAAATTTGATACAAAAAACATGCAAAATTTACAACAAAAATTCGATTTGGCTTTAAAAATATCTACAATAATATATAAAAAAAGGCCAGCGAAATTAATAACGGATAATTTTAAGGCTATAAGCACTTTCTCAATTTTTCAAGCATTTACGTTTTCAAAAAAGCTAGTTCAAGCTTTAATAAGGCAAAATGGCAACACTGCAGCTATTTGCAAGTTATGTCATGCTAATAGCTTAATTTTTTACTTTTTTCATCGATTTCATTTAATTTTTTAATTTTAATTTTAATTTACATACATCAAATTTGATACAACATTAACAGAGGTTAACTGATATTTTAAAAAAAGGCTAGATTTAAGGCAATAAGCATTTTCATAAATTTTCATGCATTTTCGATTTCCAGCATTTAATAGGCTAAAATGGCAACACTGCCGGGGATTCGAATCGAAATGTTTGGATAGAGAGAGAGAGAGAGGAAGAGACAGGGGCAACGGCAACATGTTGCCCGGCAACAGACATAAATGAGAGGGGCTTATCCTATCGAGCAGCAAAACTTGAGCAATAAAATTGCTTTTATGCTTGGCTCTCTCTCTCTCTCTCTCAAATATGCCTGGCATGCCCAATGGCAAAGCCAACCAGCAACAGAAGCAGCAACAGCGTCTAGAGTCAGATAAATTTCTCCACTTTGATTTTGCGCTTAATAAAAGTCAAATTCGGCTGACTACGCACAGCCTCTCCTCCTCCTCCTCCTCTACTCCACTCACTCCTCTGGGCTAGCATGTGTGGAGCTTCTGCTCTAACAATGGTCGAAGCAGCAGAAGCAATTTTTATTGCTAGCCGATGACACGACTTCGTAGCTAGCAACACAGCTTAGGAATGTAATAAACTCGGTGCGGACTTTTATGGCGTATACATAAAAGGAAATCAGAGAAGATGTAAGCAGCCAAAGCAACTCCAGCTACTCCAGCTACTCGAGCTATTCCGGCTGCCAAGTCAAAGAGTGGCCGCTGCACTCAAACAGGATTGGGGCGGGGCAAGTTCAAGTTAATGAGCCCTCCAGTGAGGCTGGTGGGGCGTATGCTTAACATCAGCAGCACCAACTGGTGCAAAAAGCAACCTCAAAGCGCTTATATAAATGCGGGAGGAGTGGAGTGGAATGAGGAGGGAGCCGGATGCCCACTAGCCAAGAGCACCAAGCGGAAAGTTGTGCATAATTCAATTAACTAGAAACATGCAAATGAAAACTTTGCAGGCGACAAGGCCGCGGGCAGCAAAAGTGCAACCGAAATCCAAGGCGAGCAGAGGGAGGAGGAGGAGACGAAAGAGGAGCAGGAGAGCTCAGTTCTGCAGTTGCTTTTAATGCTCCGTACAAATTGGACAACTCTCCAATGGAATTGCGTAAAAATATTTCTAATTATTTCAGAGCAGCGCAGAGCGCAGCCTGGCAACGAGCTGCCGTTGCTCCTGCTCTTGCCTCTGTAGCTGCTGCTCCTGCTGCCCGCTGCTCCTGCTGTTCTTCGTCCTGCTTAGTCAACTATGCGTGTATATCTGAAATATGAAATGCAATAACGTAATGAGTAATTGCGCAAAAAGTAATAAAAGGACACGGCGCACAGTTACGCAAAAAGCAGCATGCAATCTGTTATGGATAACAAGGATACACGGCGCCGCCAGCAGCAATTATGGATGCGGTGGATGCGGGCGAAACAAAAGTTGTCAACGACAGGCAAACTGGCAACCGGCAATGGCAACCAGCAACCAGCAACAACAACTGGCAACAACTTAAACAAAGGCCAGCCTGCAGGGTCAGCGCGGGCGTACGTGCAACGTGGTCACAACAACAACAACAAAAAAGTAAAGTTGAAGCTCAGCTCACGAGTTGCTGCCGCGTGACTCCCGCAGCTAGTTGGCTTGGACAGTGGACCCAGTCCAGGGTGGTCTCCTCGTCGTCCGCCTCCTCCCATTGCAGAGGACATTTGGTGATGTGTGTGCGCCGCGTGCCTTGCTACCAAAAACGATATTAATTTCCCAAAGGTGCCGTTCACAGCCAGCGAAAATCACGCAGCATCAGCAGCAGCAGCAACAACAACAAAAACATTAAATAATAAAAAGAGAGAAATTAAAAACTTTCAATAGCAACAATTTTCATTTAAAAATTCAACGCCAGTCACTGGGACCTCGACAGTGTGGCCCCCAAAACGGAGGATGGGCGTGGCGTACTGTTGCTGCTGCTGATGGCCATTGAAGCGGCAAACAAAAGTGACAAACAGATTTATTAAAACTGTAAATCCGCATTGTTCGAGTAGTTTGTCTAACAGCAAACAACAAAATGCAATAAAAACTATTTGAAACGATTTGTAAGCAACTGTCAGTTACCCTGCAATAGCATGTAAGTTGTAAAGCGCGCTCTCACCTTTTAATTTTAATAAAATTGAGTTTTTAGCACTTTTTTTCACATAAAAAAAAAAAACAAAAACAAATGCACTTTTCATATTTATTTTTCCGCACTTGTGGCAGTAGCGCAGCCAACTTCATGCTGATCGCAACGCTGCCACATTGTAATAAAAATTGAGGTCGCCCTAATATACAATTGGATTTGCAATAAATAGCACATTATACCTATGTATATTTTTACAATTGCATTCATCATTTCAATTTGATTATTTTTTCTCTTTTTTTAACATAACATATTTAAGCAAATTCGGTGCTCTTTATTTCTGCACATTTTTTGCAGCAGCGCAGCCAATTTCCATTTTGATCGCGTGGCCAACTAGAATTGCACTAAATTTCTTATTGACTTAACCAATCGGACTATTATAATGCGTTTCATTTATGCTCATACATCACAAACACTCAATATTGAACAGCAAACATATTATTTCAATAAATTTGCAATATTTTCACTATTTTTTCACTTAAAAAAATAATGCGCAATTTCACTAATCTACTTTTGCCGCTCAACTGCTGCTTCTTCGTCCAAGCACTTGTGGCGTCTGCGCTGCCAACTTCAAGCTGATCGCAGCGTTGCCAGAGCTAAAAAAGCTACGTAATTCCTAATTATGGCAGATTTAATTAATATCATTGCATATTTCTACCAAAATAGATGCTGTGCTTGCAAAATTCATTAACCCTCGCTGGGCATAAGCTTCAATTATGAACACCAAATACATATATTTTGTTCAATAAATTTGCAATATTTTCACTATTTTTCCACTTAAAAATATAATGCGCAATTTCACTAATCGACTTTTGCCGCACAACTGCCTCTTCTTGTTCTAAGCACTTGTTGCGTTTTCGGTGCCAACTTCAAGCTGATCGCAGCGTTGCCAGAGCTAAAGAAGGTAAATTATTCCTAATTTCCTATTAATGGCAGATTTAATTATTTCATTGAATATGCCAAAATAAATGCATTGTGTTTGCAAAATTCAATAACCCTCGCTGTGCGTACGTTACACGAGGTATGGTCCAAAAGTTGTTAGCCGCTTTAGGGGGCGTGCAACAATTAAAACTATTTTGACTAAAACAATATCAAAGCTGTTGCTATCGCTATCGTAGTTTCAGTTGTTGTTGTTAGCAGTGCTGCAGCTACATGTTGATGGCTGCCAACATTTCATTAGAGCGCCAACGGGGTTTTGTGCCCCGAGGTCAAACCACAGCATGCAACGCCAGCTGGGGGGCAGGCGGGCGGTCGGACAGGCAGGGAAGACAAGGCAAAAGCTGATTACTTGCTGCATTGGCTGACAGGACATGGCAGGCGGAAGGCCAGGACTTGGACTTGGGCGCTGTTTCGCGCTTGATTCGCTGGCATGGCTGCCATTTGCCGTTTGTTGTTTATTTTGCGAGCGTTGCGAAATTGCAAAGCATGTCCTTTCGCTAGTAGGAGGGATAGAGACTATGCAATAAGGACGAGGTTAGCTGCACAGCAACAGCTGCTGGCACCAGGAGCTTTCAAGAAAAAGCTTGCACTTTAATATTATGCCATTTCTGCTGCTGCTGTTGGTCATAACAAATGCAAATTTATTGACTTAACCGAAAGAAAATCAGTAGAGGAAACGCTCTTAACATGACTTCGCTTTGGGGCCCAGTTCCTGCATGCCAAAGCCAGCGGTCGGTGGCTCCATTATCAAGCTAGTCGGACCGGATCTGGGCTCACAGGCGAATCGATCCCGGCGCGGTCCAGCTGGCGGCATTTTGCCAGATTTCAATTCCGACAATAGTTTCTCTGTCTCGGGCACATCCAGATCTTCATAGAGATCATCGTTGACCGCTATCACGGGCCCATTGACGCAGGCGCCCATGCAGTAGGTGGCAGTCAAGGTGAACTGCATGTCCTTCGATGTCTCGCCATCCTTTAATTTCAATACATTCTCACAGGTGCGCCATATGTCGTCACAGCCACGCAGCCGACAGGGCGTAGTCATGCAAACCTTCAGCCGGAACATGCCAATGGGACGCAGATTGAACATGGTATAGAAATTGGCCACCTCCCACACCACGAACGGCTCCAGCTTGAGCATCTCGGCCACGGTCTGTATCGCTGTGATGGGCAGCCAACCATGTTGCCGCTGCGCCAGGTCGAGCAAGGGCAGCAGAGCTCCACGTCGCTCCGGCTCCGGATAGGAGGATATCAGAAACTCAGCACGCTTCTTGTTCTCCTCATCGAACTCGAACTTGAGCTTCTCATACATGTTGCAAGTGTCCAGCTTAAAACGCGGCCCCGAGCTGCTCAAAGCGCGGATTGGCGGCGCCTGCAGCACCAGGCGTGGCAGCTGATACAAGCGCAACAAATTGGCAAACATCGTGGAGTAGCTAGGAATGTATATATGGAATGTATATATATATATATATATCTCGCTATATATATATATATATATATATATATATATATATACGTATATTAATGTATGTATTAATGGAGAGCAGAAGGCAAAGCAACCAGCTGCTTGACTGTAAGAGCACACAAGCTGCAGCGCCTGCCTAGCCTCAACTAGTTTTGTATTTCAATTTGATATTGAAATTGTCAGCGTCGCTATTATGCTCACCGTCTGTGTGTGTGTGTGTGTGTGTGTGTGTGTGTGAGGTTGCAATCAAATTAGCAATAGAGTATGTGAGTGGCATGCAGTGTCATGGCAACAATCGTCATTTGATGCGTCTGACGGCAATAACTAACTCAAACAATATGTCAATCAGTGCCCGATCGGGTGCCCCAACGTGCTGAAAATTGCTAAAATTGTTCAAATTGCATGCCCCGCCTAATTGGCAATATAAAGTGAGAGAGAGAGAGAGAGAGAGCAAGAGCGAGCGCCAAACAAGTGTATGGAGCCACACCGGAGCCACAGCCTCCCTTTTAGTAATAAAGACAGACACAGAAAGGGGCACAAGGTGAGTTCGCTGTAGAGCAGTCAATCACTTTGATGGGCCGCCATTGTTATCAACACCTGTCCGTGCTCTTACACCTGAACCATTTGCCACATTCCTGCATTTTTACAGCTATTAAGAGGCGACTCTGACTCTGACACTGCGACTGCTTTCATCTCTGCCTCTTCTTTTCTCCCTCTCTCTCTCTCTCTCTCTGTTCCCCTTCCTTAACAATATCTCGTAAAATGTGTAATTCAGCAAAGTGTCTAATAAAAGTTTGCCATAAGCGATAATCGATAATGGCTGCTCAAAATGCCATTGATTACAGATCACATCACATGGTCTCGTAGCGCTATTAACCGAAAACAATTGAAAACATCCCACGCATAGAGCCCATTGAACAAAGTCTGTCAATTAAGTTTGGACAAGTGTTTAGATTCGATTTCGGTTATTATTGGCCATTGGATTGTAGAGGTTAATAGTTAAATAAATATAAATATTTCTATATATAGATTCAGCTGCGTGCTTAGCTTAGCCGTAAAGTAGCATATAATTTATATTTTATGACGAAACAGAACGATTTTATATGACTTTTATTGTTTGGCTTCATTACGTGCGAGGTCAGTTCAATAAGTTTCGCAATTTTCTATATAGGTTAGAATTTTGGTAGAAATATATATCTCAATTTGGCCACTTTGGCCAAGTCGAATTTTCAGTTAATTTCCGACAGGTTTGATATCTTTCATCCTTGCATGTTGAAAAATTAAACAAAACCATATTTTATTTAAATTACCATTATATACCAATTCATTTTAATATTCTAAAAAGTGAATTAAATATAATAATGATGAATAAAATTTTAAAAATAAAATAAAATATTAAAAATAAATTTTAATAAATTTTTAAAAATAAATTAATTATGTTGCTGTAAAAGTTATTTTAAAATTGAGTTAAAAACAGATCATATTAAATCCTTTTACTTATTTTTTTTCTTAAAAAAATTATAATATTTTACTATTTATATATTTACTAAACTTAAAACTTAATTTTAATTTTAAATTATAATTATTCATGTTCCTAATTTTTCCTTACACAAATTATAAATATTATATAATTGTTTTAAAAAAAGAAAAGAAAATGTAATATTAATTAAAAGTATAATTAAAAATTTTCATTATTTTCTGTACACAAATTATAAATATTTATAAAATTGTTATAAAAATTAAATTAAAATGTAGTTTTTATTAAAAGCATAATTAATAATGTTCCTTACTATCATTACACACATTATAATTTTTTTAAACATATTATAAACATTAAATTCAAGTTTTATTAAAATTTAAATTATTATTTTTTGTCTATATATACAAACATATTAAGTAGATATATTTAGGTATACTTATATGTATATTATAAAATTCAGCTGCAAACATTTTAGTCGTAATTTATAATTAGGCGCAAATTCCGTGTAATACTTAATTGAAGAACTCCAAAAGCGATTTGTTCACACCTGAATTACCTTTTATTTGTAAATAAAGCACAAAAATACCTGAGGCTTCTGGCCCGCTGTATATATTTTACGAGCTTGCAGACATTTTACTTTATGTGTTATAAATTTAACAAGTAAAAAAAATATATATGTGTAATGCCCATGTGACGGCTTTTCTTTGATGTTTTTTTTTATAAAGAAATTGAAATTTACAACTCAAATAACGTTTGAATAAATTTGCAGCCAGAGCTCGTTGAAATATTGTTTAAACAGCTTTTAAGAAATTGACAGCGACAATTAAACATTTTAGTTCTTGGCATATTTATAGCACTCGAAGACTAATCTCTTGATTTATTGAGCGGCTGGATAAGAACTTTTGCATGCTCTAAACTCAAATAGAGCTGGAAACTAAACCCTTTTATGCTTATGTGTGGCAAAGGGTTGGGGTAGGCTTGGGGGCGTGGGTTGTCGAGTTACTTAAACTAATCTCGAAATTTTGCTGACCTCGTCGGCAGCCAACTGCAACTTCAATTGCCCACTAAGCACTTTCCAAAGAGTTTTTTGCATGGCGCCCTCGGAGCGAATAAAATTCGCTTTCGCTTTGCCTTCAAAATGTTGTAAGTTCTTGTTCTGGTTGCTGTTGTTGTTTCTGTTGCTGTTGCAAACAAGTTAGACAGCAATTTGGTGTGCTCAAAACATAATTAAGTGCTACACAAGTTGTTAAATGCAGCAAGTACGTAAATTTGTCATAACAGAAGCCGTTGATGATGTACTAAGCGGCAATAAATTTTACTTTTATAAGAAAATTGTGAAGCAGAAGAAAACGAAAATAAGAAAACTGAAAATGAGGCGAAATGTAAGAATTATATATAGAAAGAACAAACTAGAAATCAAGAGCAAGTGAAATGAAATGAAATGAAATGTTGAACCAACAAGCTCAACAAGTAGCCAAAATGCTGACTGATTGACTGACTGACTGGGTGACTAACTGGGTGACTGACGAATGGACTCGACTGACTCAACATGGCTAGCTGGGCGAACCGAGCTGTTGATGTGGCCATTGGCCAAAGCGAAATGTCAGTTGAAGTTCGCAAGTCGAGCGCAAAAGTTGGAAATTAAATCAAACATAAAACTGAGTACAAGAAAATATTCGTTCGTGCCACGTCCTGGCGTCCTAGTTGGGTCGAAAAATGAAAGGACGACATGCCGAAAGTGTTGCACAACTTTCTTATATACTATTTGTTGATTTTACAAAGCAGCAATGGGGCACGCACCCAGCCAGAGATCGGCAGGCGTGATGGATTAGCAAAGTTTGAGTTTAACGGCAAACTGAAGCAGCAGCAGCAGCAGCAGCAGCCAACAAAGGTCGTGGACAATGGCAGCGTTGGCCTGGCAGATACCCTGCATGTTTTTAATTTTGCAAAAATCTATGAAACTTTATACGAGCAACTGATGCAGCCAGCAGCTGGGCAGGAGGAAGAGAAGGGGCAGCAGGAGGAGAAGAAAGAGAAGAAGGAGCAGCAGGAGGAGAGTCAACAGCAGGAGCAGTTGCAGTTGCGTCAGGGGCGTCGTCTGCGCCGGCCACAAACTCAACTGTTATGGATACCCGAGCGTCAGCCAACAGCCACGACTCCACAGCCCTTTCACGTGCTGCAGCAGCTGCAGCATGACTTGGAGCAGCAACTGAAGCACAGCACCACAGCGAAGCCATTTAGTGTGCTGGAGGCGTTGACGCTGGAGCAGCTGAAGCTCTTGCGGCAGAAGCGACCGAACAGCAGCTTTAACATCTTACAGCAGCTGCAATTGGAGCAGGAGAAGCAGCTCAATAAGACCAGCTCAGTGGAGCCCTTCAATCTCTTCGAGCAGCTGGATAAGGATCTGCAGGAGCATGAGAAGGACGACGAGCAAGTGGAGGAGGCGACCACCTTTGAGATCGTGCAGCCCGTCACAGCTGCGCCGCTGGAGCAGCACAAGAGCGACGCCAAGGTGCCAGGGGAGTCATCCCGGGCCAAGGATAGCCAAAAGCGGAAGCGCAAACGAATTCGACGACGTCGCAAGCGAATCCGCAAACGCCGCAAACGCAAGCGTCGTCGTGGCAAAAAGAAGCGCAAGAAGAAGCGTAAGAAGAAGAAGAAGAGGAAGAATAAGAAGGAGAAGAAAAAGAAGAAGAAGAAGAGGCGACGTGGACAGGAGAAGCCCACCTACGAGCACCAGCCGTTGGGACAGCCGGCTCATCTCATCTACGCCAATCCCACCAAGCAGCCGTACCACTCGTACCACCACGGTCCCTATCCACATGGCCAGCAGCCACAGCCGCCAGTTGCGACAACCACCATTCTGCAAGTGGTGACCACCAAACGTCCGTCGACCACTAAGGCGCCCTTTAGCAAAATCAAATATCTGCTGCGCCACAACGCCTTGTTCAAGAAGAAGAAGAAGGAGTGGTTCAGCCATGTGGGTCACGTCCTGTATCCGTTCATCAAATTTGTTGCCTTCTTCACAGTCCTGAATCCCTTTACCTTGGGCGTCTTTCTCTTCACTCTGATCTCACCCGTCGTCTTTGGTTTTCTGGGGTTTCTACTCTTGAGTGTCCTGGTGAAGCCCTTCCTGCACATCGTCTTTGGCGTCAAGGCCAATGTGGAGAGCATCGATCGTCAGCGCTATCTGGCCAACAAGCGTGCCGAGCAGCTTAAACTTAATCTGCGTCCAGTCACCATTCATAAACACTACTATCAGCAGAAGCCGCTGCACTCTACGCCACCGCGTCACCTTCCACCGCTTGTGAATTGGCGGCGTCATGGACCACCGCCAGAGCTACGGCGACATGGTCCTCCACAGCCTCCACAGCGTCGTTATAATCCTTTGTTGCCCTCGGTAAGAGAGGCACTGGCTCGCGATGATCTTCATTTTTAGTCATTAAAACTGATTTGTAAATAAAGTTTAATAAAAATTTTAAATATTTAAAAAAATACTTTTGGTAAATTTTTATAGATTTTATTATTTCAGAAATTTATCAGGAACAACATCTTTATTTAGGGTAGCATTCGAGAAAATGAAACAATAGTTGATAAAATAATGATCACATCTATAAATATATAAATAGTTTTTTATTTATTTATTTTTTTTTTTTTTACATATATAATTTTAATATATTTTCAATATATTTGGAACATTCTCAAATGACATTTTTGCAGAACTCATAGGAGGTGCCTATTGCTTATCAATCACTCAGTCCTAATTCATTTCCTATACTAAATTAGTTTCAAGAACAGTAGGTTATACAATTATATTGTCTCTTTTAAGAAAATTGTAGTTATAGTAAGCTCTTATGGTAAATCAATCACAATCAATCAAGTCAATAACTCAGTCAATCAGACCACTTATTTATAAGCCATGCTAACATAACATAACATACATATATCCAACAGCCATATCTGAACAGTATATGACAAGCCCCTTCATAATATGCACTTATCGACAATCAATCGGCATCAATCATGCACTTCATCAGTCAATTTAGTTACTGACAGAGTATTTCTTATAGCTGCAAGATGCTATACTATTTTTTACAAACCCATTATTACTACGGCCTTATGGTAAATCAATCGTCATCAATCAATCATTCAATCTGCTATCTAATTATCTCTTATGTAAAACTTTTTTCAACAAAAAGATATCCCAAATATCTACACGAAATCTATACGCCAGCTGACTAGCTGACTATTCAGTCAGTCAATCGCTCCATCACTTAATCAAATTCAGTCAATCACTCTATCACTCAATCAGGCATTGCTAGCAATCACTCATTTTTCTGTCTTTCGCCCATGTAAGCAGCTCAAGCATTTTCAGTCAAAATTACAATACCTCAAGCCGATTGATAGCCGCCTTCACCAAAATTGGCAATATGTTCGGAATCGTGCAACAACTGAAAGAATTGCTACGCATCCACTACCATGCATTGGGTGTCAGCTGCCTGGTCTGCATGTCCCTGGTTGGCATTCTGGACTACAGTCACGGCGTCTATGGCTGCGATCTCTACTGTTGGCAGCAGCAGCTGGATCGCGTGGAGGACAAGCCAATGGCACTGATGCTACTCATTGGCTGCTTCAAGCTGATCCTCATCTTGATTTTGACACTGCTCAGCTACACACGGACTCGCCCTGCGCTGGAGCAATCGATTGGGCAGGTGAAGCGTCGCTATCGTCGGTTCATTGTCATGCGTCTGCTGGCTGCCCATCATGAATTCCTTTACGGCGATGGTCAGCTGCAGCACAGGCACTCGGATCTGCTGCTGGCCATTCAGCAGTTTCGCTCCGATGCACGCAAACTCTACGAGCGCACGGCGGAACAGCTCCGTCAGAACGTACACCAGATGCTCCACGTGGAGGAGCAGCAGGAGCAGGAGCTGTTGCAGAATGGCTACGACAGGTACAAATGCGTCTCCCAGTTACGGGATGTGGATATCTATCGGTTGGTGTTGGCGATGCCATTTTCAAAAGTCTAAACCAAGCAAGTCAATAAAGTGTGGTGCTCACAGGATTCGGATACAAAAGGCGTGCATGGATGTGGGCGTGGGCGTGGGCGTGGCTGTGGGAGTGGGTGTGTTATGGAAGGGCGACGCGTCTGTTAACCACAACAACAACAACAAACAGGCAACAAAATTGTTTAGCTCGCAAATTTAGGCAACTTTTTAATTAGGTTTTGCTTGTTGTTGATACCCTGTAAAGTGTTGCGGTTAATGTGGTATATTGAAGGGGTAGAGTACTCTAATTGAAATGTTAAGTGGAAGCTACTGATGAAATCGATATTAAAGCAGCTGCTGTTTATTTTTGGAAACTTAAGAGTCAGCGAAGATGTTTAAAAATACTAACAGAAATACGAAATCTGTATTTCATTTTTTCCATTGAAAAACCTAGCTTAAACTGTGCATTGATCATCAGTTGGATATTAATTAAGACGATTAATTAGAAAATTGCTGTAATTGCATCAATCAATCACTCATATAATCCATTAATTATCAGTCAGTCTCAGTGAATCAATCATACACTCAATCAGTTCAGTAAATTATTCAATCAGAGTAAGGCAGTTAGCGTCTGTCAATCAGAGCTCCACAGCTGTCTATCAGAGTTCCTCTGCAGGAGTTGGCGAATCAATCAGTCGGAATCCGAAACAGGCTAAAACAAATTTGTCAACCGTCAACCAGACAATCAGAGTCCATCAGTCAATCACAATCAAAGTCTAAAATGCAGTTGAAATCAATCAGTCAATCAATCAGTACATAGAACATACAACTTCTTTTCCAATCAGCAGCATTTGCCAACTCTGCTCATTCTAAATACTCCATTAAGCAAATATTACAGGATATCTCATTGGAGTATCCTCCTACTAAACTTGGTTGTGGTTGTTACTCGTATGGCTCGTGTTAATTTTAACAATTTTTGGTTTCATGTAGATTTTAAAGCCCCTCTCAGAGCAACCTTTAACAGCTGCCACATAATTTCAGTCAATACGGCTAACAAGTTTTTTAGCCACGTCTAAAAGGGAAGAGGACAATAGGACGCCTCGGGTGCTGGCCAATTAAGTTGTTCGCTGAAAATCATTTAAAGCTCGATCATTGTTGTTGCTTTGGCATTTCTGTTGTTGCCTGGTGCGAGCCAATATCAATTGAGCCTTGCAATTTGCTGGCGGATTGTTGGCCATAATGGAATTGCCTTGGGAACGCTCGAAAACAAGTCGCATGCCATAGAAATACGAGAGCGAAAGAAATGCCGAGCTGAGCGAGTAATAATAAATAAAATTGTAGTCAATTCATAAGGATGGCGCCCGAGACGGAGGGCTGGGCGGCGATGGGCGTGGCAAGGAGGCAAAGAGTCGGGCGACAGGCAAAATGCAAACAACATTCATTCATATTTGCCAAAGAGACGAGCGAGCAGCCAGCTTTCCGCCCACTTCAACAGCCAAAGGGGGGGAGAAACAGGAAGAAGAAGAAGCAGCAGGAGTAGCAGCGTTCACAATGTGCGTATAAATAACGGATTTCCTGTTATAAAATATTTGTAACGACATTTTATGTATATGCCGATTTATCCATACCATTGTGCAGCAGTCATAAGTGTATCATAAAACAGCCACCCAAGCCGACCCTCCCTATCTCTCTCTCTCTCTCTCTGGTGTCACACTCCATCATGTCTATGTGAAGGGGTTTTGTATCTAGTCTATGGCTACATATCGATGTCGATGTGGATCTGCTGCTGTTGCAACAAACGTCTTTTGCATTTGCAGCTGTCAGCGTAGCAACAAATTTCAAATTTCATTCGGTTAAATGTGCAAAACTCTGCGTAGAATCGATTCACATTGATGCGCCACTGCCAGCTGCAATGTCAATTTCATAAATCATATCTTTACAGCCATACAAGATTATACAATATCCATATATATATATAGATAGGGTGTCTATAGTGTGTTAATCTGTAGCAACTGCAACCTGACACTCAAATTTTTGCACGTTGCTATAGACTGGGAAATGCCTTAAATGCCATGCTAAAGTGACCAAAGCTGAATGTTGTATTTAATATACTCGCTCGAAAAGAGGTTAATTGGGCATATTGGTTTTGTTTTGAAATAAACCATAACTAAGTTGAGCAGCATATTTATATTTATATATTTTTATTTTTTAATCTTTACCAATATAAAATATTCTTTTAAATACTTGTTAAGAAATTGAAAATGGGGTATATTGGTTTCATATAAAAAATAAATTAAAAATTAAATGCAGTGGAGTTTTCCTAATGTCGTTTTTAAATAAATAATTAAATATTATTTAGGCTACATCGGTAACCTTCTTGTAAATGTGCTTAGCTACGCCACGCCCACAGTCTAAATTGATAGCATCTACAGCCTTAAAGTTCACCTAACCAAATTTTGGATACTTTCAATCTGAGCTTAGCTGCTCTCATCAATTAACAAATCACTATTGATTATATTTGCAGCATTAGCAAGTATTGAGGAGTCACTTACACCCTACAGCGCACAGCCCTCTCTTTCGCTCTCTCTCTCTCTCTCTCTTGCTTGCGTAAAGCCTAAAATACTTGGCTTACCTGTGATTATTTTGGCAGATGTGGCATATAATATTGAGCACAATGTGCTTACAATAAGCGCCTCAAACTATATATTGGAAACACACACACACACACACACACACACACACACACACACACACGCACAGTCACACACATACACGCACACACACTCACACACACATCCAAACAGACAGCCAGACAGAGACATTGCATATCAAAGAACAAAAAGGCGTTGAAGCACAGCAAATTCAATTCAACTACTGTTGCTTAGTCTGTTGTTGTTGCTGTTGTTGTTTGATAAAAGGTCAGGCAAAGGGGCGTGGCTGAAGTGTAGTGAACTGAAGTGGCATGGGACGACAGCAAAACGGGGCCCAAAAACCCAAATAATATTAATATGCAAATTGAGTTTTTTAGTTGAGTGATCTAAGCGGATAACTGTGTGTGGCCCCAACAGAAGACAAGGCAAAGGCACGCGGATGGGGGTGGGGGGCGGCTGAGAGACTAGGGGACGGCAATGAGCCTTGAATGGACACGTAACCCCTAGAGATCGAGTCAGCTCAGCTCAGCGCAGCTCAGCTCAGCAGCCCGTCCAAGCACTTTACTTTATTGATTGCCCCGCCAAAGGATGAGCCTGGACAGCAGTAACAACAAGGAGGGAGCTGGAGCAGTAGGAGCTCTGTCAATGGCAGCGAATAATGTGAGCATATCGCACATTTCGATTCGAAATGCGACTTGTGAATCAATTGAAATCATATTTTATTAAACGTTTACGGGGCCATTTCCCACAGCCGCCACGAGGCAAACAATGCCAGCAAAATACATATACTTCAGCCTCGGGGGCCCACTGAGGCACAAATCAATATTTGTAGCTGCGTGTGTGTACATATATATAACATAAATCGGATCAAAATCAAGCAGAGCAGCAGCCAGCAGAGGGCGGGGCAGAGGGCGCTGGAGACGACGACTAGCCGCCAGGCGGGACACCATACAAAAATATTTACAAGAAGAAGTTTGCGCTGCATAAAATGTAAACCAGCTCGAGGCAGAGCATAAACACATAAAAACGAAAGAGAAGAGAGAGAGAGAGCGAAAGAAGAGGAGGTGGAAGAAGCAGCAGTAGTATTGTCAGAGAGGGTAGGCAGGGTGGCTGGGGAGGGGGTCTCGCTCAAGTTATGAAATTTGCTTTTCTGCATGAAATAAATTTCCAAAGAAATTGAAAATGAAAAGCGCAGCGCGCAGATTGAAAGCAAACTCCGGGACAAAAAGCCGTGCGAAATGTGTAGAAATGGCACGATTCAAATTTCACAGCCGGAAGAGAACGCAGTCTGAGAGGGGAGGCGGTGGTGGTAGGGGGGCGTGGCAGCGCCTATGCCAGTTGAATTTGCCTCCAATGTCACGGAATTGCTGCAAGTTGTCGCTGATGCTTTAGCTATTTGCCTGAAATCGGAGCCGAATTCTATTTTTTCAGTTTTTTCTCTTTTTTCTGTTTTTTTCTTCTTTTTTGACAACGACTGCAATTGCTGGCGCAGCTCAAAGCAAACACCGCAAGCAATTGATTTATAATTACGAGCCGGGTACGGAAGTGAGCCGCTGCCAAAGCCATTTAACGATTTGCTCAATTAGCTCAGACATGAAACTGAAACCCAGCAGCGTTCCAGCAAAGCCAGCAAGACAGCTGCCCTCTCTCTCTCTTTCTCTCTCTCTCTCACTTCAAACCTATCTCTCCTTCTCTCTCTGTGTCACTCTGTTCTATGCTCTGCTCAATTTCCGCTTGACATGCTGTTCGCTGGGCAATTTCTTTCCATTTCGTGCCGTTTTTTTATGCTTTTTCTTTCAAGTTTGCCTTCCACCTGTGGCGCACAACGTTGCGTATGCGTAACGTTGCCTTTGTCGCAGCATAATTTGCTGGTCTCCATTGCCGCTCTACCTCCAGCTAGCTTTTCCTCGTAATGCCACGCCCACAATAAAAAAGCATACAGAAAAACAAAAAACTTTGGCGTGTGTTTTCCTAAACATATGCAAATTAGAATATTTGCATGTGGCAGGATAACAGAGCCTCCGGCTGCGTACCACACAGATTTCACTCACACTGGACGTGGCACACGTATGCGGCATAACAAATCGTATGCCCATAATGTGAATATGTATATATATATATATGTGTGTGTGTGTGTGTGTGTGAGACTTTGTGTATGAAAACATTTTCAGGCACTGTCTGTCTAGACAATATTTGAAGCCAATTTGTAGTTGCATTTAGATGGAGTCTAAGCCAAAAGACTTTAAATGTTTATATAACAAGTTCCCTTTGAATATTATTAAGGGAAACCAAACAAAATTTCATTAAATATTATTAAAGAAAAGAATCTTTATTGCATAAGCAAAAATATTTTCAATTATTATTGAAGGAAAACTTTATTTGTAAATAAAAATAATTTGGTCTATTTTTAAGCAAAGAAAAACAAAACTAGCTTTAATTGTATACGATTATGAATATGAATACGAATAGGAAATAATTAATATGAATACGAATATGAATAAAATTAATATAAACACGAATATGTATTAGAAGATTATTTTAAAAAAATAAGAATATTTTTGAAAAAATTTAAGTATAGACAAACTATAATTATTGAATAAATAAATAAATAAAAATTTATACATATATTAAAATATTTGAGAATAAAAACTAAATTAGTGTAGAAAAATATGATTAAATCTTTTTTTTTTTTTAATTTATTAAAATATTTGAGAATAAAAACTAAATTAGTATAGAAAATTGTTATTAAATCTTCTTTTTATTGATACATTAAAATATTTGAGAATAAAAAATAAATTAGCTTTGAAAATTATTATTATATTAAAATATTTGAAAAAAAAAAATCGGTTTTATGAATAAGTATAATTAATTTAAAAGTATCAATAATGTTAAACTGTGCTAGAATTATTACAAGCATTTAAAAATAAAAAACAAAGTTCATTGCTAGAAAAAAAACTTTTACATATAAAACAAAATATTTTGATTGATTTATAAAAAAATATATTTACCTAGAGTTTAAATGTGGTTCATTAAAATTTTAAAAATGATTTTAATTTTAGAACTTAATTAAAATGTAATTGAATACTTTTTTAAGAAGAAAAAAAATACCAAAACTCTAATTAAAACTTTTATTGCATACAAATTATGTTTGAATATTTTTAAAGCTAAGAAATATGTGCTATCAAATATATAACAATAAAAACAGTATGCGTAGTAAAACTTAGTTTTATGTTTATTTTATAAGTTTGGGCGCATTTAGGGCTTCTTTAATTATAAACTTTAGTTGAGAATAGCTGATATGTGCAGGAGAGGAGATTTGAGTAAGGCAGCTGCTTTTATATCGAAACTTTCTTTAACTTCTTTAAAAGCAAAAAAAAAAAAAAAAGAGAGAGACAGAGAGAGAGACAGACAGTGTTGTTAAAGGCCTAGGCTTTAAACTGTTGAATAATTAATTTCTTTGCTTTACACAACAAACACAATAGCAACAACAGACGCGAGTTCTTATCTGGCAGGCATTGAAAGGAAATCGAATAGTCCTCTTGCACATGTTACTCTAATCCTGATATCAGCTCCCCTGCTACGAGCACCTTTAAGACCCCACCACCCCCACATTCGTAGGCGGTTCGCCTTGAGCATGTCCGTTATTTTGTTTACAAGAAAACATAAATCTCGACGAATTGAATGAAGTGGAATGGGTGGGGCGCATCCTGCCTGTACGGCATGGGCATGTCTGTGTGCGGTCGAAAGGATTGCCGAAACGGTTGCCGTGTGAAATGAAACATATCATCACTTTCGAGAGCCCACACCACACATGTGCGGGATACCGGATGCCCTATGCCTATGCCAGAGGAGCACGTTCCTGGCTCTATATAGTATACATATGTGTATATATATATGTACAGAAAAAAAAGGACTACATGGAGCTACTTTTTTTTGGGGGGGGAGGGAAAGAATTGAGTGGGGGCAACTTTGGTTTGTACGCGTCAACTGTGAAATCCTTTTTGACATGCCACGGGCCAGCAAAAGGGGCTTTGGCTACGTCTGTCCTCTGCAAAGTGGCCATAAAAAATGGGGCAGCTGGAGTATGAGCTGTGTGAGCTGTGAGCTGGCCTTTAGATGGAGCAATCCAATTATAAAGAATTTTAAACTATGTACCATGAAGAGGACACTTAAAGCGCACACAAGAACCAGGTTATTAGCGCATTAGTATGTGTGTGAGTGTGTGCGTGTCTTTCTGAGTGTGTGTGTGTGTGTGTGTGTGTGTTGGAGCAAGTTATTAAAAAGGAGCAAAGTTGTGAAGGGTCACATCAGTCAAGGGCTAACACAGCTGGGCGCTCTGTATTATACGCTTCGCTTTTTTGCGGGTCGAAAGTTGAAGAAAAAATATATAGCAACAATCCATAAAGTAAATGTTGCATTTAAGCAAACAAAACAGACAAAGTGAGTGAGAGAGAGAGGGAGAGCGAGAGATAGAGCGAAACTGACTGACAGTCAGAGCTGTGACAAACACTGACAGTGACAACTGACTGCCTGTTTGGTTACTCTGGAATGGAAGCGATCGGAACGAGTAGCAGCAGCTCGTTGATGATGATGCTGCTGCTGCCTGATGCTTGCCGCCTGCCGCCAGCCGCCTCCTGCTGCCCCTCCTCCGCCCAGCAGCTTGCTTCCATTTGGCAGCGAAAAAAAATTGACATAAGCGGATATGTTACACAGCGCCTTTGCCAGTGTCGTGTGGCGGTGGAGTGTTGGGGAGTGGGAGGCGTGGCATGTTATAGGCAGGCGCTGCTGCATGCGACGACTGAGCAGATAAATTAATGCGATTTTTCATGCTACATGTTTGAGTTTGATTTATGCAATTATAGCTCTCACTCTCAGGCTCACTCCATCTGTCTCCCTCTCTCTCCCTCTCTTTATATATGCCTTCTTTCTGCTCTGATATACAACTTTTGTCAAACATGTCTAAGAGCAGCCATTTTTTATATTTTGATATAAAGCGGAAATGCTTACCATGTTTCCGGTTTGTTACCTACACGCAGACACACATACACACGCACACACATACATACAATTATAGTAAATCCAGCTATTTAGCTGTTGAGCATGAAATACTCTACTCCAAAATACCAGCGGCAGCTGTCAGACGACATCTATTATGCAGCAGTGCCTCAACTATGTTCAGTTGGCACTGCAATGCGAGTGTTTGTAAAAGGCAGCTGAAAATGCTACAAAAACAAGAGGACTGCTCGACTATGAGATCCCCTGAACTCTTCTAGGAATTTTAAACCGAACATGCACACACACATACACACATACGCACGTATAAGCAGGCATGGGCTGCAGTGTGAGCTTATTATGTGAACTTAATTGTTTAATAACTTTTTTTGCAGACCGACAATCTTCATAAAACTTTCAGGTCGTGACAATAACATTAAATAAAAATATCAACTTTGATAGATCAGACAGTATGAGACAGAATTAGGAATATATATCCCATAGGGAAATATATATGTATATAAAATATATAATGAGAATTAACAATGTCTATTTGCCGATCTATATACTAACCATATATATATCTGTATGTCTGTATGTCTGTCTCTCTGTCTATCTCTCAGTCTGTCTCTCCGTCTGTCTGTCTGTCTGCCTAACCAAAGCAAGGAGCAAAGATGAGCAGCAGAAGATCATTTATGTTGTCTATATGTACGCAGCAATATTTCCTTACATTTACATTTAAGTTAAACTCATTTAGAATGCTTGAAGCAGCAGAGAGTGTTCTCATTGGTCACTTAACGATCGACAGCAGCGACCGCAACTCGACGCAGGCTCAACATTTGAGCTCGCCGTAGACTTTGAGTGAAAGTGGCCCTATATAAAGAGCAGCAGCTGCAGCATTTCTTCAGTCGTCCAGGCCCGGTGGGGGTCAGCAGTGCAGTGCAGTAAAGTGAAAGTGAAAGTGAAAGTGAAGTGTGGTCAGGTAAATATTTTATTTTTTTTTAAATATTAAGTACTTTAAGCAAAATTGTAATAGTTATAAATAATTTTTAAGAATTGTTTAAATATTATATTAATAATAAGGTCAACTTTAGACGTAATGTTAGTGATCGTTTAAAGACTTAGGCTGAGACTTAGAGGAAGGACTTAGAAAACTTGTAAGACTTAGAAATTTTTACAGACTTAGGAAACTTGAAAGACTTAGAAAACTTGAAAGACTTAGAAAATTTGGCAGACTTAGAAAATTTTACGGACTTGAAAATTAGAGACTTAGAAAACTTGAAAGACTTAGAAAATTTGGCAGACTTAGAAAATTTGGCAGACTTAGAAAATTTGACAGACTTAGAAAATTTGAAAGACTTAGAAAATTTGAAAGACTTAGAAAATTTGGCAGACTTAGAAAATTTGGCAGACTTAGAAAACTTTACAGACTTAGAAAATTAGAAAGACTAAGAAAACTTGATAGACTTAGAAAATTTGGCAGACTTAGAAAATTAGATAGACTTAGAAAATTTGAAAGACTTAGAAAATTTGAAAGACTAAGAAAACTTGAAAGACTTAGAAAATTTGGCAGACTTAGAAAACTTTACAGACTTAGAAAATTAGAAAGACTTAGAAAACTTGAAAGACTAAGAAAACTTGAAAGACTTAGAAAATGAGGAAGACTTAGAAAATTAGGAAGCCTTAGAAAACTTTACGGACTTAGGAAATTAGAAAGACTTAGAAAACTTGAAAGACTTAGAAAATTTAACAGACTGAGAAAATTTGGCAGACTTAGAAAACTTTACAGACTTAGAAAATTTGGCAGACTTAGAAAATTAGGAAGACTTAGAAAATTAGGAAGGCTTAGCAAACTTTACGGACTTAGGAAATTAGAAAGACTTAGAAAACTTGAAAGACTTAGAAAATTTGGCAGACTTAGAAAATTTGGCAGACTTAGAAAATTTGGCAGACTTAGAAAATTTGACAGACTTAGAATTTGGCAGACTTAGAAAACTTTACAGACTTAGAAAATTAGAAAGACTTAGAAAACTTGAAAGACTAAGAAAACTTGAAAGACTTAGAAAATGAGGAAGACTTAGAAAATTAGGAAGCCTTAGAAAACTTTACGGACTTAGGAAATTAGAAAGACTTAGAAAACTTGAAAGACTTAGAAAATTTGGCAGACTTAGAAAATTAGGAAGACTTAGAAAACTTTACAGACTTAGAAAATTAGAAAGACTAAGAAAACTTGAAAGACTTAGAAAATTTGGCAGACTTAGAAAATTAGGAAGACTTAGAAAATTAGACAAACTTTTCAAAGTTTCAAGAAATAATGTCCATATCTTTATAAACTCATGTAAGCAGCTTACATTTAGCAGTACAAAGCTGCTGTAGTTTTTATTTTTGCTCAGTCTCGCTTATTTTGGAAAGCACATTGTATAAGCTAAATGCAGTTTTAACCTAGAGAATGACGAAAGTGATCTAAATTTATATTAGCATTGATGTAAATAGGAGTATGTATTTGTATTAGAATATTCATATGTATTATGTATGTATTTGTCTATATATATATTTTTTTTTAATTAAAAGTAAAGTTAGAGTACTTAAAACAGCTGTTAATGTTACTTATCTCCAGCTTAATTCCAGTCAGTTTCAATTAGTTTCAACATTTTTCCACTTGCATTATGCCACTTGAGATCGACAAGCTCAACTCTTCAGCGGAATATCAAGCTTTCGATTTTAATTGCCTTTTCGCTTTGGCAACAAAGCCAACGAGCATAGTTGCCCCTAGTGAAGAGTATTAAATGCCCAGCAGCTGGCGCAGCAGCAACAAGAGGATCAATATGGAGCGGTAAGACTCAACTTGAATTGGCAGCCACGTTAATTTGTCATGGCATTTGGCTGTGGTCAATACACACACACATAGACACACATATGCACACACCCACACACACCCATACATATATAGCATATTACACAACAAGTGATTTTCTTTTTTGCTCGCCCAGTGCTCAAATCAGAGTCGTTGTATGCGTGCTCGTACCTGTAATCTGGACAACAAATCCGATTAAATGCAAATGCTGCTGTAGAGGCCACACACACACACACACACTGTGTATGTATGTGTGTGTGTGTGGCAGCAAGTGGCATGCAGCTTAGTTGCGTAAGTTATCAGCAACGGTATTGAAGACCAAAAGCAGCAGCAACATCAACAGCAGCAGCAGCAGCCACTGAAGCAGCTTCAGCACCAGCGGTTGCCTTGCAGCATCTAATTTGAAGACGACACCTGGGCAGGTGTGTGGCAACGGCAGCAATGCGCATTTGGCGGCTTCTAATTATTATTTCAATAGCTAAGCGGCAGGCACTTTGCATTTGCATGGGGTCTGCACCATGGAGGCACTCATATGCTCCAGCTGTCAATAGATAAGCTGCATGGCTTAAATTTCCATGCCCGAAGAGTTGCTATAAAAACTCACTTTAGCCATTAACGAAATGGACGGTAAGCAGCGAGGAATTAGCCCATTAAAAAAGTGTGGGAAATTAAAGAGGAATGGACGGGACGGGGGAAGTAAGGCGAATATGAAATGCTCTAAATAAAGAATGTTATTAAGGAAGTATTGAGGTATAGAAGTAGAAATAGTAGTAGTAGCAGTAATAGTCGTATTAGTTGAGAATAGTAAGGCTTAGTTTGTTTTGGGATGTCCTTTAAGAAGTTGTTGGTAGCTGAGCTATCTTTAAAACAGCCAATAAGAGAAGCTTACGTTGAGGAGTCTAGCCAATGTAGAAAAATTCTGTTGTCTTAACTGATGGGCTTAGTTATTTTATTGTATATGTCATAAATGCGAAAAACTTGGTAAATGAAATAAGTTTGTGGTACGACTTTATCTTGATGGTTGCTTAATATACATATTTGATATATGATATAGTGGACTTTAGATAAGAATATATATTTTTTTATAAGCAAAGTAAAATTATTCACAAGGTTAGCAATGTACCCTAAAAAAACCTTTTTCATATAATACCCTCCATTTATACCCTCAATTTTTATTAAAAATAAATAAAAAAAGGTTTATAAGCCCAATCGAACAGTTCTAGAGCCTATAACAGGTAACAAATTTCATAAACATAAACAAAATTTCATAAACATAACTAAAAGTATGAGAAGCTAGATAAAAAAGAAACAAATTGAATGTGATATATATAAATTAAAACTGAACTACGCAAGGATATACAGAAAAATCTCCATTAAACCATTAAACCAGAAACCATTTAGAAAGAGCAGAGAAAATAGAGTCGACTATAGGCCTGCAATAGGAGACATATACAACTATATTCTACTATCTATCAGTCTGTGTAAACGTTCATTTCCCATGGCCAGAAAGGTTTACTGCAACTTTTCATATGCAGCCATTAGATTTTACTGCATACAACGATTAGACTTAGCCTAAGCGTTACACATTTTCTAACCATATTCAAATAGCCAACTCGAAGGGTATGTAAAAAACTAGGAAATGACAGCCATTCTCTATGCCAATTCCTCTATGAGGACAGACAGCTTACCCAATGAAGTTCCTGGGAAAACGCGCAGCTGCGAGCAGTTATAAAGTGGGCGGGGCTATATCCATATATATACTATATATATATATATATATATTTATATACATATATATGAATACAACACACAAGTCGACGACTTTTTAAAGCTCTCGGCGTCTGCACTACACAAATTGCTTGTTTAAAAAACAAGATGAAAAAGGAGAAGAAAAAAATGAAACTGCGGCAAATATTTGTTCAACATTTAAGCATCGACATTATCATCATTGTCGCAAGTTTGTTTGGCTTCGCATCAGAATTTTATGGAGCGCACAAATATGAGACAGGATCAAGAACGAGCAGAATTTGGACAAGGGGAAAGGGAAAGGGCAAGGGAGAGGGAGAGGCAGAGGGGGATTGGGCACTAGACTCTGCTGGTAAAAATAAAAATGCCACTTCCGTTTTATTTGCGCAAAATTAAATAAACCGAAATATGGGCAACCATATTGGCGCATAATAGGAAAAATATTTTGTTCATTAATGTGGCACCCCCCAAACGAGCAGTAGATGGAAAACAACTAAAGAAAGAGGGCACAAAAAAGAGAAAAGAAAACTTGTACACGACTTGAGGCTGCGCTGGGAGTGCTTTAGTTTTAGCTGGAACGGAATTTCTTAAGTGAACTGAGATATAAATGTGACTGTATAGATTTGTAAATACTTTAAGATAGAATAGTAAATATTAGCTATATCATATTATAAATATGATGTTGTTAAATAAATATGATGCTATCCACTGGCTGTTATGATAGACTATACTACATTATACTAAGCAATGCAATCTTAAACTAGACTATATTAAGCTATACTACTATATTCTATACTCTGCTGTCCCAAACTCTACTGTACTATCTTTTACCATACCAGAATAAACCTTTCTATAATATATATATATATATATTATTACCATAATACTTCTATACCACATATTTCGATACTATAAATTTTCACTTTACAAACTCTTATATAAAGGTAATGCCAAAAACTACATATCTATAGCTATCTATAGCACCAACATCACTTTACCTACACCTATATTTCGTATATCTTCAACTTTATATTATTTATTTATATTTCACCTTATAGCTCTTTCCTAATCCTCTATCATCAAAAAAGCACCAACTTTTCATATACCCTACTTCAGTACGCATTACAGGGCATACCAAAAGTAAAAATAAATAAGCAGCCAAAAAAAAAAAAAAAGAAGAGAAGGGAAAGAGGCAAAATATAGAAAAAAAGGAAAGCCGAAAAGTAAAAGCTTTGCCACTAGCCAGTTTATTGTGTACAAACATTTTGCGACAGGACAACAGCGTGCAGGATATTTATATATATATATATATATATATATATATACATACTTTTTTTTGGGGAGTGACTGGCGGAATAATATTAGATCGAAGTTTTGTGTAAGCCGATTGAATATAACAAGCAATTCGAATCTCGTTTCACTTCTTTTAAAGTGTTTTTTATTTATCAGAGCTAAGAGAGAGTGGGAGAGGGAGAGGGGGAGAAAGGGAGAGGGGGAGACAGCGCTAGACCTAAAGGTGAAATCCATCTGCTGCCTATGGGAAGCCAGCGAGCCGCACTAATCAACACAATTACGGTGCAGCCGAAGGAAAACTTTTCTAATTGGATATGAAGACGCGCACATGCGTTTCTTTAAAAGAAAAAAATTTCTTAACCTCTCGTGGGGGGTCCAACACACAATTTGGCGGAGAAAATGGCAAGTGAGCGGGTGAGCGAAAGAGTGAGGTAGCGGCAGAGATAGAGATAGAGAGAGAGCGCGCGAAAGAGACATCCCGGCACACCAATCCCCTGTACGCTGAAATGCTTTGACAAATTATTTTTAAGCCAATTTACAAGTTGAGAAAAAGTATCAAGAAAACATATCACCCAGGCAAAGGTGGCAGGGGTGTGTGTGTGTGAGTGTGTGAGTGTGTGGTATGTGTATGTGTGTAGGTAAAGCAAACATAATGCGAGGGATAAAAGTGTAAAGTTGACAACCCAAGCACATTACTCACCCGAGGTGCCAGCTACAACGACGACGGCATTAAAATAACCAACCAAGCGATTCAACGTCAAATGAACAAAGAGCTTGAAACAGAAACAGGCTAACCGCCTGCCTGCCTGCCTGCCGTCTAAAATGAGCATGGCCAAGAAAAATGGCCATGCAGGAGGAGCACAAGCCACGAGAAAGCAAACGCAGAGCCAGGCCAGTCAACAGCCGAGAGCCAATGCCACATGGCGTTAAGTGTATGCAGCCGTAGGTAGGTCCTAGAGTTCATGTCAGTTGCTGCTTCTACTCTTTCTCGGCTTGCTCCTGGCACATGATGCCCCTGTGTTGGCCGGCAAGCCAGCCAGCATTTTCTGCAAAGCGCTTTTCTTAAGCTTAACAAAATGACGACACTCATTGCCGGAAGCCATTAATTTTGTCACTCTCTTCGAACTGTGTTGTGTTGGAGCTGCCCCACATGGGAGTTATAGCAGTATAGCGTCGCCTTCTGTTTTGGGCCATTGACCAGCCACCAACACACAGTCTATACAATATATATATATGTAGTATATATTGAAAATCATGAAAAAGCAATTAAAGTTCTGCACCTGTGTCCAACCACGGCTTGACAGTCATTGTGCGTGTGTGTGTGTGAGAGCTAACTGACTTGGGTGAGGTCCAAGGCATAAGTTAATTGTTGGCAAAGCGCAGACCGCAATGACCGCAAGGATAACAGCAACAACAACAGCAGTAACGGATGGTGCCTGCTCAAAAGTTCACATGACACTTTGATGATGATGCATTGTGGCCAGCAGCAAGCAGCGTGGCGCAGCGACTGCTCTGACCGCAAAAACCGCGCACATGTTTACAGTTGTGCATGTGCCTGGGTATGTTGTTGTTGTAGTCGTTTTGGCAATTGACTTAATAATTACAATGCATAATTTAATAGCTCAATATGCTGGGCTGTGGCTTGTCCAGCCCATGTAACAATAAACGTATAAATATATATATATATCAATTTCTTAAGTTGAGTGTGTGTGTGTGTGCCGGCCATTTCACTAAGCCGGCCAAGTCCAGAAGTCTTAATGTCTTTATCTAGCTAGTTGTTCAGTCTCCAATAACGCACATTATGTTGATGCCGCTCTTGCCCAAATTGACGCCTTCGAGCATCGATTCCTGTTGGCTGCGCATATAAATCAGAAACTGTATGATAACATAAAACAAATTGTTGCGATCATTGGCGCAATTGTGCAGTTCCTTTTCGCTGATGAAATTGAACTTTGGCTTCAGCTGAATGTTCGTCACGAGTATGGCGCAGTGGGCCTTGTTATTAACCGCATTTATAATCTCTTTGGTGGAGCGTTTCTCCTCGCGTATGAGCACATAGCGCGAGTAGAAGGGACGGCCGCCACCCTGTGGCAGTGGCATCAATTGGCTGTCAAAGTAAACGCAGAACAGATGAAATACAATCTGGAAGCACATATAGGGAAGCAATATTAAAAGTTACTCAAGGCACAATTTCAGAGCGCACTCACTGCTGCATCTGTGGGCAGATGATCGCCCCACACTTTGCCTTTGTACGAATTGCCCGAGTTCCAGCGATAGTCCCCGATGCAAGAGCCCTGCGCCAGTTCTCTAATGCGCTGCACCAGATACTCCTGATTGGTGAAGGTGTCCAGAAATGGAAACAGCAACGGCAGCATGGGCGCACAGCTCTGCACGAATTGCTGATTCTCTGCCATTTTGCGCAAACGCTCCAGACCTACGGCGCCAATCTTAAAGTCGCTAAGGCCACGCTGACGAAAGATCTCATCCATGTTATCGATCTGTTTGACTAGGCGCTGCAATATGGTCGTCGAAATCCACTGCAAATGCAGATTGATTTAGAAATGGAATTGGGATACTTTAGCAACAATTCTTACATATCTGAGATTACTTAGATACTGCGACAGCTTGACCGTTGAGATGCGCTTGATGACCTCCGAGTTGCTATCCTTGAATTGAACAATGCCAAAGTCTTCGATGGACGAGGGCACATTCTCTGTGGAGGGCACTGGCGCTGGTGCCAATTGATAGATGGTACGCTTCAGCATAAAGGCAGCATTATTGCAATAGTTCCAAAACGAATTTGTGGCACCTATGTTCTGCATCGTTGATGTATCTGCCATTTCTGCATAGCTGCGCTCCCTCTCCAGTTCTGCCCTTCGCATCAATGCAGGCAGCTTTCGCACGTCAGTGGGAAAATCTTCGCGACAAACTTCCGCATAGGGCGACATGTAAACAGACTCGTTGCTCACATTGGTGAGATTGAGGGAGTTATTTCCACACATGGAGCGGTTGTAGGATTGATTGCCCATGGAGAGATTGTGGGATTGATTGCCAATGGAGCGATTGTGGGATTGATTGCCCTTCGAGCGATTATGGGATTGATTGCCCATGGAGCGATTGTGGGATTGATTGCCCATGGAGAGATTGTAGGTTTGATTGAACTGCTGCTGTTGCTGTTGTTGTTGCTTTTGTCTTTGTTGGAGCGGGCTGCGCATTGGGCTAACACTGCGGCGTGCTGACTGCGAGTTCCAACGGGAATCTTCGAATGAAGAGTGCCAATTGATAACCGGTCCTGTGTCGTCGTCATATTCCGGTTCATACGAACGCGGTTTCGACAGATTCTTTAAACATTCAAAGTTGTTATCTAAAAGTACAGCATATTAATGTATTGTATTATAGTTTGCATAAATTCCTCACCATTTCCTTCGTCCAGTAGACATCGCTGCACTTCCGTTACGCACAGTGGGGTGTTGTCAATCAGGAGCCACCAAAAGTATTTTCCAATACAGGCGGAGAGACTAAGGCAGATGCAAACGGCAATTGAGAATTCCGCTTGATACCACAAGGTATTTCGCATCGAGAGGCATGTCTGCCACAGATCGAATGAGATGAATGCGAGTATAATTATATTTATAAAGCCCCACTTCAAATAGTTTTTAGCCTCTGCACGTTTCTGACGATGCTCCAAGCTTTCCCGCACGTTGAGGCGAGCCAGTTGCTGCCGGCTTTCTTGTGGCTGTGCAACAGGGCTGCGCAGATTTGGCGAGCTGCAAATAACAATGAATGAATACATCAAACGAGCTTATCAGTATTAATGAAATAATATTTTACCATTTATTGCCAGAGAAATTCATGCTTTGCAAAAAAATAGCTGCGTGCAATGTGTGTTTCCTAAATATAATGCCGTAAATTGGCGGCCTCAAAAAGTGTGTACACATAAAATATAGTAAATATTTGTTATCGCTCGATATACAGCGATAAATTTTTCTGTGGTAACTCTATAAAAACAGTAGGTGCTGTTGCAAAAGCTGACTGCTACAAGACGCCATTTTGAGAGTTTGAATTTCTTAGCGCATTGAAGTTAGAAAAGTAAAGTAAGAAAATGCACCTTGTATTATCTGAAAGAATTTAATAAATGTAATAATAATTGTGATAGCTAAACCAATTACCTTAAGCACGGCAACTAAATTGACACGAAAGTAGTTCAAGCCCGTTAAGCAATAAGATCGAGAATTAATTTCGATGGCCAACGTGACGAGCTTCATAAGTTGAATATTTTCAGATGCATTGCTCGACTTGTGGATGATCTGCTCCCACTCACAGCTGTAGTACATTAGACTCAACTCACCCGTCTGTAAATTAAGTTTAATTATATAAAGATTTGTGATTTGAGAAGAGTATGAAACGAACTGTTGTATAGACAATCGAGCCAAGCGTGCCCAGAGCCAAGAGTTCACAGAGCTTCGCCGCAAACCAAACGATGTAAACAATATTGGCCGAGGGATTCTGCAGAGAAGGGAGAGCATGTTTGAGTGTATAATAAGAATTAAATGTGTATATACCGTATATGCCTTGAAGCCCATGGCACATAGCATAGCAGCGCTAAAAGCAAACAATATGAATATACGAAAACTAAATTCCAATTCCATTTGTTCGCCAAACTGATTCAAAGCCGTATTACGTCGTAGTATATGAACGACTGCTCTTCTGTATTTCGCTGAGATCTCTGCTGGATGTGCGCTCTCCAGCAAACGTTTGGCCACTCGATGAAGATCTCGTCCCAACAGCTTGTAGCGCGCATTCAGATGCATCATCAGCTCTCCGAGCACATTCAGCTCGCCAAAGAGCATCGAGGTAATGATAATGCCCACCCAGTAATTGGCGCAGATCAAGGGTATGTAGAAATACAGCTTCGTATTATCGAATAGATAAACTTGCTTATAGAGCATTTCCCGGCGGTGGTAAATAATATTCTGCACCGGCACCAGCAAGAAGTTCAGCAGTGCCATTAGATAAGTCACCGAATTAATGCGTGTGGCCAGCATCTGTCTTTGAATGCGAGCGTAGAACACAGGCTCCTCCTCCTTCGTTACATAGATGTCTGCATAGTATTTCTGCAGCAGGCGCTTAAATGCATCCTTCTTCATGGCCAGCTGAAAGCCGCGAATCTGTATCTCGAAGAGCACCAGATATGTGGGCATGCCCGTCAGCATCTTATCGATGTCTTTTCTATTGGCCAGGCAATAATGCATATCCACTTCGTTGTGCAGGGAAAATACCAGAAATCCCACAAAGATGATGAAGCGTTCGAGCAGCACCACTCGTCGACTGACGCCATCCTCCAGAGGCCATACAATGTGATTGAGGCGTCTATACAAAGCCAAAGGCCAGGCCATTGGCGCGGGTTTTCCGTCTTTGAGGCGTGGCATATACCTCATAGCTAGACTTGAATTGATGAACTGTTAACCTCTACAACATAATCAAACTATTTATACTTGAAATTCATTCAAAACTAATTGCTGTTAAATATGCCTGAATTATTCATAATACATATTTAATGAGTTTCTTAAGCGAGTCATGAAAACAAATAAACAAAAAAATTAATTTTGTGTGCTTGAATTGTGTTAAATATTAAATTCTTAAATTTAGTGCTGCAATTATAAAGTGATTAATGAATTCATAATAAATAATTAATTATTCTAAATTGTTAATTCATATCAGAAATTAATTCATATTACCAAAAGAAAATTCTCAATGAAACATATTTAATTCACAGCTAAAGCTTGGTTAAGCTCAATGGCACAAAATGGTATGGAACAGAATGGGAATAGAAACACAGATCTATTTTTAGTCTTTGGCAGGTAAAGGTCGTCTTCTAAACATATTTTTATTTCACTATGCTGACAACTCGCAAAGGAATTCGAGCCAAGGCATCGCCACGAAGCCTTTGAGACGTTGTTAGCCAAATTTAAAATGAGCTAAAACATTTGCTTCAAAGTCATGAGAGCATATAAATAAAATTTACTGTTTATTTTTAAGAATTTAAGTGTTAAATTTTTAAATTTTACATATAAATTTATATATATATTTTTTTAAATATAAATTATTAGTTAGGTTTTGTGAAATTCAAATATAAATCTATACTAAAATTTTATTACTTCATGACTGTCAAAAACTAAATAAATTTATAGCTGGAGGATGTTGTTTATGTATTAATTTGTTCTATTTTATTAATTTATTTTAATATTTATTTTTATTTTTATTTTTATTTTTATTTTATTTTAATAAGACAATACTTACATTTTATTTACTTTATGACTGTCAAAAATTAAATAAATTTATAACTAGAGGATGTTTTTTATTTTTATTAATATATTTTTTTTGTTTTATTTACAATTTTTTTTTTTCCAAGACTAAAAGTTTACAATGCTATTAAAAGTGTGATTGATGTAAAAAATATGTAAATATAGATCATGTATATCAACAGGAAGGCCGAGAAACCTGACAGAATATGCGAGTGCGAAAATTCAAATTAAATTATTTATAAATTTTGAGAATTACAAACCACAAAACCTATTTGGCATCTGGAAAAATGTCCATACATGAACACTTCTTAACAGTGAAAATAATACAAAAGACTTGATTACCTGCTCCTCTAATAAAAATGACTGAAAGTAATAATAATGGCATCCTTTAGCTGAAGTAATTAGGAGCCTAAGTTTTAAATTCAATAAATGTCGCAGTAAAAACCTTTCACGTTACCTGTAGACAAAAAGCGAAGGTAGCCTAACATATGTAAAAAGCTAGTCCCAAAAGTTTATAGCTACGAGGCATCAAAACTCTTATTAGTTTCCTCAGGCTATCATTTCCAATTAGTTTCCAATTACGCGTTTTCAATATGCTCGCCATTTCCAATTAGCTTCCAACTAAAAGCCCAACTAAAAATGTATATAAAATTAACATTAAATTCAAACAATTGTATATTGATGGATTTTCGTTTATTTATTTAGATAATTTGATTTATTTATTTATATATATATATATATTCATATATATATATATATATATATACATACACATATATATGTATATATATGTATATAGTAATTGCCATGCTTGTATTTTCTGGTATGTATACGTATTTAAAAAATATGCACAATTCGATTAACTAAGTTAAAGGTTTTCCTTGTTTCAATTTAGTATATGTATGTGTGTGTGTGTGTGGGTGTGTGTATATATGTGTATGTGTATTGATTATATATTTGGATTATAATACTGGCTTCAGCTACCAAAAAGACATAAATATATATTTTTATATATACTTAGGCAAATTACAAATACTTTGGTAGTTTTTTTTTTTTTTTTTTTTGATTATTCTTCATCTTGTTGTTGTTTTTGTGGCGAGCGCTTTCATACATTTTCGGAATTCGACCTACATCCTTGGAATTTTTGGTTTTTTATATTTTTGCTAGAACATCGAGAGACTCTACTGTGGAAATAAGTTATCTTAGATTTCGTATATTTGTATACACAGATATATTTTATATATATTTATATATAGTTAAGTGTTGTATCCATTGGTATTTTGTTTTGCCTGTGTGTGTGTGTGTGGGGGATGAGCGAGTTTAGTTTAGTTGTTCATGGAGCGCTTGCCCCAGCCAGCGTGCAGCTTCTGCCATTGATCGCGCTTGCCCCACATGCCCTTCAGATTGTTCCAGGTGGGTTCGCGCTTGCCCCAGGCACCACGAAACTTGTTCCAGCCCTGGGCCTGACGCCGCTTGCCCCAGGCAACGTTCATGTTCTTCCAGGCGCGCTTCTCCATGGCATTGTCCGAGTTGTACTCATCGGCGTCTTCAAGGGAATTCGAGGGCTGCTGCTGCTGTTGCTGTTGTTGCTGCTGCTGCTGCAGTTGCTGCTCCTGATTGTTGCTGGCCCAGCGCTCAAAGGTGTTCCAGTCAATGGTGTTGGTGCCGTCGGTGATGACCAGCGGCACAAAGTGACCCGTCATATAGATGGAATCATCCATTTCGAGGGCAGCCGGTTCGTTCGAGGAACGTTTGCCCCAAGAGCTCTGCAGCGATTGCCAAGCGCGTTTGTTGTTGTTGTAGAGGTCACTATCGCCCAGCTGGTCAACCACCTGATCAGTGAGTCCTGTGGCGGCCAGCTCATTGTTGTTGCCACTCTGACCACTCGCCATGGCAGCGGCCCGGCTGCTGTGCAGAAAGAGCAGCAGCAGCAAGAGCCCAAAACTCTGCGTCGCACGATTCGAGCTGATTCCCGACTGAGCCATGTTCCTGCAAAGCAAATGACCAAATGTGAATGTGAATGCGAATATGAAGTGAAAAAGTGAAAAATTGAAACATTGTGGGCCAACAACAGTAAGGGCAGCGAGGGCAGGAGAAGTGCGTGGATCAATTAAGTTAAAGCGCCGTGCTGCCCTGTTTTCCCTGGGGCACACAGTGGGTGCCGTTGCTGTTGCTCCTGCTGCTTGTTGTTGTTGGCAATCATTTCCGCCTACGCCTCAAATTACAGCAACAAGCGTAACGATTTAGCTAAATAACCACTCTAATTGAAAGCGGTGGGGCAGCCGAGCCCGAGTCGAGCAGCCAGCCAGCCAGCCAGCCATCCAGTCATCCAACCACTCAACTCCCGGTGGCAGGCCAAGTTCGAATGCCAAATGCCAACCGCTGCGTTAAAAGCCAACAACGCATAACAGTTACAATTTATGGCCTATTAATGGGCTATTGCAGCTCGTCAAATGAGCCAGAGGTAGAGGTAGCTCGCGGTAGGCGGCAACAGCGAGCTCCTACAGCAGGCATTATAATGATAATACGCATACGCCACGTTGAACCACACGGATTTTTAGCGCCAGCCCAAAAATGCATGTGTATGCGTATGTGTGGGTGTGCTTTAAAAGCGATACTGTATAATGATAGTAAAGCTTATGGATATGTTTGCTGTTGTACTTAAGTGGCTGCGAATTGCACTTGCTAACCAATGCACGAGCCACACTTGAGGGGGGCCAAGAGACAGAGAGAGAGAGAGAGAGAGGGAGAGGGAGAGGGAGAGGGATAAAGACTATGTGATGCTGCTTGGCACTGTTTGCACTTGCTGCTTAAGAGGTTCAACTTATGCGCTGTCAGGGCTCGGAAACAAGCAATCACATGCGTATACACTGGCAGAAAGGGGGGTGGAGTGCGTGGTTTGGGTGGCTGCATATGCTATACGCACATTTCTTTTGTGTTAAATAGAATACATAAGCTTTTGATCTAGAAATTTCTAGATAACTCTAGCTAGTTCGTTTTTCCAATCAATCCAAGAACTATTTTGAGCCATAGTTTTCACAAGAATTCGAGGAGGAAATTCGAAGAATTGAGCAATACGCTGAGCTCATCAGATGCTTCAATGTGGTGCATAAAGTTGTTGTAAATATGCATGTAATAAACAGTAGGTGAAGGAGTTGTAGCAGATGCAGCAGATTTTTCAACTAAAACATTGTGAGCTGCCAAGTCTTTTATATAATATATAAACTAAAACATTATGAGCTGCCAAGTCTTTTAGGTGATGTACCTAATTTAACTATTAAAGATTGAATGCACCTCTTATTGTATTATTGATATAGATTTTAATATATTTATGTATTAAACAAATTTGATTAAAATGATAATAAACGATAAACGTAAATCTTAAGACAGTTGAATGACAGCATTGTAAGAAAACGAAAGAGAGCGGTGAAAGAATTAAATTATAAGACTATGTACATCAACGCACTCTCATCATGCTCATCAAAACATAAAATTTTGCAATCAAAATATAGTCATAAGAGAAGTGAAAGAGAGCGGTAAAAAAATGAAATCTAAGACTCAGCTGCTGCTGAAGATGTTCAACTTATGCGCTGTCAGGGCCATGATTAAATGAAGGTGCAGTTAAGGTGCATCATAGCGCTCTCTCCTCCTGCTCTCCCTTTGTATTGCAATGAAATCACTTTGTGTTTGAGACTCGAAGCGATCGGTCGCTTAATTTTTGGGTGCCAGATCAGAGGAAAGAAGCCTATTCAATATTCAGTTCTATTCAAGCATTGTTGCGTGAGTTACTTAAGCAGTAATAATGCAGATTATAATATGTAAAACTAATTTTCAGAAAATTAATTTTTTTTAAAGTCACATTATTAATGTAATATCTAAGTACATTTTAATAATGTAAAAAATTGAACTAGATTTGTAAAATTTGTCAACTATTTCAATAAACTGAAAAATAATTATCAAAAAATATAAATTGCTTGCTAGAATTCAGTTCATATTTACATAAGTAGATACTAAATAGTTAGTAATAAAGTCAAATCGAGGGTTTATCCCCTCTGTAAATCAAAATTTTGTGAAAAAAAAACACAAAAAAATTTGTAACTGTCCTAAAATTATAAATATATCTGTTGAAAAGCAATAGCTAACCTCTGTTAAAAATCAATTTTTAGCAAAAGCTTTTTATGATATACAAAAAATGTACAATGAAAATAAACCAAAAAATGATTAAATACAAAATTTTCTTCTTTGAAAATTTTTCAGCTTTGAATAATGAAACATAAAACTAAACATTGGTTGTCAGATTTAAACTGCTTTTGTTTTCAAGTGTAGAATTGCTTTCCAATATTAACTTAATTTAGTTTGGTTTCAGATTTCAACTGCTTTTGAATTCAAGTGTAGAAATGCTTTCCCTATATTAACTTAATATAGCTAATAAATTATTTAATAGAGTAGCAGCTGTCATAAATATTTGCATATCGTCCAGCGAAATGCTTCTCTGAGCTAATTACGCACATTACACACTGTAAGCCAACAGCAATAAAAAAAAGCCAAACAGTAAAGGGCTTTTCCCAGGTTGCCGAAAAAACAGTAGCTATTACCACATATATCAATGGCAGTTAATAGTCTAGACCCAAGAGCCATGTGGCCTGGCTGAAGCAGCAGGAGAGGCGACAGAAGGCAGAAGGCAGAAGGCAGAAGGAGGTGTGACCTTATCGCTATCTAATCTAAGCGGGCGCCGATTAAACGATGCTTTCACATTGTTGCTTTATGGGCGAATGTGGCTGGGATTGGAAAGTTAATTGGAGAGTCAACGGGCTGCTGCAGTTGGTCGGTGGTGCTGCCCGGATCTTGACTCTTGACTCTTGAGTCTTGACTGATTGTCGACGGGGTTTTGGCTTTGGTTTTATGTTGTCTTAGTTTGCATTTAATTTGTGCGCTTGTCGTTGATTGATTGACGTCCAGGATGAAAGTTTTAGCGGCTTTGCGTTAAATTATAATAGATAGCAACGTCGTTTCGATAGGGCACGCATCAAATTTTATGACCCCACACACACACACACACACACACACACACACACACACGCACACTGACTCTCGATGGGGGCAAAGGGCAATCGTTCAACTGGGAACTAGAGTCAAGTCAGCACGTTCTGTAATTGAAATTAACTGAAAATATATTTATGGCTATGTTAGGGGCTGACATGCCAGTGAATTGTGTTGGCTGAAACCTCGAGCTCTTAGCCAACTCCGAGTGGCCTGTATTATTCAGCAGCTGCTGCTCCTGCTGTCCAGGCATTATTCACGCTCGTGTCGCCCGTTGACAAGTACAGGTACTTCTTCAACATCTTCTTCGACTGCTGCGACTACTTGTGCCCGGGCACATCCTTTACAGCAGGAGCTGCTTGAAATAAATGTGCCCAATATGCGTATGTACATATATATAACGCATTTCACTCGCTGATTGTATGTGTGTGTGTGTGTGTTTGTGTGTGTGTGTGTGTGGGCGTTGGTATTTTCAAGAGGCGTGTCTCGGCTTGCGTTCTACTATTCATTGCTTCATTCATTGCGCCCTTCTTCAAGCAGGCAACGCCAATATTTGCCAAAGGATGGCATTCGCCTATAAGTATTTTGTTTAAATAGGTACGCAGGCATTGGGCCCACGTTTCTACGACATTTCATTTGAATAAAAATCATCGCGCCTCGAACACGCAGCAACGAAAGCTCGTGAATAAACAGAATATCCACAGAAGTGTAAATAAATTTACTAGAGAGCCCAGCTACTGGGGCTTAGGAGCTTTTTATTTCTGTCTTTTTTTCTCGGTTTTTCGGGTTTTGAGTCTTTACTCTCCTCTCTCCTACTCGCACTGCAGCTGTTTTTGGTAGCAGGCTTTCGATTTGCTGCTAATGTCTTCATTTTGACTGCCTAATAATTCAATTTTTTAATGCCAACAAATTTGTCTCTCAAGTTTATATAGTAAACATATTTAGCTTAAGCTGCGTCATTCCACCAGCAAATATGTCAAATGAGCTCACGCTAATATCTAAGTAAATTAACTTTTAGGGAGTTCAACTTTGATATTTAAAAAAATGATAAAAACTGGATGTTTTTATGAATTATCAAATATTTTCTAAATTATATTTAAAGACATAACAAAATTTTAATTTAATTTAGACAATAAATCCTAAAATAATTTTAGTCTAATTTAGACAATAAATGTGTTTTTAGAAAAGATTCTTAAAAAATTTCACAGATTTTAATTTAATAAAATAATAAAGTTAACAATTTTTTTTTTTTTTTTTTGTGTAAGTAAATATACAAAATAAGAAAATAAAAATTGTATTTTTTTTCAGAAAAAAATTTCAAAAAGTTGCATTTAATTTAGAAAGTTATTTGAAAGATTTTTAAGACTGTATATAATTGATATATAATTATATTTGTGTATATATTCTTTAGTTTTTAAATAAATAAATATATTCTATTTGCCTCTCTTTCTCTTTTTCAATGTAACCACTAATTTAACCACTAATTAACAGGCAAAGTTTAAAGAAATATTTAAGCTAAATATTTTGTATATTTAAAAAAACTAAAAATTGGCTTACTCTAATACTATTTTTATGAAGTTTTTTAAGCTTCACATATGTATTTTCTGATTTCTTGTTGAGAAAATATATTTTATGAACTATTTTTATGCTATTTAACTATTAAGAAATCTTTAATGTTTTACACAATTAACAAATGTTGAAAGGAATTTTTGTAATAATATATTTTTTGTTCATGTTTTATTTGAAATTTTTCTCTGTCTCTGTCTAAACAATAAACGAATTGACTAAAATTTACTTTAAATAATCGGATGGAATTTTGTTATTTGAAAATAGATTTTTGAACGTTACAAAATATTTTATTTTTAATTTAATTTAAAACACTTTTCTAAAAGTATTTTTTCTATATATTCAACTGCATTTTATAATAAATTTCTATATATTTTCTCAATTGTTTTCTATCGCACCAATTTCACATATGAATTTCCCATAATCAACTTACCTGTGTGCTGTTATTTGATTGTATTTGAAATACCGGAAATGTTGCGTCGACTTCCGCTGCTTGTGTGGTCTATGCGTCGAGTAGTGTTGTAGGAGAAATCTGCATACGCACGTTCGTTCTATTACACTATAAATTTAGTTAAGCACGTGAAATGACTTTTACAACTGAATTTGTGGCAGCTGCAATTCAATTAGAACTGCTTTGGATTAGCTGCCTCGTTGATTTTCGCTTTGCACTGCGCTTCGGTTGGGATGTCTGCGCAAACCTGTTGATCAACTGTTAATGATACGCAGCTTGGCCGCGGCGCCCGTTTATAAATCAAAGCGGAAACGAATCGCGACACGATTGCAGCGCACGAGCGTGCCACACGAAGTGCTCACACACACACACACACTCATAGAGTGAGAGAGACTTGCACACAATAGCGAGCTTTGTGTCGCGCTGTTGGCGACTGCAGCAACGGAAGTGGCCCAAAAAGTGTTGCCTACTTAGTGGGGCAGTCAACAAAGCGTTGCTGTCCCCCTGCCACTGCTTTTGCCAGCGTAGCAGCTCCCGCTTTTCCTGCTCTTCCTGTTCCTACCGCTTATCCTGCTCCTACTTTTGCCACCATCCTCCTAGCTTTTTGTGCCGTTTGACGAAACGAACGCATTGCGCGCTGAAGTTGATGGCACACATGCGCGCCTTTGCAATGTTTATTTGCCATCCCCTGGGAGACGCACACGCACACGCACAGGCACACGCAAACACACACACTCACACACTCATATATGTGACCACGCGTAGGCTCATTCAAATTCATGTGCATGCTCCATTTGGTTAAGCCCTGGCCCCCACCCCACCCCCTGCTACTTAGGCTTAGCCAACGCCCATTCTGACCTTTAATATTAAATGTACTTGTAACGCGTATCGATGATGGCCTGCAATTGCATTTTCTTGGCCACACCAATTGATACATTACTTTTTTTTTCTTTCCATTTCGGGTGAATTTGCGCACAAGTAAAAACCCTTTTAGAGCTTCATGAATATTTATGACTGCCAGATGCAGAGAGCTGCGAAGCTCTTGCTTGTCTTTTTTTTCTCTGCTCTTTTTCATTTTTTTTCCTTGCAACATTTCAAAAACGCTTCTTCAATTACGAACGTAACCTTTGATACGGACAATTGTGTATGTGTGTGTGTGTGTGTGTGCATGTGTGCATGTTTGTCTCTTTTGGATATCAACAGGTTTTCATTTGTGCCATTTGATAGCCACTCTGGTTGAGGACGACAAATAAACGATGATGGGAATATTTATGACAGTGCCACCGCTACCTGTGCGTATAATGAATGGGTTATGGAGCGGGCGTCGGACGTATGTAGGTACGGGCATATCACACTCATCGCTCAGCCGATAAGGCTTGTTGTTGGCCCTTACGTAGTTACTAATTGATTTTGCCACTGATAAATTGGTTCGGAATAATGCTATCATCAAACTGTAGACAGCTACATGTGTTTTTTTTCGGCTTGATCTTCGAGTGCGGCAATTGTAAATCACTCGGCATTTACATGGAAAATATTAATTGACTTTGGCCTATTTCTTGCTACTCTATAAAATTATTTTATTAAATACAAAAATTCTTGCCTTAAATGCTCATCCAGCTGCAGCTGCAGTCATGCCCTGTTGCACGCGTTGAAGCCCTGCTTGTTGGCCAACTGTTGACCTCCCCGCCCACCGCCCACCGCCCCAGGCCACACACAAACATATTTACTCTTTGGAATGGTCACATTTCTAAAGGAATACCCTTGGTGCTTTCATTGTAAGATGAAGTAGCAGACGCTGTTGGCAGCTAATAATAATTTGTTTGCACTTTGCATATGCCAGCTGGCAACAAAACTCAATCACAATGTGGGCAGCCGGAACCGAATGAATGTGAGTGCAAATTTAATATGACATTGTTGCATACATCTGTGACATTTTATATAACGGAACATCATTTATCATATACTTATGCATGTTACAAAATATGCACAATATGGAAAGTAAAATAAATATGGCAATAACTCAATGTCATTTCAATAGCTATAATGCATTTCAACTCCTTTGATTTTTAAAAAGTACCGCTCATTGTCGTTGCCTGACAGAAGCTGACTGCTACACAACTCATGTTTCTATCGATAAACGAGCTACGCAAACTCTCATCTCTTGCGGACGTGCACACCGGCTGAAAAATAAATAGAACTTGTCTGGGTTTCTTCAAAGCCCAATAGATATTTATGATATTTCTTAAATAAGAAGCCCACCATGGACATAATACTGCCAGAACAATATAATGAGCAAAAGTTCCTTAAGTGCGCTGCGAAAATACAATATGACGAGTTCCATGCAGTAAGTACAAAAATTTTTTCTGTATTATCTTTGTCTAAGCTTTGTTTTTTTCTTTTCTTCTGGTGACAGAAAATGTTTGTGTTCTTTGCGACTTGTAGCGATGTGGATGTCTATCAGCTAATACCTGATGATCGCCTTTTGCAATTAATATACGGCTGGGATACATGCCGCATGCACAGCCGTGAATGCATTACGGAGGAACTGGGACACATTGTCCGACTACTGGCGCATCATACGTTGCAGCTGTGGTTCAGCCAGGAGTGGATTTGCTGCTCGGAGAGCCTCAAGCGCATGCTAATGTACTATATAAGCAAGGGCCATAAGACATTTAATAAGATTAAGGGACTCTGCGACATCGATTGGCCCTATATACTCAACTACCAAATCAATCCATGGCGCGTGCCCTATCTGCAGCAGCTCTTTGCCAATTTAATGCAGAATAAACATCATGCGATTGAACATGCTGTGCCGCCAGCCACGCCAGAAGGTGTAACTATTTACCTTTTGTTGACTTTTATTAATCTTTCCCCTTTTTTAGATATAACATTTTTGATGCAGGAGCGCCTGCATTTAATTATACTGCGTCTATTGAAGCTCTTCGATGCTGGCAGCTGGGAGGCTGTGAAGCAGCTTTCGCTGCGTGTACTCGCCGCCTGGCTAAAATGTTATCCAAGAATATGTGGCACAGACTTGCCCTCTGAGCAGACGTCCATTGTACTGGTGGCACATCTTTATCTGCTAACAGTATTTGTTGCGGACGACAATCGTGGTTATATGATAGATAATATGGTAGTTATATAGGCAAAATATTCTGTATACATACTTATTAATATACAATTCTCTTTGACAGATGTACAATATACGCTTCTATGCGCAGAGCATGCAGGAGGCATCGAATGCGGAGGCCATGGCCTACACTCCAGCCAGGCTCATTGCACAGATATGTGTGCGCTTGGGTCTGGGCAAGGATGGTTTCTTCGAGCACATTGTATTCAAAAAGTTCAATTTAAGCCTCGTCACCTCGTTTGCTGTCATGCTGGAGGCCTACACCAGCTATGTGCTAGGCAATCAATTGCTGGAGCTGATGGCTCTCAATGAGCACGACTTTATGGCGCACATAGCACAGTTCAAGGTGCTGATGCATCGCTATGTGGAGGAGCGCGAGAACAGCGAACGTTTCCTGCTCAATGAACTGCAGAAGTTAGAGTGCCAGCGTAACAGCCACGCTCTGCCTCACACCGTTAATCTAAATCTCAACTATCAGCAGCAGATTTGCAAGGGCAATCGCGCGAGCAACATTGGCAACTACAAGAATTACGATGACGACGAGAAACCGCTGCAGGATGTAGATGAAGAGCTGGACAGACAAATAGATCCGGTGTTTCAGAATGTGCCCAATAATGAGGAAGTATTGGACTTTGTGTACAAAGTATTGGCACAGCGTGTAAGTTAACCCATTCCTACTTAGATGCATATTATATTTATCATTGTTATCTCTTACAGAAATTCAGAGGCTGGCAGTTTGCCAAGATTGCAATACTCTTAAAGATCATTGGCCAGAAGCTAAATACAATTGAAGTTTGGCGCTATCATCCAGGCTTGACCACAGAATTCATGCTTAATCTGGAACACAAACTCTCTGATAACTATGCCGACTTGGCCAAGGTGTTTTCAGAGCACGGATTCATGGAGGCTGAGTTCTGGTTGACTGCTTTCTATTTACATCCAACACGCAACAGCTACTTTGAAGTGAAACGCTGTTCGCGTATTAAAAAGAAGCGAAAGGATGAGGAGGAAGTTGTCTCCAGCAAAGCAGGCGCACGTACTGATAAATTGGATCATATCAAATATGAGCTGTTGAGTTCAACGATTGATGTTGATGAAATTGTTGCCATTACCAATCACAATGCGCCCGTAGCCGACTATGATCCAATCTCCAAGGCGCTGCAAACTCTGCGTCTGCCGCGCAGCATACTCAAGGACTTGCTCACGGTGGCCTTTCAGCCACGGAACAAACGCTACTCCTGGGCGTTGGAATGGAACACTTTGCACGAACGCTGCAGCGCCCTGTTGAAGAGCACGGATCTAAAGCAAAAGTTTGTGGCTTTAAACATGGCGGAGGCCAATGATGATCTGAAGTATTTGAACATCGATTATGAAAAGTATAAAAATCGGCCACAATTGGACTATGGCACCATCGAAGAGGGCTATGAGAATGCTGTGAACGCAGCTGAAGCAGATGTTGACCTGAGTGCCGATGAGGATGAAGAGGTGAAGAAACCACCTCGCGAGAAGAATGACCGGGAGAGAAAACGCCACCGAATACCGATTAAGTTCTGGAAAGAAGGTATATGAGTGAAATATACCATAATTTATAGTTATATTAAGTAAATTTTATGCTCTTTAGTTTCTGAAGATGAAGATGAAGAGGAACAGGAGTCTGATGAGTCGGAGGCTTATTACACTGGCTCTGGAAGACGCACGCGTGTCCGAGCAGCTGCTCTCGTGGCCAATACGATGATCACGGACATGGATAGAGCCATGCGCAGTGGACGTCGTTCACCTGTAGCCGAGACACCAGCAGAGCCGAAGACAGAAGAAGCCCCGCAACCAGCACCCGAAGCTGAAGCACCGAAACCACCGCCAGAGGAGTTAAACTTGCCGAAGCGTTCAATTGGTGAGCTACTGCAATCGCAGGCAAAATACACGAACGAAACTAGCGGCTTTAAAGCGTTTTCTGACATTTGGAGCTTTGAGAAGGTCGAGCAGCTCAACGTGGAAGGGGATGACAATATGCTCATGGAGAGTAATTCGCTGCTGAGTAAATTCAAGAGCTTGCAGGGTCTGAGACGAAACACAACAGCGGCGACTGCTCAGCTGGGTACGATCGGGGAGAAGGCGAGCTCACGCACCAGCAGCCGTTACAACAGTGAGACGGACAGCTTGGAGTCTGGAGCATCGATGATGGCCATGCACGATGCGAACGAGTTCGAGGAGGGAGAATCTGAAGCTGTAACTGGCGTAAGTAAAGTGTTTACGCCCCCGCCGGCACCAACTTCTGATTTTACAATGGAGCCCGAAGTGTTGCAGCTCAGAGGAAAGTCTCTAACCGAGGAAGAGGCGGCCGCCAAAGCAATGCCGGGTGCCTTGGCGACGGAGGAGCGGACGGTAACGGAAGTGGGGACGGAGCCGGCGAATAAACCAGCTGAAACGTTAGAGAAACAACCAAGTAATGAAAATGTCAAGCGATTCAAAACAAATGATAGTCAAAGTCAGGAGCCAAGCTCATCCATGCCGTCAGTTAGCGATGAGGATGCGCGACTGATTCAGGAGTGCTTGAGCCGACAGGTGGAGGTGCGTCTGCACATGCTCTCACTACAGGACATTGAGAAGCTGCGTGGACTGCGGGTGCGTGTAAAGCGCACTAATTTCTGTCGTTATTTGAAATCACAACAAGAGCATAGCAGATCCTCTTCGAGGAGTAAACAGAGCCATAGCCAAACCGAGGGCAGCAGTGCATCCACGCCCACGTCGGAGCTGCAGAGCGAAGGCGGCAGCAAAGGCAAAGTCAAAAAGGAGTTTGTGCATATAACATCCGATTCGGCTGAGGCTAAGGCTGAGCTTAAAGCCTTGGCGCATTTGAAACGCTTTAAGCACATCACTTCCGATTCGTCCACAGAGCCGGATGAGCCGGCGCGCCCAGCCTCGCTGCGACGACGACGACGGGGTCACAGATGGAGCCAGACGAAAATCAAAGTAAATCCGGCAAAGGTAGCGAAGGTGAAGCACGTGACCGGCGATACGGATGTCATTGAGCTCTCCTCGGAGTCGACGTCATCGTCAACATCGCCTGTGCCTGTGACCGTGACTCGATTCCCAGCAATGGTGCTGCCTTCGGAATTGGATCCACTGTATGAGGAGGAAATCGTACCTTTCTGAAGATGGAAGGCATTTGCTTAGCTGATGCTATTCTTTGGTTTCTCACTCTCTCCCTCTCGCTCTCCCTGCTCACACGCTTGGCCTGGGGCTACGTGACTGAAGCGAATGCAGTCGGGGTTGCACACCACGCACACGCACACGCACATTCACACACACAGAGACGCAGGCACACAAGGCAGGGACCAAGATTGGGCATACACAGGCAGCTTGTTAAATTGAATTTGCGTCGCTTGTTAGAATGCAATTTGCCTGAGGCACAAGTATATATTTGTCGGTGCGCCTGTATTTGCTTTGGCTCGGACCGTGCTAGGATGTTTGATGAAATTATATATGTACAGAAGCCAGCTCATGGACAGGCACAAAGCTGGTATGGCTTTTATTTAGTTAACACTGCCTCGAGGCTATGTCTGCGCCTGTGTGTGTGTGTGTGTGTGCATGTGTGTGTGTGAGTCTTGGGCGACAATTGCTGAGAAATTGAATGCGCCAGCTACCATAATAATTCACATACTTTCATGCTAACCTAATAAGCGCTCACACTTCAATTAACTGTATAATTGATACGCATTATGCTTACTCAAAAACCCTTCAATTAGCCACACGCGTCCGATCGACGGCTGCCACTTGAGCTACCAACACTGACAACAACAACGGAAACACACGCACACAGCGACACGTGTCGCGTGGTGTGAATTTCGATGGCAACATTTGAATTGCTGTAAGCCACATCCGACAAGAGCCGATAGCTTGGCTTATAATCTTTGCCTTTGACAAGAATATCCTGTGGCTTATCTCAAAGGTATTTAAAAAAAAATAAAACTAAACTGCTAGCTCTATTGGCGGCATTTCTCGGAAAATCTTGAGATTTATATAAAATGTGACCAAAAATGTAAATAAAAAATATTTGTAGACAAATTTTCAAAAAGTATATATTATTTTAAAATGATTATTATGATTTATTGGGCCGTTGCATAGGTTATTATATTATTAAAAATTATAAATATTATAACATAAAAAATACAAAAAAAAAATTTTAAATTATTAATTCTTAAATAATTATAAATATATATAGAAATTATAATAAAACAGTTCTAACTAATTGCTCTGTTTACGGTTTCTGAAGACTTATTACAGCAATAAGATTATTTTTTAGTTTTCGACTAGCTTAATATCTACAACTAAAAATATAAGAGCTTGTGAAGGCTTCAGGTTTATAGAATGCTGACTTACTATATTCCATTTACCTCCAGCAAAATTTTTATTAAGTTTTTTTTTATAGGTACATGTAATTTTGTATTAAGTAAATTTATGTCATACAATTGGTGTTTACGATAATCTACATTTATACAAAAGAGGATTTAAGGCAGTTTTTGGCCAAACTAATTTTGAAAATCTAAAAATTTTAAATTTAAATGTGCATTCAATCCAAAATATGCTTAGTGTTTAGATTAAAAACAGATAAAAAATAAAACAAAAATTAAAAAAAAATTCTTATACAGTACGTAAAAACTGTTTGACAAATAGGAATTGATTCGTAAGTGCCAACTTCTCAGCTTAATTTTTTTAACTCTATAATTAGCTCTTCTGTTTTTGCCTATCGCATAGTAACCCAGTTCCAGTAAACAGTTAGTTAAAGTTGAAAAATAATTTTTTTAAATATCAGTAATATCTATCATACAAAGAAAATGCTTGTATACTTCATGTTTGCTCACAAACTGAATTAAGTACCGCCAATTGAGTTTTTTGCCATGCTCAGCTGAAAATATTTTTGGGACCATTATTATCTATATACCTTTATTTACTTTTACCTATATAACTTTATATATTTTTTTATTTGTATGTGACCAATGACTTTATGAACTTGTCATTAATTTTACAAAGAACTTAATAAGCACATGTATTATTTGTATATCAGTTAGAGCCCTCATTAGGAGCCCTTTCTAACTGATGAAGGAAATTATAGTTATATAATGTATTGCCATGCAAAGATGAATGGGTGATTCGGTCATATATTATATAGACTATATATAAACTATATTCTAAATACAAATATAGTCTCTAGCTTAAAATCAAGAAGAATGTTCCCATAAAGTTATTCAAAAGATACTCCTAAAAGCTCTTCAACTGTCATAAATCTTGGCAACTGTCATCAATTTGGAACAATTAGCATGCTTCAGCCCACTCAATTACCGCCAAACGGTGCCGCTCGCGATTCACTTTAAAAAAGTGTTGGCTTGTGTCAACAATTTAGCCGGAATGGGCAGACATATCATAACAAACCTGCACGTGCCCATGGTGGGCGGGGGCGTGTGCGGCGTGTGGCAGCCACTTAAAGTGGCAATCCCGGTCTTGGGGGGCACTCGAGCAGCTGTGAAGTGGCTGGTGCCACAAAGCTCTGGTCCAATTCTGCGGCACGTGCCACAGCGCAGCTTCACACATGTTGCGCCCACAGAAGTGTTTTAGCCACGTGCCGGTAATTCGCTTAGCGACAGGCGTAAGCCCGCAATGATTATTGCGGTTGCAAAAAAAATATAATAATAATAAAGAGTTGCGCGCAATTGATATGAAGTGGCCACGAGATGTGACAAAGGCTGCTGATAAGCGCCAGAGTGCATGCCGCTTTGAACTTTATGCGCTGATCCTCGCTGCCAGACAGAGACGAGAGGAGCTGAGAAGAGCCAAGCAGAGCTGAGCAGAGCAGAGAGATAGACAAAGTACTCACACTTCCCATTGGCTTACGTTGAAGCGTAAAAAATGCTCGTGTTTTAACTGGCAGTGGTTGCTGCTGCTGTTGCTGTCAGTGTGTGTGTGTGTGTGTGTGTGTGTGTGTGTGTTTATGTGTGTGTGTCTCTGTGTATGTGTGTGTTTGTACAACCCCCCTTTGGGCTAGAGAGCGAGTGGCAATCACTGCCGCGCATATCTGTTGGGATTTGTGCCATGGCGCCGCCATCGTCGCGACCGACGACAATGCGTCGAGGGTTGTTACCCGCCTAAATCAGCGGGCTTACCAGCCAGCTCGACCAGCTCGACTGGCTCTCTAATGGCTGCACATAAAACCGTTGCGCACTCCTGTTCAGCTTTTAGTTGGTGCGGGCACGCGAAACGGTTAAGGCTACACAGACGAAGAAAAACAATATCATTTATATATGAGAAAAAGCAAAAATATATATAAATATAATGCGCCTAGTTGAAATCGTATTATAGATAAACCTATATCTATATATACAAAAAGCTACTCTACTGCGATCTCAACATGTCCGCCTGCTACAATGCCTACAATCCAGCGCATTCGTTTCAGTTTGAGGAGGATGAGGACGATGATGCTTCCTTTGACAGCGGCTATGAGAAGAGCTTTGAAACGGAGGCCCAGACCAGCTCACGTCGCCGTTTGGACTTTGGCGAACACTGCGGCGGCGGCGGCACGCCCCCAGCTCTAGCGCCAGCGCCTTTGGCCTATGCCGGCAACTGGGAGATGCAAATGAATTCGCCACCTGGCGGCTTCGTCGGCCTGCTGGACACGAGCAGCAATCACAGCACGCGCAGCGGTCGCACGCTGGTGGAGCACCTGAACAGTCGCGCTTCAACGACCGGCTTCGAGCCGCAGCTGACCAGCACGCCGGTCAAGTCGCCGGAGGATCCGAATGCGCCGCGACCGAAGCGTAAATATGCCGTCGGCAAGAATCGTGTGACGCGTTCGCGCAGTCCGCTGCAGGTGGTGCGCATCAAGAAGTTCCGGCGCATGAAGGCCAACGATCGGGAGCGCAATCGGATGCACACGCTGAACGATGCGCTGGAGAAGCTGCGGGTCACACTGCCCTCACTGCCAGAGGAGACAAAGTTGACAAAGATTGAGATACTACGCTTTGCCCACAACTACATCTTTGCACTGGAGCAGGTGCTGGAGAGCGGCAACACCATCAATCTGGATCTGGAGAAGTTGCAGAACTTTACGCTGAGTGGCGAGCGCATCACCAAGGAGCTCTTCGATGCGCTCTTTGTGAACCCGCAGCCATATCCCATGTTCGGCAACGGACGCATCTTTCCCTATGGACCGCATCAGCAGCAGACGCCGCCGATGCACTATCAGCCGGGTCAGGCCATGGACTATCAGCCACCTGGCTTTGATCTGGGCAGCAGCATGCGCTACTATCAACAGCAGCAACAACAGCAGATGGTGCCGCAGTCGGAGCTTAGTCCACAGCCCACAGCTTCGACTGCTTCGCACTTTTCCCAGGAGAAATATGATCTGTTTCGCAGCAGCTTTGAGGCAGCTGCCATGCCCGAGTCGGGTCTGCATCAGCAGAGCAGTTTCTATTCACAAACGCCGCCCTGGAAGGACTACCAAGAGGATCACCAGCAGCAACAACAGCAACAGCAGCAGCAGCAATTGCACTATAAACAGTTTCAGGTATAGCATAGTTTCGGGGGCATCAATGCGGGTGTCTATCTTCTCTGGGTGATATGTTCGACAATCTGCTGACCCTTAAGTGGCACTGCCAGCTGGAAAGGATTAACGCAAGTGCTGCACTAGCGACTCACCTTTGACCTATTCCCATATAGATAGATAGATAGGCTAAAAGTGATTTGCTTAGCGCAGCTAGGCCAATAATATTTCCAGCTCTCAGTTCCGCAACGGCTCGCAATCAGTTGATATTTTGCATTAAGTATTAAATTGATAACTAAGGCCTGTGCTAAGCCCACCGGCCTTGGTTATCAATTTGATTTACTTCATTTAGTGAGCTAAACAAAGCTGCAATCGGAGCTCAAATTTATCAGGAATTTGATCTGATTGAGCTTTTGTTTTGCTCATTAAACTGAACTATTAAAACTAAAAGTGTTTTCTATATAAATTAATACAAACTAAAATATAAAACAATTTCTTTTATATTTTATTTGAATTAATGAACATATAAATTACACTTTTTGCTTTTAAAATCGAATACAAAACGCATCGGTTGTCCATGTAAATTTAGTCAGAGCATCCATGTACCTTTGCTAGCAAGCCATATATTTATATATTAAGATCAGAAGTTCATATTTAAGCTGATGAAGTATTAGCTAGATTTAGTTAGTTGGTTGGGTTAACAATGCAATTGCTAAGGAGAAACGCAGGCTAGTCATTTTTGCAAAATCAGGTTTTATATATATAAATATATATATTTCGATTATAACTTAAGCTGAATTTTATGTAAACTATTACAATTTATTTTTTGCTAATAAAGTTGAAAAAAAAACCGAAAAAAAAGAATACAAACAAAACTACTGCAAAAAGTGCTGCTTAGGTAAGCAGAAAATGGAAGTGGAAAAGAAAATTGCTAAAGTCAAGGCAAACAACCCTGAGCTGTATGTACATGTGTGTGTGTGTGTATGTGTGTGTGCAGATTTCAGATTTTCAAACAAAAGACTTAAATTCAAATAAATATTGTATATTGCAGTGCACATAAAATGAATGTGTGTGTGTGTGAGTGTGTGTGTATGTGAGTGCAGCTTGTTTATTGTAGGGGGCATTTTTGCGCCCTTACAATTCGACATGGGGTGAGTTGAACAATGGAAGATTGCCCGTCACCTGCCACAGAATTACGACTACAAAACGAATGTACCAATGCCTAAAATATACAACAACAGGAAAAGCAACAACAGCAGCAGCAGCAGCCGAGAGAGTCCTGAAACATGAGCCAAGTGGCAGTGGACCTGCATGAATGCCACTCAAATTATTTAGTTGAATGAACCGGCAAGAGTCGAAATACTGAGTCGACTGACTGACTGCCTGACTGACTGACTGACATTTTCCGTTACAGGAAAAAAATAAAGGGTGACTTGTAGAAGATGCTGAGCTATATATTGTTGGAATGCAACATCTCCAAGAGAGTAGAGTAGAGTAAAGACAGAGAGCGAGAGTGAGTTCCAGTTGCTAAGCTGCGCTTGTCATTTGTGCAGCTTTGTTGAAGGTGTCGGGATTTATCTTAACAATAATCATTATTATAGCCAGTATATTTGTCGTTGTCGAAGGCGCAAATACGCAGCGGGCGAGCCGCTAAGCTGCATTCAATGCCCAGAGAACTGGCGCTGAGGGTGATGCGCACAAAGGACAACAGTTGGACGGGGATACGGACGGAGCGTAGCAGGCCGGGCATCATTAGCGTGCTGCCCGGGGTAGCTCACTGCAGATGCTTATCGTCGGATCAATAACGGCATTACGGATACATCTACCAGTCCCTGCTGCCTATATATATATATATATACATAAATATATATGACTATGCTAATGCTCTGCGAGGCTTTGGTTAAACAATTTGCCGATTGCCGTAAGACGATAAGAAAACCAAAATGGAAACAAATTGCCGTAGCACGGTGCAAGGAGCAAACACAATGCGGGGGTCCGATTTATATATGAACCACTGAGCAATAAATTTCATTTCTTTACGCTACGGATATTGAAAAAATGTAAGCAATTGTTTGACTTACTTGCAATATGTATACAGGGCAGGGTAGAAAAATAATCTCTTGAAGAAATCTCTCTTAAAAAAATATATAAATGTATAAATATATCATATACTTTTGGCATTATCTTTACTCTGCGAATCTTATACAATTTTTCTTACTTTGATGACATAAAAGAGCTCTCTTTTTATGCCACTTAAGATTTTAATATGACATAATATGATATAGATTCTGCTTTGATCTTGAAATCACTTCCTCTACTCACTCCTCCCAAGTTGGACATAGAACTTTTCTCCAAAAACCCTTTAACTCTATCATCTAGTTATTTACTTTACCCTTTCCAAATTGCACATATCGTAAAAGGAATTGACATTTGTGAACATAAATTATGCCCATTTTATTCCATCTAATTCTAGCTCAAGCATAAACGTGCCAATTTGTCTATTTGGTTCCAGATTCCGATATCAAAATTGGCAGAAATCGCAAATCGAATTTTATTTGGCGTATTGATTGTTTTACGCCTTTTTAGCATTGGCTCTGACACACATTCACCAGCCAGAAAAAAAGAAGAAAAAAAAACATATATGAGTAGGAATCAGAAATTTAACCCTTCTGCGGCACATGTGCATTAACGTAACCCCTTCTGTAAATCCCTCTCTCTGTTTTTTGGCACACAGAATTCGCTCTGGTGGGTCGAGTTGAGCCGAGGCGAGTTGCTCGACCTTTTTAGCGATTCATTGCCCTGCTCGAATTGGTTTATCTGTGAAATCTGTGACGCTGCATGCATACATATATATATGTAGGTCTATGTATTTGTTATGTAGGTCCTTTTGGTCCTGCCCTACCTTGAGTTGTGTGCTCATCTAACCGAAAAACATTGGATAAACAAACAGCCGCTCGAGTATTTTGTTACATTTGTTGCCGCGCCGAGGAAGCCAATCTGTCGCATTTGTGTGCATGCTCGTCCTTTCAGGATAAGCATTAGACACTCTCTCTGTGTGTGTGTGAGAGAGTGTAAACTGTAAACTGTGCTCCGCAAGTTTTGATTGCGATTTTAATCCGATCTGAGCGGTTTTAGTCAAATTTAAGCAGATTTGTGTCACATTGTTGCAACAGAAAGTGGAACGCAAAAAATGTAAACACATGTAAATCAAAAATCATATTCGATACACACGATTCGAATTGAGATAAGAGTTGCCGCATAACTATTTGAATAGGTTGAGTTGTTTTTATAAGAGAGCTGAGCGAGGTGCTTAGGAGATGAGCTGACTAAGTGGAGTTGTAGTAGTAGGCTAATGTAGGTACTATGAGAGGTGAGTACTATTGGCTGAGCTATAGGATGGGTGATTATTGTATGAGCAATACTCGTTTTGAAAGTAAAGGGATATATTGGTTATTTATACTCAGAGAATTCAAATGTCTGTCTATTGTCTGCCTGTATATACGCTGTCACAGCTAGAGACTTCAAAGACTTGGATCATCTTCGTGGATCGTCGGCTTAGATTCTCGAATTGGATTTCCGTCTGGGCTCGTGGCCTTAGACTGTCTTCTTCGCTCGTCTTCTTGGATAGTTGCCTGGCATCGTTGGCTTAGATCCTCATCTTAATTTGCCGTCTGGGTTTGTTGCCTTAGATTACCGTCTTCGATCGTCTTCTTGGATCGTTGCCTGGGATCGTCTTTTCGGAATGACATCAAAGCTCTTTTTGTTTTGTTGTCTTAGACCTTTGTCTTGGATCGTCATCTTGTGTATTGTCAGCTTAAAGATGGCTTCAATTTTGAGAACAAAATCAATAAAACCCTGTGACCAAGGCAGAATAAATACCTTGGAATATGCTATCGTAACGCCCATTCGGGGCATGGCCCAATGAAAAAAAATCATATCTTCCACAGCTAGAATTCTCAAGACTTGCAGGTGGATCACTGTTGTTGTTCCTTTATATTTGTTATTATATCAATAACATGTTATTTGATATATATGTATATTTGAGCATAGTTAATTTATACCTTTTCAGCATATTTATAAAAGATTGATTTTCTACTGTTTCCCTCCACAAAAGGCCTATACAATAGTTCATATATAATTTGCTTTTTACCTGAGATTTTGTAGGTCAACGAATTGGAAATGGTTTTTAGCTATTAGGCGTTTGGCAGACGCCGGAAATGTCATTCGTTATTTGCAACCCCAGAGACAGAGACGGAGTGAGAGAGAGGGAGCTGCAGACATAGTTATATTTCATATTCCAATCATATAACGAATATTTCCTTTTCCTTTTCCAAATGAATAAACTGTTAGACAAACAATACATTAAACTTTACAACTTCACACCCGCTGGCTGTGTGTATGAAAACCATTAGAGAGCCCTACCCCAGGCTGGCATTATAAATATACGTATAGTCAGTAGCTGAGGCTGTACCACAAACTACGAGTTGATTGTTATGCAAATGAGTAGCAGGACGAAACCAGGACGAAATTCGCCGGCGTGCAACCCTAAATAAAAAATGCTTGGGTTAACTTTGGCTGCAGTTCATCAAGTGGTCATAAATATATTGGGCCAAAGGAAGAGCACCAGCCTAATTAATATGCAGCGCCATGTGCATAATGAATGTGACATTTGTAATTTATGGTTGATATTTGTTAACATTCCTTCTCTACTGTTTTTCCACTCTTTATTTTCCAGTGCATAAATTGAATTTGTAGGCTGGTGCTAAAAGGTCGGCACAACAACGGTTTCATGCCCAGTTATTGTGAATGTAAACAACCTTTGATTGAGTGAAAGGGCCAAGCTGCCAATATTTGCTATTTGCTATTGATTCGCATTTTGCTTTTGATCATAAGCCACAGCAGCTTAGACTTCCGTTGCGTCTATAAGACCTACTTCCGGTTTAGCGCAAAACTGCGCGAAAATCCCCTGATTAGGCATCCATTGTGCTTCTGTAAAAAATGAGCGAAAAACTGCCAAGTTTACCCCCAAAAAAATGAATGGAAAGGAGAGAGCTGACAAGTAGTTAGCTGCAATTACAATTGCGTGAATTTGGTCGACGCGGGGTGTAGCCCTAAGTCGCTTTTTATGGCACCTCGAACGGGCCAACTCGGCGTTGGCAGTTGACAGAAAGCGACCGTTATGATTTAGTTAGATATATGGCATTGGCACGCAAGGACTTAATACCCTGCAAGTGGAGTGGTTGCTGAAGGTATATTGTTGCTGCCGGTAGATAAAAGATAATAAAAGTGAAACTCGTAAAGTTGTCTTCAATACCAGAATACGTTTATGTACTAAGTCTTGCATAACTTTGCTAGCTATTTATGATACAAAAGTAAGAGAGATTTTAAAATGTAACCAAGTTATATTTTATTAAAGATACTAATTACCTATTGAGGAATTTAAGTTGTGCTAACTCCAAACTTAAGTTAATGATATAAAGAAATGATATAAATTGTTGGCAGTTAAAGAGACAAAGGGTTACAGAGTTTCTAATTTATATGAATTAATAAATTAAAAGTAAAATAATATAATAATTGTATTCACATTTAAATTATTTATATATAAACAGCCATCTCATTTTATACATTATAAAATTATTCTTAAATTAAAAATTTTTAAATATTTTTATTCCTATTAAATATATACAAAAAGTCAACGCCTTTTTACATCTCGTTCTTTACATTATAAATATTAATAAATAAATAAAAATTAAAATAATATAATATTTATTGTTATTAATGTGATTTTTAATAAGCTATCTAATTCATAAGTCTTCTTTTTAAATTTCCTATCTCATATTTAATATATATCACAGGGCATTCGATAGTCATTCATAGTTGCTAGTTTCTCTTTGCTTATTCATTCATTATACTCACATAAATTGTTTTTGCCGCAAATGTTAAGGAAATGAGCGACTTCCCTCATGCGCGAACGTCCTTCGTACTGCAGCTCACTCATTAATTGTTCGCATTGTTTGTACGTTAAAGTTGGACATCTGGCCAGCTGTCCTTCCCACTCACTGACACAACTAACTGACTAACTGAATCTAGGGTAAAAAGTTGATGTGTGCTGTAGCTACATTTGAGTGGACACCTGCAAGCCAATGGCTCTTAGGGTGCTCGATTCACGGTACTTGATGTCTGTAGGGATAGCTATGATAGACTCCTCCTCTTGGGGCTGGCGCCTCATGTATCATGCGCATTAAATGCTGATTACTGCAGCTTAGTTAGCTCAGAGTTGACGCCGCCAACCTTTTGTTTAGCCAACATAAAAAGGGGACGATGCGTTGTCAGTCGAGTTTGAAGTGTGATTTACGATCGACATCATCAATCAATGTTCAAGTGGAAAGTGATTTGGCAACATTTCACAGGCAAACTCAAATGCCAGTTGGGTTTTATGCTAATTGCAGTGAAATATATATAGAAATTCTGCCAGTACTTTGAAACCGGCAAAAACCTTTATATATATTGCTGTAATTAAGCAAGCCAGAGACAACCCTCATAAGACTGCAGTCTGACTACACTTGATTTGCTGATGTTGACCATGTTGTTGCTGTTGTTGTTGCGTTTTAAAAAGTTATAAAAATAACTCGTTAGATGTGGCAGCTACAGTTAACTATAATGCTTGAACTGCCCTGAAACAGCAACCCCTGATCAGTTCATCAACTCACACTCTCTCACACACACACTCATACACTCTGCCACCCTTTAGACGTGTTGTTGTATACCACCAGCAGCATCATCACCATCATCCCTTGCAGCACTCAGCAAGCAGCTCAGCCTGAGGCTAATGAGCGCCGCACATTAGTTTTAACAACATTTATTATTTATGGGTTTCTTACTTGTTTTTTTCCATCTAAAATATAAATTGTTAGACGTTAAACTTTACATTCAGAATTCCAATTTGCAATCAAAACAAGCACGTAGATTTTAATTGGAAGATGCATTTTCTTATTTAAGGCATTAATATTAGATGTGGTATATGAGAGTAGGTGTCTAAGAATGGATGATATTTTATTAAATTTGAATAGGATATTAATGGAAATTAAACTTACTGTAAGATAATCTAGCACATATTAAAAATAACTGAATGAAAAGTACTTTTTACATACAGCTATTTAATATGTGCTAGATTTTTATGAATATAAGTATATCCAAACTAATTCTTATATAAAGCCTGGCACTCGAAGTGTAATGCCGCAAGCATGCCTCTTGGCAAATAATTTTTATGGTCTTCAAAAAATGAGAATCAATTAACCTTGGTTCTATATGTCCAATTTTAATCATGACTACGACCTTGAGATGGTCAAGAAAGGAATGGCCTTTGTGTGAGGTTCAGGCATCTTGAAACATGCACGGATAATGGCTTCAACTTTTCGAGGCAACATTTTGAAGTTAGTTACGCTGCGAGCCTTTTAGAGGAATCTATTGCTCATATAGGAATATATGTGTAATATAACTTCCTCTCATCCAAACCGCCGCATAGTATATTCTAAAGCATTTTTAAATCAAAATACTTTTCATTCTATCTAAAACTCAAGAGGTTTAACAGTGGTAGCCAAAAGTCTTTCAATGGCAACAGAGTCAATCAAATGTTTGTCTATATTTGACTACCAAAACATAAATAATATCATGGCACATTAGAGACTCCAAAAGTCAGCCATAAGCTAGCCTATTATTTAGTTGAAGTTTTGTTGACTAACTTTCACATATTTAAGTGCGCCGTATCGCTTTGCATGTCCGCGGAGTATAACCAAGTATCCGTGTATTTTGTTGTATATACTATTTATTTGCACACATGTTCACATTCCAAAAAACAAAAAAAAACAAAAAAAAAGCTAACTAAATACATAATACATAACATATGCATAAATAAATATATGTATTTAGTTTTAGTTGAACCAGTTCAAGCTGAAGCGTGTGAAGGATATGGAAATTCCTGTTGGAAAGTGAGTTAATATTTATTCTGCACTTGTTACGCATTTCTCAGAAAATAAAGATAAGATATAGTTCTATATATATATATATATATGTCATTTATTTAATAATATATTTATTTCAGGCGTTGCAAAAATCTCTTCAGCAGATGACACACACATAAAATTAAAATGACTTTCGATTCGTTTTGCTATTTTATCAGAGAGCTTAAGACTAAAAGTTTCGTTGTCGACTTTATACAGTAGTTAATATTACACAGACGTACTCTATATACTCTATACATAGTCGTATATTATGTACATACTAGATCACATGCATAGTATGCTTATGCTTATGTATGGACTGTTTTTGACCCGCTCTGCCCTGAGCTCTGTCTATATGGATCATATGATCAGATGTGGCTTGAGTCTCGAGTCTTGAGCACTAAATTTACTAGAATTGATTGCTTCAGCCAGATTGCCATTGGCTGCTCCGCCGGCTGACCGTGCAGAATATGAGTGGGGGCTACAAGGGTCCATAGATGGGCTCCGAGTAGAGCACGGCGGGCATTGAATAGCTATACGAGGTGGGCGTATGCTCAGTGGGGGTGCGCAAACTTGCCTGCAAACTGCGTTTGCTATAGCGCTTGAATCTGTGGAAGAAAATTTTAACATTATTTATGCTCTTTAAATAAAATAAGTAATAATAATAAATAAATTGAATAAACAAATAAATAAAAAAAATAATAATAATAAAAAATAAAATAAAATGTATAGTAAATAATAAATAATAAATAATAAATAATAAAAAAAATAAAAAATAAAACAAAAAAATAATAAAAAAAATAAAATAAATAAATAATAAAGAAAAAACAAGAAATAAGAAATAAAAAAAAATAATAATAATAAAAATAATCTCTATAAATTATTCCCACTCACTTCTTCCTCAGGCAGCAGGCCGTGCAGAGCGAGACCAGCGCAGCGATGCCTATGAGTGCTGCCAGTATGACCAGCCAGGCTCCTGCTGACATTAGCAGATTGCCAAAGAGAGCCGCCGTATGGGTGCGCCGCACCGAGCAGGACTCCAGATCGCTCACACCATACGCCGCATAGATGTCGATGAGCTCGTGGCGCAGCTCCTTGGAGTTCATCAGCTTCTGCATTTCGCTCAGCGACAATGCGGCGCCATTGCGGAACATCTGGAAGCACGAGCTGGTGGACGTAAAGTCCAGACTCATGTCCGCGCGGGTAAATACCTGCGTGTCCAACACGTGCAGCTCCAGGCCAAGTGGCTTTAGCTTCTTCTGCAGCTGCTCCTGGAAGGGTCTTATGTTGTGCTGTATCTCATTTGGTGGCCGTGCGAAGACAAACTTCAGCAGCGACTTATCCCGTATGACAAACACTTTGATATTGCTATAAGTTTGTCTCTTAGCCTTGGCTGAGTTGTTGGCACAAATGCGCATCTGGAAATAGCCATCCACATAGTCGGCAAAGGAGCCGCCCGTGCGCAGCTCACCCGTCCGATTGTTGAGGGTGAACAGCGTTTGCAGGTTGCCCGTGGCCAGTTTGCGGCTGCGCTTGTAGAACTGCGGAACAAATGTCACATTCTTGATGGAGAGCGCTATGGGCGCTGCCTCGGCATCCGCATCGGTGGCACGCAGCGTGGTTATCACCGTGTCAATGGGCACATTGATGCGTATGCCCACCGTGGAGTCGGGATTTTCGAACTTGGGCAGATTGTCATCAATGTCGAGTATCTTCACAGTAATGCGCAGATGCGAGGGATCCTGGCGGTCATAGGCATCGCCTATATACTTATAAGCTGGCTCACCCAACTTCAGGCACTTGATAGTCAGCGTAAAGGATTCAACTAGCTCGCGATCAATGGGCTGAGTGGTCTTTAATATGGCCAGGCTATTGTTATTCCGCTCAATGGTGAACAGCTGCTCATTGTTGCCCTCAATGATGGCATAGTCAATGGCCGCATTCTCGCCAATATCCTCGTCAATGGCGCTAAAGTTGCCCACAATGGCGCCCGCTGGCTGCTCCTCACGCACGGACATGGGTATGGGACCCGCATCCTGTTGGTAGTTGACTTTCAGTAATGGAAACTAAATTGCTATCTCTTTACTCACAATCTCTCTGGCAAATCTGGGCACATGATCATCCATGTCGAGCACTTCGATCTTTAGTATGCGCGTCACCGACTGCTTGGGCTGTCCATTGTCGCTGACCTCCAGCAGCACCTTGTACATGGACTTCTCTTCGCGATCCAGTTCCGCTCGTGTTGTTATCAGGCCCGTGTGCGTGTCTATGGCAAAGGATTCAGCATCGGGCGTGTCTGGCAGTATGCGATAGGTGATGGTGCCCGAGGGCGTGCTGTCATCATCGGGATCGCTGGCAATCACCTGAAAGACTGGAGCGCCAACTGCAGCGTTCTGGGGGAGAATACAAAATGAGTTCAGTGTCTTTTTAGAAAGGGTTCCTCGACTTACCTCTGTTACATTTGCCATTTGACCCACTCGTGGCGCCACAAAGTACGGCACACCATCATTGGCGCTCACATCGCCTATAAAGATGCGCACTTCGGCATCTGTGGACAGGCTCGACTGCTTGGGCACCTGGTTGCCATTGTCCTGGGCACGCACAATCAACACATAAGCCTCAGCGCGTCCCTTGCCCGTCAGATTGCGACGTGTAGTCAGAAGACCGCTCTGCGAGTTCACGCTAAATAATCCATTGGCATCGCCTTCATTTACCAGCTCGTAGCGCACCTCGCCGCCAGGTCCTTCGTCCGCATCGGTAGCTTCCAGCTGCAGCACACTCTCCATCTTCAGCGCATTCTCTGGTATGACAGCGCTGTAAACTTTCTTGGTGAACTCGGGTGCATTGTCATTGACATCCAGCACATCAATCAGCAGCTCCACAACACTCTGCTTGGCATCGGTTGGTTTGCCCGGCGAATCCTCGGCCTTCACTTGCAGTCGGATGGAGGGCGTGCGCTCTCGGTCAATGGTTTGATTGCGGGCCACAATAATCTGACCGGTTAGATTGTTGATCTCGAAGAGCATTGCATATTCGCCTTGCAGCGAGTAGATGATCTTGTGATAGCCCAAACGTTCATCGCGTGCATTGAGGGCGGCATCTTTGTCCTGCGCCCTCACCTGCAGCACAGGCTCCGGATAGCCCTTGTTCTCAATGATGGTGGCGTGATACGAGCTCTGATCAAAGATGGGACTGTTGTCGTTCACATTCTCCACTGTGATATTCACCCTGCTGATGGTGCTTCGCTGACGATCGGCGCTGTTCGCACGCACCTGCAGCTCGAACTCTGCGCTGCCCGACTCTGCCAGCGCTTCGTAGTCCAAGCGCTTCTTCAGTATCACCTCACCTGTGCGCTCAGAGATGTGGAAGTATTCCAGCTCCTTGGGTGTGACTAGCTCAAAGCTGGTTATGGGCTGCTCGGTGACTGGATCCTCAGCTTGCAGTATGAATAGCGCGCTGTCTATGGGCATTTCCTCTTTGATCTTGATGTTGACTACGGGACGGGAGCTGCTCCAGCCAGGATTCTTAAATACAGGATCCTTGTCCTTGAAGGACTGCACATAAACCGTCACCTCAGTGGTGTCCACCTGCTTCTCCGGATCCACTTCAGCGTTCAAATCTCGCACAGCTACAGTGAAGATAATAATGGCAGCCACATCGTGTCTCAGAGTGCTGTTCACAAAGATCTCGCCGCTTTGTTTGTCCACTCGGAAGGCCTCCTGCACGGGATAATTGCTGCGGTTGGTTATGCTGACGCCTGCCTTAGTTGTAGCCTGAACTGGTCCCTGCAAACTGTACTCCAGCCGTGAATTGAGATCCTTATCGATCGCCTTGACACGCAGTACGCTTTCGCCAACAACCGTGCGCTCGGAGACATAGGCAGCATAGCTATTCTGCTCGAACTTGGGCTTCTCATCATTGATGTCCTTCACATTCACATAGACCGTGGTGGTGGCTGTTTCCGGTATGGGCGTGCCAGAGTCCACGGCATTCACAATGATCTCAAAGCTATTCATATTCAAATCGCGATCAATGCGAGCTTGAGGCGAGACGGTGATCTGGCCGGAGCTGAGGGAATGAAGATGGGCATGAGTTGAGCATGAGGGCTCCAGATTAGTTTTGTGTAGACTTACAACTCATTGATTTGGAAGTTATCATTGGCACCCACAATGCGATATCTGAGCAGGCTGTCCAGACCATCAGGATCATGCGCAGAGACTGTCGTCACATTATATCCCGGAGCGGCATTCTCTGGTATGGACACACGATAGCTGGGCGGTCCAATCACTGGCAAGTTCTCGACATTTTGGAAGTGTCCCTTGAAAATGGGTCGCTGATTGCCAGAGATGCCAACGCGTATCAGAACACGTGTGGTATTAGTCAGTGGTGGAATGCCTGGAAATAGGGAAGATATAAATTAAAATAGGTATTCAATATATCCAAAATCAAAAACTTACCAAAATCTGTTGCAGACACAACCAGCTCATACTCGCCACGCTCCGTATCCATGGACCTGGCTGCCTTCTGCAAAGTAATTTCTCCAGTTTCCGGCTCAATTCGGAACACATTACCAGCTATGCTGTTCTCCGACACGATGGCGTACTTCACTCTGCCATTTCCCTGAGTGGGTCCATCTGCATCGTGAGCGCGCACAAAGAATTGTGGTTCAAATATTGAAGCGCCCTCTCGAATGGTGCGACTGTATTCGCTGCTCTCAAATCTCGGATGATTATCGTTGACATCGAGCACATCCACAAAGAGATTAGCATTCGATTCGCGACCGCCGCCATCGACAGCCACCACAGTCAGGCTATACGTGCTCTGTTTCTCATAGTCCAGGGCTCTTAGCAGATAAATGCCGCCAGTCTCTGGATCGATGTAGAAGTTGTCGGCTCCAAAGCCCTTGAGCACATACTGTACGTGGCCAAACTCGGCTGAATCTGCATCGGTGGCATTCACAATGCCCACCAGGGAGTCGCTCGTCAGATTCTCGGGAGCTGTGAAGCGATACGTTTGCTGGCGAAACACGGGAGCATTATCATTGGCATCCAGTAGATGGACCTCCACCCTTGCCTTTGCCTGCTCCACGCCGTGCGTCGTGGCCACCAAGTCGAATTCGAATTTGCGCTGCGCGGGATTATCATAGTCCAGCTGACTGGCATCCAGCACTTTGACTACAACAGGTGTTCTGCCTTGTCCTTCTGTGGGCGAGACAGCAAAGACGCCAGCTGCCTTCGAGACATCCTGCAGCTTGAGCTGATAGCGACTATTCTCGCCCATGTCACGATCATCCACGAATATGGAGAGGCCTGGCAGAGGCATGCCATTCGCCAGATTCTCGGCAATCGAAATGTTGAAAAGCGAGGCACTAAACTCGGGCCTGTGGTCGTCCACATCGGTGACAACGATGGTCACTCGTGTTACAGAGAACTCAGCGGGTATGGCGCCGTCTATAAGCTCAGTTGCTCGAATGGAAAAGACATAGACTCCGCCATTCTGAAGTATATCGGGATTCTCACGATCGAGAGGCTCACTTGTGGTCTGCAGTATAGCTGTGCCTTCCTTGGCATCCCCAAAGGGCACCAGTTCGAAGTGCCCGAAAGGCTCATCCTCCAGCGAGAGGAAGATGTCTCTAGGTATGCCCACATCGCCATCGATGGCCTTCACAGTCAATATGCTCACGCCAGCTGGTGTATTCTCGGCCACAGTGGCAGAGTAAGGTGCATTGGTAAAAACAGGCGCCTGATCCTGCACATCGATGACGTTAATGGAAACTGTGGCAAATGAGGTGAGACGATTCTCTATGGCACTATCGGAGGCTGAAATGGACATGATGTAGGAGGGACGGCTCTCGAAATCTAGAGCTTGTTTCAAAGCAACCCTCGCAGTGAAGTTGCCATCGCTCAGCTTCACAGCGCGCACCTCAAAGATGTCGCATATATCATTCTCCTGGCAGAGATAATGAAGAGAGGGAAATTTGAGTTAAAATAGAGTCAAGTCTGCTTTACATTTGACCTACCTGCACACACTTAATCTGCACCTCGGCATTCAAGCCGTCATCACGATCCACGACTATGATTGGTGGCTCCACTGTCAGCTCGGAGCCCACGGGCAGCGATTCACTAACGCTGGCCGTATAGGGTCGTCCAAGGAATGTGGGCTGATTGTCGTTGTAATCACGCACCGGAATCTCCCTGCGCTGGGACACCGTGTTCGGCTCTGTGCCATAGACGCCCTCGTCGGTGATGCTGATGATCACCTCAACGGTGTCTTGTGTCTCGCGATCCAGTTCCTGACGCAGCCGCACCACGCCCGTCTCCCGATCCACCGAGAAAACTGGCCCAGATATGCTGTACTTAAGTCGTCCACCCTCCGGGTCGATGCCTTCAAATGTGTAACAAAGTAGTTAAAGTTAGTTATGTAGGCGGCGGGGGTAGGCGTGACAGCGAGTCGCTGAGGCATTGTAGTAAAAGCTGTTTGTCGACTTCCCATTTTGCTCGACACGCTCACTGCTTTAATTACAACAACTGACACTCTGCGTCGGGTTATGCTTAAGCGTGTGAAAAATGCTAATTAGGTTCCCACAGCCTGCCTCATTCAACGTTTGCAGTTTAGTTGGGCGTGGAAATGGAGCTAAGCTATGTAACTAAGTCTGGGAGTTGGGTCAACTCAACTAAATATGGGGCTTACAACAAACTTTGAATTCAGCCAGTTTCTCTTTCTCTTGTTGCTCTCTTCTTTTTTTTTTGAGATTTCTGAAATGCAGGAAACTAAAACGCAGCTTGGTGGCAAACACGAAAAAAAAAAACATTAGAAATTCTTTTGAATGATACAGAAGTGGATGGGGCCAAAAGAAAGAAAACAAATGATCTCAGCAGAGCAAGCACCAAAAGACAAACCATAATAAACCCCATGGCAGTCTGGAAAACTACTGAGGACAGACGACAGACGGCCGACGACTTTTCAGGTTTTCAAGTTTGCTTTAACCATTTTGAGGACGGGCAGAGGGACAGAGGGACAGAGGGACGGCGGTACAGACGGCGACCGACAATTGCAGCACAGCCACAAAGCGGGAAGCAAACAACACGTTCTCTATACAGCAAGCATACTACTCTCTACTCGACACACACCCAACAACTTACCAATTGCGGTCGCCAACCCGAATCTTTTTCATTGCCCCAAGCCCCATTCTCCAATGTTGCCTCTGCCCCTTCGTCCCTCCTCTGCATTGGCGCGTGAGTGCCCACTTTTAATGTACATAATCATTTTTCTAGTTTTTCTTTTTCGGGTCTTACACATATTTTCATGTGATTTCTCATATACCCAAGAGTTGTGTGCTGGAATTTTGGTATATCAAACGATTGTTGTTGCTGCCACATATGGCATGTAGTTGGTGGCAACAACAGCAACAGCAGAAAAAAACTGGGAAAGCCTAACAGAGCTCAGTAATAGCAGCAATTATACAAGTTTTTCAATGCTGAAAAATATTTGGACTTTTCTACTTTTCACTTGATGTTTTTCTTCTTTTCTTTTGCTTTTTTGCTTTATGACACGCAGCATGTGTGTCCGAGTCCAAAGTGGGAGAGTCGCGACTGGGTCTAAGTAATTTTTGTGATTTCATGCTCTGCGAAGCGTATTTGTTAATATTTCGCTATTTATTAGACACACGGCAAAAAATAAAAGAGGCAAAAGCGAAAAGAAAGAAACGCCCGCATTGTGTTACACGTTTTCGAGCAATTATTCATTTGGCGTTTGTTTTGGGTCTTATTTTTGTGTTTTGTGTGCTTGGAGTAAAAATAATTACAGCACGCCATTTACTTAATTATGTTGTTTATATTTTTTAACTCCATTTAATTCAATAATTATGTATAGAAAGTAAAATTGTGTATGGCCAAATATCATGCAAGTGAAGAAACCTTTTTGGCCGGTTGAGCAAATATTTATTTCATGTGTGGGATTAAGTTAAGCTTTTAGATTTTGATTTGAAAAAGAATTTATATTATATAATAATATATGAGCTCAAGTCAAGTATAAATAAATATTCATAAGAATAGTTCGTGGAAGAGAAGCAGAAATGATTGAACAGGTCATGATCAAAATGAGAATGTTTTGGATTAATTAAATCTATATTTGAATGCGCCTCAATTTAATTGAATAATAAAAAATACAAATAAAATTAGAGTAATTTAAAAAAAAAAAATAAATATAATAAATTATTTTTATATATATACAATTATATAATATATCTCATTAAAGAAAACGAAGAAGAAACGAAAACATTCTCATCAATGAATATCTTCTTTGTTTAGCGAATATATATTTTCTTGACTTTCAATTCTAGTTTTATTCTGCTTATTATATGATTTTAGCCTTATTTCAATCTGATTAACTCAAAGAGAACAATTTTTAAGCTCTTCAATTGATACCTCTTTCCAGAAAATACTTAACCAGAAATCGAGAGCGAAGTCTGTCATCTGATCTGATAATAAAGCCAATAAAAAACCGCTAAAGTCAATTTCAATAAATTTAAATAAATATTTCTTAATGCTTCATATAAATATAAAACATACTAAAGCTCAACAGCAACGCTTACATAAAAAAAATGTAAATAAATAAATCAAGTCAAATGACAATCAAACAAAATCTAGTTCTTGATAAAAGCGAGTTTATACTTTAGGAAAAACTAAACATATCTAAATATATACACACATATTTTGATGTGTTAAGCACGACCCTGAGCCGAAGTCTTTTGTTCCATTTTCATTTATTGATTAGCCGCTATTATCGCTTGATTTGTCCAATGACCAATTTATATGTAAAATAGACAAAGCCAAGAAACCTGTAACATGTTTGTTTGTTTACTGAACATATAGCTGATTGCAGCCAGTTGGTCCAGCCAATTGGCCTATTGCCAGCGAGCCGTATGATGTAAGAAATGTTAATTTCTGTTTTCTGATGATTGCCTGTCGAAAATTGCAATCACAAATTATGCAGCTGATAGAGTCGAGTTGACTTGAGTGGGGTCTAGAGTTGCTTCCTGGCTCACAGTTTAGACAATGTTTGGTGTATCTGGCAATTTTTCAATTTGTGTATATATATATATATGTGTGTGATGTATGAGTATGTGTGTGTGTGTGTGTGTGTGAATTTATGGCACTCTTAATTTCAAACGCAGCGCGCTGCAAATTGTTGGCCTAAACGTGTTTTTTTTTTCGACGACGTTTATCTCACGGATGCAGCTTGCAAAACTAACTGGCTGGGCGACCGCTCACCCAGCCTCACACACACACACACACACACACACACACACTCGCACACATACGCACACATATGTAAAAGTCAATGAGCACTTGGCTGAGTATCAGCTCCCAAGTTAATGCAAATACTTGAATGCATTTCGAACCTTTAAGTTGAGTTGTGAGCTCTTCATTGAGGCGCAGATGCATTTGATATATAAAATATGTAGATACAAGATACATTTATAAATAAGTTACATGAAAGTTGTCTGCCTTGGTGTCTGGCCCACTGCTGCTGAGTTGGGCGCATCAAATTACAGGCCGCAGCCATAACTGGGCTAAGGTGTCAACGGGGCATTATTTTGTGGAGCAGGTGGAGCAAAAACAAAAGCTCACAGCAACACGAAGATGCAACCGATGCAATCCCAGGCAGCTATTGTTGTTGTTGTATAAGCCATGCAGCTGGTTGCTGCCACATTATGTTGCAGCCACGAGCACAGCCCAGCCCAGCCAACTCCTTGGTCATTGCGAAAGTCAGCGATTACGACATTTACAATAACAATAACAAAAGCTGTTGCTTTCAATTGATTGGCTCCACTTAACAAAGTAAAAGTGTCGCCAGATTCTAATGTGGATAAAAGTGAGCGCGTGGCCAATATCTATTATGGCCAACATTTGCATCTAATACTAACTTGGCCACACGCCAGATTCTCATAATAATTGGCATCGTTATCGTCAAAGCGATTGCTTGGCTATCGCGACTGCTACGCATAAACGTGTTCAAATGCATTTCCGCCTGTGTGTATCTCACAGATACAAAATACACACACACAGATACATGCATACATACACACAGAGAGATACATGTTGGCATTGTTTTGGGGTGCTACACGACTGCACATTGATTACCGAAATGCATTCCCAGGCATGCAAGACATACGTATTATCATTTTGACATTACTTAGCGCTTATCGCAACATGCATTAAGATACTCGACAAACATGTCGACGAGACACACTTAAGCGAGAGCGAGCAATCAAAATAAAATTATGCGCAGCAAAAAAAATTAATACTCTACACAAGGTTGGCCAAAAGTAGGTGGCGTTGTGGCGAGCCAAGCGCTTAATATTTCAATTATGGTCATATAGACAAACGTCCCCCCTCCGGCAATTGCCCCTTGGCCCACTCTATGAGTCGCAAAACGAAAGTCAGCAAAGGCAATTTGAGACTTGGAGCACACAAAAGTCAAATTACAAAATAATTAAACTATCAAATGACCAGGCCAAAAGCGCAATACAATTATGATATATGTATGTACATATAGACATACATAAATACATATGTATATATAGCCACTATAAATACTATTTGGTAGACATAAGCTCACCAAGTTTTAGACCAAAAAACATTGTCTTAAAATTAATTAAGCTTTTTGTGAAAGGTTTTTGCCGTACATAATGTGAGAATTGGGGCCATTGTTGTTGCTTGAATACCCTATATACAATGTAAATGGGTTAAGCAGAGTATATTGACTATGAAACAATTCCATGTAATAATTCCATAGCCAATATGCTATGCTTAAGCCATTTACAATGCACACAGTGTATATATATCATAGAAAAATGTAGACAAATATTCTATAATTGAAGATAATGAAGCTTGTATATCCTCTTCCAGTTACTATAGCCGCTAATGCCTTTAAATGTGACATATTAATGCTAGGGTATCAGACAAGTATTATGCTTTACATGGAAACATTTCTAAAGAAGAATTCCTTTAGCTAAATTCTATCAGCTTCTGTCTCCCTATAGTTAATAATCTATCTAGTCTGCTTGACCCATAGAAGTCGTTTACAGGGCATCTCTAAGTCTAGCACGCACTTCCAAGTCCACTCGCTGTTTATTATGAAACATGGGTTTGTCCACTGGCTGACCTCAGTTCACAATAGAGCCACGACTTACCTTTCAGTTGATAGACGGGGCTGCCCACTGGCGTATGCTCCGACAGGCTGAAGCGGGACATGTCGCCCGAGCTGGGCACAAAATGCGGCGGATGATTCAGCAGCTGTGCCTCGGCCACCAGGCAGCCACAGAGCAGCAGCAGCAGCAGCAGCGGACACATTAGCGACGGCAGCAACATGTTGCCGTTGCTAATTCCAATGCCGTTATCTAAATATATCCGTTAGCTTGGCAGTATTTCGGTTGTATTTACTTAAGTGTTTAGCACATCTAGCACAATATTCACTGTCGAACTTCTTTTAGAAACAAAGAAAAGAGAGAGAGAGAGAGAGAGGAGAGAGTGAGATAGAGATAACTTTATGTTAAGCACAGCTAAAGTGTAAAAACAATTCAAAAACTCATTCAATGTTAGCCCCCATCCGCCCAGTCGACCTTGGCTGTGGCTGCAATGCAATGGCAGCAATTACTGCAGATGATGCAGATAGATTTGTGCTCGCTCAGCGGAAAACTGCTTGTAATACGAATGGGTGTAAAACAAAAACAAATATTTGACCAATTCTAGAAAAGAAATTCGATTCAGCTGCCAATTTCACTTTATGCGCATGTGAAAAGTGGCACATGATGATGAGGCGACTGCTGATGATGCTGCTGTTCCAATCATTTGGCTGAGGCGCTTAGCGATTGGCTTTCTTTCGCAGCTGGAGAATGAGGAATGAGGCACAAAGCATGGGGAAGTCAAAGAAAGCAAGCTAACACACTCGCACACACACACACATACACCAAAATGTGCAAAAAGGCAGCTCAAATAAATAAGCGCAGAATACAGAACTGGTTGCTCTCTGCGCTGGCGTAGCGTGCAGATACATAAGTATCTACAAGATACATAGAGACCGCTGGTCAGTTGGTGTTTGGGCAAAAAAGAAAAAAAAAAAAAATGCTAAAATGGAAATGGCCAGGAAGCAGCGCATAAAGCATAAACCATCAAAGACTGCAGATGCCTAGACTCTAGCCAACTCACATTGCTCTCTATCTCTGTCTCTGTCTCTCACTTAATTAGCTTAACCGTTATTACACTTATTAAATGATTATTTCACTTTTATTCACGCGCAAAAAACCAACAACGTTCGACTATGACGCCAGGCACAAAACTTGATTCTCGTTCCGAATATATATTTTGTTGCTTTACTTTTTGCGCTTGTTTTTTGTTTTTTGCTTCTTTTGCCGACTCTTTCCGACGAAATTTTTAACCGCAGCAACGTCTTAACGGCGCGACGCTCGCTCACCTTCTGTCTTTCAGGCCGTCTTACCTGTTGCTGTTGCTGCGGCTGCTGCTGCTGCTGCTGCTGCTGTTGCTGCTGGCGTTCTTTGCTGGCCAACGGCGTGCGTGATTCGGCCAAACAGTGGTAAATACTGGTTTCGTGCCTGTCGCCGGTTTTGTTTTGATACACATTTCGCGCATGCGCAAAACGAGTGGCAATGAAATATGCGCAAGTGTGTACACACGGATTTATGAATATCATTTTCTATGGTAGCCTAAAAGTATGCTACAGTTTTTTGTTATTCAATGAGAAATTCATAGAGGAGGCAACAGGAGTAAATTATAGCTGTGGGAATAACTATATTTAATGCAATAAAGTAATCTTCTTTTTACATTAAGAGGTTTGACTTTAACTAAATTATATTTTATGTAGAGATTTTCCACTTTTTAGTAAATAAATTAAATAAATAAATTAACAAAATATATTATGCAATGAGACTGAAAAAAATTAATAATTTTTCCAGTTGTAAAATAGAAAAAAAATTAAAAAATTAAAGTTTAAAACACAGTCAACCTAAACCCATTTCACATTAAAAAAATCGTACGGCAATTTCAATTCTCCAATTGGAAAAATAGTTTTTAAATCTATATTATAACAAGATTCATATTCAGCTAAGAAAAACGTAACGTAAATGAAATTCTCCAATTAGAAAATGTTGAAAAGTGTTTAAAGTCCCACTCAAACCAAGCCCAGTTATCATAAGAATATCGTAAGGTAAATGAAACTCTCCAATAATAAAGCTAGAAAAGTCTCTATGATGTTCCGTACATTTTCCAAAAAGCAAATCAGCGAAGGCTCAATATACATAGATCTCTTTCCCAACTAAATTGAATACTCTCACATATTTTTTGGGAACTGCACAATCAAAGTTACCAATATCAAACTCTCATATTGATATAAACACTAAAAATATTTGATTTATTTGTTATATGCATATTGTAATATAGATAAGTCCTACAACTAGAACGATTTAGAGCGCATCATCCACCTGGAACTGTATCAGATCCTCAACGGGGAAGCGAAAGAGCGAAGCTGTTTGTGCCTCGGCGGCCAGTTGATCGATGTGGGGATTCTTGTGATAGCGAATATGTTCGCCTTGAACGCTGTAGCGTCCACCATGATTGGAGGACAGACCTGGGTGGCCGGTGAATGCAGCAGGACGCGGCAATTGAGGTGGCTGGGGCACCTCGGCTGCGACAATGGGATGCTCAAAGTCGATGAGCGAGAGATTGTCGCTGCGTGAAATCGAATGATTTACAGGTTGTTGTTGTTGTTGTTGTTGCTGTTGTTGTTGTTGTTGTTGAGTGTGGTTCTGCTGCTGTTGTTGCTGCTGTTGCTGTTGTTGCTGCTGCTGCTGTTGCTGTTGTTGCTGTTGCTGCGGTTGCTGCTGTTGCTGTTGCTGCTGTTGATGCTGCTGCTGCTGCTGCTGCTGCTGCTGCTGCTGTTGCTGTTGCTGCTGCTGAGCCTGCGAGTTGTTGCCAGTCACCTGTCGTGGTTCGATGGGACTTGGTGGTTTGGGCAGTGGCTGCTCCCGTTCGCTGGCACTGAAAGTATTGCGCTGCAAGCCCGAAAAGTTGTGATTGTAAAAGGGATTGGTGGAAGCGCGCACCACTGGCGAAGGCTTCTGCTTGGGAAAGACATTCAGGTGCAGCATTATCTGATTGCTGCTGCTGTCAACTGGTCCACTATTGGCATTGCCATTGCTATTGGTTACAGCTGGGCCATAGACGCAGTCATCGTTCTGCTGAGACTGCGGCGCATACTTGCCCGACTGATAGATTGCCTGCTGCTGGCTGTAGCGTATGGACTGATCGGGAAAGATCATGGGCAGGTGACTGGGTGGCTGTGTGGGAAACTTGAAGGGCGTCTGGTACAGACTCTGCTGCAGCTGCAGCTGGGGATGCGCATAGATGGAACCAGGCGAGGCAGCCAGCACATTAGCTGTGGGCACGGCGTACTCGCTCTGATAGGGATTGCGCAGCACGGAGGTGGGTCTAGAGGGTGGCAGCACCGGATAGATGTCCAGGTTCACCTTGAAGGGAATGCGCTTGTGCTGCGGCTGGCGCGTTGCATTCAGCGCTATGATGGGCGGAAAGCTCTGCAGAAAGGGATCGACCAAGAAGTGTTGCTGGCTGCCGTGCTCCAACAGCATGTTGTAGTTGCTCTGCTCCTGCTGCTGCTGTTGCTGCTGCTGCTGCTGTTGCTGTTTCTGTTGCTTCTTGTGCTTCTTCTTGGAGTTGGGTTTGCTAGCTGGTGCCTGCTGCAGTGCCAGCAAATTGATGTCCTGCGGCGAGCGTGGCTTGTAAGGATACAGCTGCTCGATGGCCACGCGCTGATGTGGCGCACCTGGATACATGGGCATTGGCATGCCCATGGGAAACATGGGCAGTGGAATGCTGAACTGCATCTGCTTCTTGCTGCGCTTGCCCCGAAAGAAGTTGGCTATGCCACTGGACTTCAGATTCTTATAGCTGCCGGCAATGTGCAGCCCCGTGGGCATCATGACCAGGCTGGGCATCTTGCTGGGCAGCGCATTATTGATGTGCATGTTGTGCAAGATGTCCTGGATGTTGTTCAGGCGCTCCGCCTCGCCCTTCTTGAACTGCTCCGGCAGCGGACCGTCGAAGGGAAAGTGAAACGGCTTCGGTTTGAAATCATCGCGCATAGCCAATGTGCCTGGCGTCTCGGAGTATTGGCGCCTGAGCAACGCCGCCGACGAGGGCGGCCGCTGGGTGGAGAGGCGCGGTGGGCGGGGCAGCTGATCGCGCAAAACATCACGCAGCGGCGTCATGGTGACGGACCGCTTAGGCAGCCGCTCATACAGATGATTATCGCTGGCGTCGTCGCCATCGGCAGGCGTTGCGTGCTGCAGCGGCGGCTGGGGTCGTCTCGCTTTCGTGCGCCATGTTCCGTAAATGGGCGCAACGTCGTCGGCACGCTCCAATAAGTAGGCAGTTTCGCCAGCACCACCAACACCACCACTAACACCACCATCACCACTCACGCCACTCTCCGCCTCCTGATCCTCCACATCGTTGGCATGCAGCTGGTGCAGCTGCTGCTGCATTTGCTGTAGATGCAGCTGCATCTGCTGCTGCTGCAGACGATATTGCTGCTGCTGCTCGTGCTGCAATTGCTGTAACTTGGCACGCATCTTCTCAATTTTTAAACGTTCCGCCGCTTGGCTCGAGCTGTCGTCACTTTCAGTGCTGGGCGTTGTCTCCGACAGCGTCTGGCCCTCAATGTGGTTGGGTAACTGCTGCTGCTGCTGCTGCTGCTGCTGCTGTTGCTGTTGATATAAGGCTGCTGTTGATGCGACCTTGACGACCATAAGAGACATCTGTAAAATGGAAAGTTTTATTTGCTCTGCACTGATCTGATGGCAGTTGGCTCACAATTGTGTACACATAGAGCAGGCCCATAATCCGTGGCCAGCGGCTGCTATTAGCCTTTTGCTTTGCACCGCCTTTGGCAGGATGTGGATTCCGCTGCGATTTATCGTTTAACTCGGGCACCGGCTGCACTCTTGGCTTTATAAACATTTTTCACAGTAAAATTGGTGGATGTCGGTAGCTCTTGGCGCACGGGACGCGACTTCCTCATCGCGAATCGCAAAGACGACTGCTTGCAGCTCTGGCCAAGCAGCCCCTAAAAAACTTGCGGCTGCACTTCAGCAGCTAATTAGAAAGTTTAACATACGAAAGCAAAATAATAGACAAATAAATTAATTGCCTAAATGATTTCGTGCGCCCGATCTCGGTGTAGAAAAGAAAATGAGATACTTTAAAGGCAGCCACCATGAACATTTACAGCTCAAGATCGCGCCAAGCAATGCACGCGATAAAGAATTCAAACGAGAAACAATTGCTTAGCCGAACTGCTTAAAACTCTGCTCAATTGAGTGCAAAGTCAATCTGAATAAAGTAATTATCGAATTTAAATAGTTTTAAGGCTAATTAAACAGCATTTGACAGAAGCTCAAAAGTTGATATTTCGATAAATTGACTGAAATTTTGTATAACATTAATGTATTATATTAATTTTTATATAAAATAATTAAAGACAATTATTTAAAATCAACAAAAACTACTTGTGACTGTGAGTCTAAGATTAATATATTAAGGCTAGATTAAAACCTAGTTAGTCTTCAATATTTTCACCAAGACTTGTGCTATCATCGAACAATATTCATCGTAAGACTTGAATCTGTGATCAGTCTGTTAAAGCTTAGCCTTGACACTATAGATCCTATATATCATTATACTAGTTTCGGATAAATTTCTTTCAAGTAGAGCTTACTTTAATGTACGTTAGTCAAAATCTTTTATAAGATTCGAGACTTTAAACATATTTTTAAAAGGTTCTGCTTAAGGTAATTATCATATATATATCATATATCAATTAAGCAAATTTCTTTAAACTATTGTAATATAATGAGCCTTCATTCCATCTGTTATTTTTTTCGTAGTAGCCTTGTAATGTATTCTGGGATACTGTCAGATCTTATCATATCAGCGGTAACATCATTATGTAATGCTAATCATCATTATACACATCATCATGCATGGCTATCATATTGTAGTATAAGATCATATCATGTCAGCGCTACAATAATACGATCAACATTATATACATGATCAAGCATTCCAATCATCATAATCATCATGCCATCCTAATCTATTCTACCTATTTCGAGTCACGTCTTGTGCATCACGTTCAATACAAACCTTGCCATAAAGTCATACGATCCACTCTTTTGCAGTTTCAACCTCACGCGAGTTGTATCTGCTCTTAGCATAACTATAGAAAACAAAAACTTAATATTAATAACAATAGCCACCGCTGAAAACATTTCCCGTTGTCGAATTGAATATGCATTGAAGCCACATTTAATAAACCTAATTTTTTGTTCGATCTGTAGAAATGATTATAAGCGATATGTTTGTTTTCATTTTATTTGAACATAGAGCTAAATAGTCTTGAGACGGGAAACATAAAACATAGCAAGAGTGCGTATTATAGTACATTTTTAAGAGGTTTACAAAAAATTAGATACATATACAGTGATCCCTAATTTTATGAGTATGCGATTCATTAATTCATAAAAACAAACAAGTTGAATTCTTGCTGACGCTTCAGTGGTATCGTAATTTCGAGCACCCTCATGAAACGCTGTAAAAATCTTTTCGACTGTATTGACTAGATGTATCTAGCCCTATAGATATGGTTGGCATTTGCATTGCTAGATATATTTAGAGAGCATCAGTTATTGCATCCCCTCCCTCAGACAATAATATTTCAATTAAAATGAAATGAAATGTCACCCATCTGCCTTTCGACCGTCGTTGAATTCATCGACGGCTATAACTGAGCTGCTGTACGGGTGCTTAGAAGATAAAGGGAATGTTGGGCTTGGGATATTGGTAGCCAGTGAAAGGGGTCGTTGGCGGTTTTGTCACAATAGTCCTGGTAGTTCTAGGGGTAGTTATCCTCTGGGTGGTTGGAGGAGTCGTTATCCTACGGGTGGTAATGATCACTGGGGGAGTCGTACGGGTTGGAGGAGGTGGAGGCAAGTACGTTGGTTTTGGGGTTGATGGCGGTGTTGGTCTGCGAGTGGTAATGATCACTGGGGGTCTAGTTGTACGGGGAGGCAAGTACGTTGGTGGCGGTGTTGGTGGTGGTGTTGGTCTGCGAGTGGTAATGACCACTGGAGGTGTTGGCCTACGGGTGGTAATGACCACCGGAGGAGGTGGCCTACGGGTGGTAATGACCACTGGAGGCTGTGGCTTATTTGTAGGAGGCAAGTAGGTAGGTCCTACAGTACTTGGTGGGGGTGGTGGCCTACGGGTAATCGGTGGAGATGTTGGTCTACGAGTGGTCACGGGAGGCAAGTACGTGGTTGGTGGACGGGTTGGTGGACGAGTTGGTGGTGGAGTTGGTGGACGAGTTGGTGGAGGAGTTGGTGGACGAGTTGGTGAACGAGTTGGTGGAGGAGTTGCACGAGTTGGAGGAGGTGTTGGCCTACGAGTGGTGATGATCACTGGAGGTTGTGGCTTATTTGTAGGAGGCAAGTAGGTAGGTCCTACAGTACTCGGTGGGGGTGGTGGCCTACGTGTAATTGGTGGAGATGTTGGTCTACGAGTGGTCACTGGAGGCAAGTATGTGGTTGGTGGACGGGTTGGTGGACGAGTTGGTGGGGGAGTTGGTGGCCGAGTTGGTGGAGGAGTTGGTGGACGAGTTGGTGGACGAGTTGGTGGACGAGTTGGTGGAGGAGTTGCACGAGTTGGAGGAGGTGTTGGCCTACGAGTGGTGATGATCACTGGAGGTTGTGGCTTATTTGTAGGAGGCAAGTAGGTAGGTCCTACGGTACTCGGTGGGGGTGGTGGCCTACGTGTAATTGGTGGAGATGTTGGTCTACGAGTGGTCACAGGAGGCAAGTACGTGGTTGGTGGACGGGTTGGTGGACGAGTTGGTGGGGGAGTTGGTGGACGAGTTGGTGGAGGAGTTGGTGGACGAGTTGGAGGACGAGTTGGTGGAGGAGTTGGTGGACGAGTTGGTGGACGAGTTGGAGGAGGAGTTGCACGAGTTGGAGGAGGTGTTGGCCTACGAGTGGTGATGATCACTGGAGGTTGTGGCTTATTTGTAGGAGGCAAGTAGGTAGGTCCTACAGTACTCGGTGGGGGTGGTGGCCTACGAGTAATCGGTGGAGATGTTGGTCTACGAGTGGTCACGGGAGGCAAGTACGTGGTTGGTGGACGGGTTGGAGGACGAGTTGGTGGAGGAGTTGGTGGACGAGTTGGTGGACGAGTTGGTGGACGAGTTGGTGGACGAGTTGGAGGAGGAGTTGCACGAGTTGGAGGAGGTGTTGGCCTACGAGTGGTGATGATCACTGGAGGTTGTGGCTTATTTGTAGGAGGCAGATATGTTGGTGCCGGAGTAGTACGAATGGGAGCCCTGGTGGTTGGTGGTTGAGTTGGTCGGCGAGTAGTCGCTGGAGTTTGTGGCTTGTTCGTGGGTGGCAAGTATGTTGGCGGTGGAGTAGTACGAATGGGAGCCCTGGTGGTTGGTGGAGTTGGTCGACGAGTAGTGATCACTGGTGGCTGTGGCCTTTTTGTCACTGGTGGCAAAGTGGTGCGCGGCGGCAAAACAAATGGCACATCTGGTACAGGATAGGAATATCCCTCTACAGCACGAATTTTACGCTGAAATTAATTAATTATTCTATTGACGGTCTGAACTGAAATTTGTTTAGATTTTTCTGTACTTACCACATGCGTATCAGCCGATGCGGTGGCAACAGCCACAGCGCAAAGCGCCAAGGCAAAAAGTGCACTTCTCTGTGGGGAAGCGAAACAGAAAGAGATCGAGTTAATACGAATGGTTAAAGAAGATGTTCAAATAAAGTTGCTTGGCTGTTAACTGCTAGCTTGCCACAATCGCTGACACCTGAGCTAAGTACCTTATCGAATTGTTGTCTAATACTTGGTGCTAAAGTGATTTGCTCTAGGTCTAAATACAAGGCAACATTGTTAAAGCACAGACAGCAAATGTTTAACGGCACAAACGTCGTTTGTTAAAGTTCAGACAATGTCTGCCATTTGCATATAACAGCAACAACAAATAACTGGCAATTACAATAAAGATTTTAACGTGTAGAGTCGAAGACATTCAACTTTGACATCATCTCTAGGTCACGGTAGCGATCCGAAACCAAGCCAAACCTGATTGTGCTCTCAAATCGCTGATCCACAAACCAATTAAAGCTACGAAAATCACTATCAAAAGGAAAACGAAAAAATGCAGGTGAAATAATTAATTGGCTTTGGAGACAAGATCGCTGACCAAAAAATAAAAAATTAAAATAAAATTAATAAAATAAAATGTGCATAGATTAAACCACTTGGCTTCTTCCGTGGCTGTCAACGAATCTAATGTCTTATAATTAGCATATTATGCTCGACAAGGTCGCAGCAAAGCTGTCAACGCAGAACGTTAACGAAAGTGGTAAATGGCTACAAGTGCAATTAATTTGCGGACATCTCAAAATCACTAAGAATCTTTTGGTAACTAATGTCCGTGCGCTGACCATCTACAGAAATAGCTAATTATGCAACAAACCGGCTGCGCCAGCCAACCAACAGAATTCTGGCTGACTAGTTTTTTTTTTTTAGCCATCAGAGACAGCGCGATTATACAACAATAATCAGCAATCGGCCATTAATAAAGTGAGAAAAACTGAAGTCGTCGCTAAAACCAAATTAGCATACGCACTAATCATTGATCGCCGCCACAAAACTGAGGCCATATGTTCAAATTCCTACAACAAAAGAATCATTTCTATATATATAATACAAGTATATATATATACATATATATATATATATATATATATATATATATATATATATATCGTATATATTCTAGCCAAAAGTTTGACTTATCGTCAGATCTTTAAAAAGACAGCAACAACAATTCATAACCTATTGAAATGTAAATGAATTTTTTGGTTGTTAATGAACTTGAAATTTATTCGAGATGCTCTAAACTCGTTTGATATCCAAATAAATGTTTAAATCGCTTAGATACTCAACATGGGGCTTAGTTAACACCTCTAAGCTCGAAAGTGAAAGGATATCAAACAGACGTCCGCTTCAAGTTTTATTTTATTTTGATTAGAATTATATCATAAGAAGCCTAATGTTGTGATGTTATCTCTGACATTAAGAATTTCACGAGCTTTATATGACAGCGACTTTCTCAGTTGGCTTAGTTACTAGCTTCTATCAAACAAATTAAGCAAATATACAAATTAAAAAACATTTGTTTGGTTTAGCAAGACCTTAGTCCTTATGTCATGTGAGATCTTTTTCATTTTGGTTTTTCATTTGACTGTAATTTAATATGCTAATTTATGGTTAATTAATTTGTTTTACAACCGATCTGACCTTGCGTTCATATCGGAAACGTCAATGACGTACATTTGGGTCAAGCCATCAACGAAAGTGAGCAAATGTTACACGTTTTCATTAATGAAGATTTTTTCGAATGATTTATGTAAAGTGGTTTGGGTGATTTTCAAATTGGGAAAACACAAATTAGAAGTGGGAAAATTATATGAAGAGTTAAATATGCCTCTTCAAGCAAAATAATGAGATAAAGTTAAATGTTTTGCCCATCTACATATAAATAGGAATATATAAGTTCTTGAATATTCTTTTTGCCTTCATTTACTCCATACGCCATCAGTACTAATTGCTCTTCAATATATCATCTTTGAGGTTCCTAACCTAAGCACATTTGTTAACTGAGATCTAAGCCTCTTTAATCTGCCTTTGGCACTTGATTCAACTCAATTCTTTGATCTTTTGCCGTACATCTTAATGTTGCAATCGAAAGACTTAGGCAACGAACTTGATGCAGTTAATTAACCAATAGACGTTGATCATTTCTCAATGGCACAGCCAAGAATTTTACATCGAGCTATAACTAAAGGCAACATTTAATGGTCATTTGCCTAAATATGCCAATTGAAATGTCAATCCATGAAATGTATGGATAATTTGATGCAAAATGATGCAAACAAGTTTTCATCGTTGACATGGAAACCCTGGCTGAAACGATGCCAGAGCTTCTGCTGCCAACTGAAAGTCATGTTAATGATTAAAGACGCAAATGCTGACAGCTGAGCTAAGCGCACAGAATGCCACAAACCACGTTCACGTTGCTCAGTCCACGTGGGCGCAATGGGCGTATGCGTAATATGGCTAACGATATTGGCGATATTGCTCACTAACACTGACACAATGTGGCCCAACCGGACGTGCAATTACGATTAAATACATAAACGCTAAATGTCACTGGGATCGTAAGATAAACAGAGCTCTGCAACTGCTCTGCCTTGTTATACATACAGATTTATATATAGAGTATATATATATATAAAAGGCAAAGTACGAATAATTGATTTTTGTGAATCGTTCGATTGTCTTTTCTGTTTCTTCTCGCTTTTGGCAAACACTTCTTTTTGAACACTTTTGTCACGATTGTCTTTTATTTCTATATTGGAACTAGGTTTAGTTACCATATTGAGCACTTTCAACTGCAACGGACGGCAGCCAGATAACGTTTATATATATATTTATATAAAGATTATATATCCCGACAATTGATTGTGTTTCGTGTATAATCCTTGAGTGTGTCGATCGTTTCAAAATTCAATGGTCAATTGAATTTTGGATCGATGCCGAGCAAAAAAAATTGCTTCAACTTCTGGGTCGACTCTGGGCTAGCAACTAAAGCATCAAAACTTGTGGATTCTCTACTTATATATACTCGGGGCGTCAGATCCAACGCTGTCGCAGTTGTTGCTGCTGCTGCTGCTGCTGCTACGACGACGACTTGGGCGACAGCTGTTAACACTCGCAGCGAGTGAAGATGCTGCCAACAAAGACGCTGACGCCAACCGCTGACCAACCCGTTGCCAGTTTTCGGCCAGGTATTCGAACTCAAGTCTCAGTCGCTCGCCAGCTGCGCAGTCGCAGCGACGAGTGCTGCTCTTGATGCTATTGTTGTTGCCTTTCAACAGTCGCATAACATAACTAAACGCACTAAAACAAAATAATCATAATTTATTGAATTAAAAAAATATGCAAATACATAAAAATAGAAAAAAATCACACCAGCAGCGGCAGTTGAGACAATGCCTATAATCTTGTTGTTGTTGCTATTTTTTATTGATTTTTCTATTTAGCTACTTTTATTTGAGCAAATATATTAGACTAGACTAGTGACTGGGTCTAAGCCCAGACCAACTGCTTGAACTCTTTTTACTTCTCTATTTTTATTTATTTAAGTTTCTTTAGTTTTTTTTTTTTTTATCTGGCTGTTGCTCGCTTTGAGTAATTTGAATGCCCCTGGATAATGTGCTCGCCGTGTGTTAAACATATTGTCATGCCAAGTCTAATTTGTAAACGAGATTAACATTCGAAGACGAATATGTTGTAATTTTGGCAATCGCTTTCAAGGCTTGAATCGATGCGAAGCAATGGGCAAATAGCTATTTAGTTGAGTTGCAAATGAAATTAGCTGAAGCAACTGTTGGTGGTGCTGCTGCTGCTGTTGGTGGTGCTGCTGCTGCTGTTGGTGCTGCTGCTGCATTCCATGCAGGCGTTGTCTATGTGCAAACATGGCCAGGCATGGCTCACAGAGATTACAGCTGTTTGTAGCTGAGATTAGGCCTAAAGCAACAGAGATGAATATGAAGATGAACCGGTTGCTGATGCTGGTGATGATGCTGGTGATATTGGTGATGCTGCTGCTGCTGCTGTTGCTGCTGGTGCGTATGGCGGGTCAGTCGTGTCGTCCAACTTTGGAATTGAGCTCTGAATGTTAAGGTAGGCGCGCACACACAGAGAGGCTGCAGCCCCAATAACCAAATGACCTTTAAACGCAAAATGAAAAACATAAAAAACAACACCAACAACAACATGAACACACACACACACACACACACACACGCTCGACAATCGCCCGTACACATTTTGTTTTTCAATAAAAGCAAAAAAGATGCAACCAGATGGAGATGGAGATGCAGAGATGCGAATGCGAGATATGCGAGTGCCAGAGCCAGTGCAACTGAAGCCATTGGCGCATCATTTTTGCGCGTCCGAGCGACTGACAGCAGCCGCAGCATTCGCAGCAGTCGCAGCAGCAGCAGCCAAACGGGTTTCCAGTTCTTCTTCTTTTTTTGATTACTATTTTAAGCTGCATTTATTAATTTGTGATGCCCAAAACATGCTCAAGTGGCAGTCACGCCAAAGTCTCGTAAAAACGGCTTCAAGCTGAACCATTTTGGCTGCTGCCCACGCGACAACAGCAACAAAAAAAGCCACTCGAGGCCCATCAAAATCTGAAACTGAAACTGAAACTCATCGAGCCGACGGCTTTGCATATTTAAATATTTGTCGCTTGTCGCGTATCTAGATCACTTTTTCATGAATGAGGTGCTAAATGACACAACAATTGGAGTTTGAGCTCTGTGTGGACAAGTGAATACACTTGTCGAAAGGCAGCGAGAGAAGATATAGATTTAAGCGATAAATAATAATAGATAACCATACCTGGTTTTCAATTCGATTATTGTAACACACTGAACAAAAATTGATTGAGTGAAGGGAGATTGTTGGATTTTAACATGAGGACGAGCTCAACGAATTTCAGGAGACATGAAAAGAAGCAAAGATGAAGCTTTGAGTGGGCTGACTGTTAATGGAAGAGAGAGTAATATAAGGGCAGAGAAAATGAAATAGAAAGGAGTCAAGAAGGTGCAGAAGAGGGAAGGGCGAAAAAATGAGAAGGGATAAGATACAAAGAGAAAACAAATGTGTAAATTGGAAAAGGCAAGATAAAAGGAAAGTTGGGCTTTAAGAGGAAGCCAAGCAAGATGATCCAGGAGGGAAGACCCAAGAGGAAACTGGAAAGAGAGGCAAGCAAAGAGATTGAAGAAGAATGAGGGAAGAGAGAAGAGGAAAGACAGGACAGAAAGAAGAGTGGAGAAGAAAAAAGAGGGAAGAATAAAGAGGGAAGAAGAAAGAGGGAAGAAGAAAGAGGGAAGAAGAAAGAGGGAAGAAGAAAGAGGGAAGAGGGAGTAGGAATGAAGGAAGACAGGAAAAGAGGATGACATACTAGAGAAGAGGGAACAGAGACGAATAAGGAAGGAAGAGGAAAGAATGAAGAGAAAAGAGGGAAGAGGATGGTAGGAAGAGGTACGCTAGAAAAAGGAAGAGAGAAGAAAATGCACATTGAAGAAAGAAAACGGATAAGAAAAGATGAAAGTGAGTAGATGGAACACAGAAGAGAGAGCAAAATAGAGTAACGAGGGAAAACCCGAAAGAAGAGAGACGGTCTAAATACATTTCGGGCAGCTGCTATTGCTTTTCCAATATGTTCAATGCTTTCTGTTTACGTTTTCATTCTTTCGTCCGCAAATTGATTTGCAAACAGCAATGCTATGCAGCTAGTTAGCTCTTCAGCTCTGCTCGTTAGCTATTCGGCAATTACTCAATCATTTCGCAGGTAGAAATTCTCTCAGTGTACACGCTTCTTGTTTGAATGACATTATTAAAAGCTGTTTATATCTATCTGCTAAAGTGGCTATCAGCGATGTGTGTTAGCAGTCATAATTGCGTGCGGCTGCAAAGTGAGTGCTATGCAATGGCGGAGGGGGGCCATTAAATGCTCCTAAATGAGGCAGACTCGTAAACAGTTTGGCTTTAGGAAGTCACCCCAAGAAGCTAATTGCTTGGATGACCGTCACAAGCACACACTTATGCATCCGCCTATTTGATATTCTTTTTTATGGGGAAACCTCCACCTAGACGGAGACCAGATGACCAGATGAACGATGCTATGCGAACGCTGCTGTGATGCTGACAATTCGGGTCGTAACTTGCTTTGCACAGAGGCAATGACATCGGCTGACATTTTCGAGAAGTCATTGTGACAAGAAAATAATAAACAAAAAATAAATTAAAAAAACTAAATTGTAATTCAGAAAAATCATGCCAAAAACTTGATAGAGGAAAGAAAACTATTGCGGCGGCATCATGGCTGCTTGCAACATGTGGCTGTTGCTATGATGAAATGAAATGAAATGAAATTAAAGCTTGAGTATTATTCAACTGCGATGTAAAGATGCAAATGAGCGAAGGACGTGCCAATACTCTGCTTTTGAAGTATTTGATTGATCAAGCAGCGTGTGTGCGCATAAAATATTTGAAAATTAATTACAAAACTGGCTTGTCAAATTAACGCACCCGATGTCCATGACATGGGCCAAAGCCAGATGTATTGACAGCGACGTCTAACCAGATTCTAGACAATGTTTTATATAGTATAATGTATATAATATATATGCATGTATATTCGTGTTTATTTATATACAAATTAGCAACATTTTATAGATGATAACCCTTTGATGTTTTTACGGAAATGTAACTTTTTATTATAGCTCAAATATCTCGTTTAATTAGGAGCAGATTTATTCATTTGAGTCTATGCATAAATCTTTCCACGTTAGGTGTTAAATGATGGCAAAGAAGAAATGTTTCAATAGCTGTCTAGGCGTAATTAAAGATCTGCACGCACAGCCCATTAAAATTATAATCAAGCCATACTTTTATATATATAGCCAAAAAAAATAAATCTTATGCCGATGAGAATAGGCTTCTCGATTATTTATACTTCCCTTTCATGTGCTACGCCAGCCATGTATATATTATAAATTGGCGGATCTAATAGAATAAGCATCGTAAAAAAAGAGGAAAAAAGAAATATGTATATATATAGATATGTACATATAAACTAACCAAATGTCACAATGTGTTGCGTCAGCAAAAAAGAATACAACTTTTTGGACATCTTGAATTGTGCTTATGATTTATGCAAATTTATCCTTTATACAAATATATATACGAATGTATTTATGTATGTGATCGCATCTACATACCAGTCAAGGCAGAGCAAATTTTATTACTTGTCAAGCTGCTTTAGATTTATATTTATGTAAATAAGCAGAGACTATCAGACAGACCCAACCAGACTCGACCAACTAGTTCGGTTTCAGATTTTAGTTATTTATTATAATTTATTTGTTAATTTTGGCTATTTTAGAGTTTAAGGAAGTTTAAGGTAAATTGAAATGGAATTGATAAGGTGTGGGATACATTCGAAATGGGGTAAACAAAGCTTACTTCTGGTCTTTTGTTTGCTAAAAATAAGAAAAAGTCTAGAACTTACTCTCGAATTTATTGGCCTAAATTTGAATGTTTGAAATTAGGTTTATGAGAACATCGTCATTAAAAGCAGCATAGATAGGATATTTTATACATTTCGTTTGCATGCTTTTAAATCCATTTTTAAACTTACTTTCGATTTCCGTGTGATTGGCATGGTTTATATTTCAAGGAATCAAAATCATTAAACTTTTTACGATTTGTTTTCATTCTTTTTATGTTCTTGTCCAATTTGCAGTGTCATAACTCACACAAATAATTAACATTTAACATAAAAATTGTCATTTGAATAGCAACAATTTTATTGATATATGAGCGAGTAACTGTTGACAATCGATGTTTATTTATTTGTCGGCTACACTCGATTCTAACGGTTTATTTTGAATTCAACTTAACATTTATCAAGCAGCTGTGAAATTTCATTAAACCCAACCGCCAGGTGAGTACAGAGTGTGAGAGGCTTTAAAGTTGTCAAAAGCCAAAAAAAAAAAAAAGAAAACGTGTTTGCTTCCATTAAAAAAGCGAGAAGAGCAACCATTAATAACTAAGTCGTATCAAGGACACCTTCAGTCAGGCATCAGGGCAACAGGGCAACAGGGTAACTGGCCAGCCGGCCAACGGGCCAACCAGTTTCAGCCTGGCCAATTTATTGGCCCAATTGCCGGCCATTGGCATTGAAATCCTTGTGCTCGTGAGGGTCACAGCTGGAACTGGGATACGATGCTTATCGGATTCCATTGAAAACCTGTTGCTCAGAATACTTTTGTGTGGGAATTATGTAATTTCAGCTTACACGCAGCGCAGTCAGCTTAAATGAAAGTTTCTTTTCAAGAAGATGTTCGCCATTAATCAAGATTTTATTGTAATTAGCCAAGCGCCAAGTGGCCAAGAGCTGAGTTTCAATGCTGCAAGTCGGCTGTAACTCGCCTAAATAAAATCGGATTATAAAAGTTTAGACATCTATCGTTATCTGCATAAATCTTTTACATATATCATCTATCATCTATCAATTGAGTTTCAAGAAAACAAATTCTAAAATTTGAACAAATCGTTAAGAGCTCTTAACGTCTGAAAGTTGAGTAAATGAATGGCAATCTTCGTAAAGTATAGCTTCTTGAATTCATATAAATCTCTTCGAACTTGTGATTGAGCCAATTATTCATTTGGCTCTCAAGTTCAGCTCGGGCCAAAACGGAAGGTGTTTGGACTGACTCTCTGATTTATGGCCATGCGAGAGTGCTGCGCTTCAGCTCAATGGCCAGGCCTGTAAATTAGCCCAGTTAATGTTTAAACAAGAAGCAGCAATGTTTTGAATTTTCGCAGCTTTTTTTGGTGTGCTTTTTAGTGCAAATCAAGCCGAAAAAATTGGAGCAGTGTCGTTCACACGCGCCGACAGACACAAGGCTGTTAGGTGATCATCGGCCCAAGTCAAAAAAACAAAAGCAAAGTTAGAAATATACATAAGACACACACACACATACATATATATACATATAAGTTAAGATATTTCGTATTTGAGCTTGTGTGTGTGTAATAGCTAATGGTGGGTTCAACTGGCTTTAAGATGCTGCTTAAAACATTCTACTTGTCTTGGCCAAATTTGTGAGCCAAATAAAAATCATCGAAAATACGATATTCAAAATTAATTTAAAATAAATGACGCCGCTGAACGAGTTATTTTATTTTAAAACGAACTGGTTCGCTTGCTTTATATGTACCTACAAGCAGACATCTGAACACAAACAATCACAATTACGTATGTATTTGTTATACATGTATGTATGTGGGAGCTGTATTTGTCGGCGACAGAAAGGCTCTTGGACTCTCTACGCCCAAAAAGTTTTTTTTTTACAAGTTTCACATGCAAATTATCAAGTTTATTGTTTACATATTAAATACATATTTATGGCTATCGCCCGCCCGTCCGATGTGAGTTTAATTATAGAGGGGATTTTCGGGTTCAAGTTTGTCAAACATGCCCGAAAGGGGAATTATGTTGATTTTGTGTAAAATGCTGAGCTTTTTTTGATTACAGGCTATCAATAGCTGAAATGGAGCTCAGTCCATCACTGTCACAACTATGCTATGGCGAATCCTTTGCTACACGACTTTTATTAATCGCTGCCTATCGATAACTGAAATTGAGCATAGTCCATCACTGTCATAATTATACTATGGCGAATCCTTTGCAACCTGTTTTCTACACGACATCGGCTGCTGACTTTTATTAATTGCTGCCTATCGATAACAGATATTGAGCTCGGTCCATCACTGTCACTAAGGTGAATCCCTTACAACCTGTTGATCGATACAACTACGACTTCTCACTTACGTAAGCAAGCCTACGTCAACGAAACGTAATCGATGGCTGGAATTGAACAAAGTCCATCACTGTCACAAGTATGCTAATGACGCATCCTTTGCCATTTTCTGCGCTCAATTCACAGCGTTGCCAGCTGTCATCGAACTTAAGTGCTGCCACTCCCTAGACTCTATTTCTAGTCTAGTCAAGCTGACTGGCTTAGCCGAAGGTTAGTTGGACAAGTTTTCAGATTTTCAGCAAATTAAAATGAAATCGATAGATAATGAAAAAACATAAGTATAAAAATAAGTAAATAAAATATAATTTGGTTTTAGGCAAAGGCTGTGACCGCAGCGCGTATAGCTTGTAGCCAAAAAAAAAAAAAAAAAGATACAAAAAAAGAAGAAAAAACTGCCGAGCGCCTAACTATTTATTAGCTTTAATTTGAATTTCGTATGATGCTGCGAACAAAACTTGTTGAGCCGCTTCTGCAAAGATGCTTCTACATATTTCACAAACAAAAATATAAAAAAAATAGATATAAAAAAATAAATAAATAAATACAAACTAAAATAACAGCAGCAACAAAATCAAGTTCACCTCGAGTGTATCAAATTTGTATAAAATTCATCAGTCAACAAATACGTCAGCTGGAAATATATCTGTATATACACATATATAAGCATATATATATACATGTATGAATGTATGCTCGAAGCCACAAAGTCTTGAGTTATGCAAAACAAAGGAAGCATTGCGGTTTAAGCTTAGACCAAGCCATGAGATAAAGATACGAAAGATACGAAATCATATGCTATTTGGCACGTAGATGTATCTATCTAACTATGTATCTGTGCATCTGTATATCTAAGTGTAGCTGTTGAGCACCGATTAGCGTTTTAGTGTGGGCATTAATGATATTTTCACAAATACTGCAGACATAAATCAGTCACTTGTTTGGCCATTAGCTACGCTGGGTAAACGTATCTAACTTTATATATTATAATTATATCTTTTATACGCTTGTAGACATCATGTTTAATGATTCTTTTCGATTATAAACCCATCATTATGGCTGTAATATGTACACAAAGTTTATGCTTGAAAACTACAACCGCAAATCAATTGTCCGTTTCTTTTTTCGGCTAATCACGACTTCTGTGAGTTCTTCAAGAGCTACCAAAGTATAACTGGAAGGTGTGGGCGTAATTGTTTTTTTTTTACCGTTATGCAGTGGGTGTATATTAATATATATATAATTAAAATTAACCAAAACTCGATTTCTATCAATTAAATAAATAAATTGAAATAAAAACCTGATCGCATTTAGTGGCATATGTTGTCCAAGAATACATATTAAATGTATTTACAATCAGGTTTAAAGAGCTAAAATTATTTATGACGTCTCCAATAAATTATTTGTGATTTTAATTATAGTCTAACAAGTATAAAAATTTAAACAAAAATTTATATATATATACTTTTTTAAGTACTTATTTTTAGCTAGAGCTGGCATAAAACTTCTGAAAAAAATATATATTTTTAAAAATATATTTTAGTAATAATATATAGGTAAAAGAAAGTTCTTTGCTTAAAAAATTTTTATATAAATCGTATTGGTTTCCTATTAGTATTCGCATTTGGGTTCCCCAAAAGTTCTAAAAAATTAATTAAAAATGCATAACAAATATTAATTATTTATAAGGCAAATTTAAAGTACAGATTTGCTAGATTTTTCTACATTTAACATAGAAAATTAAATTCTAATCAGCTTCAAACGCAAACTCGCTTCACTTCTCATTCATTGTGCAGGGCTGTTATGAAAATAATTTTGCCTAAAAGCATGCAACAGAATCTTAATGGGCTTGAATTTACGTTGAGCGCAAAAGTATGCAATGAAATTTGTTGAAAAAATTAATACATTTTAGAATAAATTAATACATCAAGCTAAATTTCTATATTTGGAGGGATTCTTAATGTTTAGTCTGCTAATACACATTTTCATGAACTCAATTGCCTCAGGCTGCAAAGACTCACAGACTTTTCTATCCTCATCTTTTCATTGCATTCAATTTTCTATAATGAACAATTCATTTATACATATCTCATATAAATAAAAACAAAAGCCTTTCATTTATAATTTACTAATTATATATTTTATTACATTACATCGTTTTTGTAATCGTTGTGCAGTTGACTTAATAACTAAACGCAGTTTATTATTATTATTATCATTATTATCTTTATCATATGGGACAAGCTAAAACAAAATACATATATTTAAATGTTTAACAGACTCATACAAAATACATAAGCTCATACATACACAATATATATTCACAGGCATTCACAAAATATATCGAAAGTGTCTAGAGGTCTAAGATAAAGCTTAACTACACGTTATTCTGCTTAGTTGTGGCGGCTGAATGACAACTGAATTGTGTATATATATGAAAATTTTGCCTAGGCGACTACTTAAACTAATGCTTTCGCTCTTTATGTTTATCTTTATCTTTATCTCTACATATATGTACAGTTGAAAACTAGAAGATACACTTTGCATATGGGCATAGTTCGTATTAGTGATTCGTAGCTTAAAGATAGATCTGCACAGATTCAGATACATGTTTTCTCTTAGTTTGGATGCAACAAGTCTTTTGGATGTGAATGCTTCGTTTCCGTCTGCTCACAGCTCACAGCTCCGTGGAGTATTCCTCGGGATTGATGTTGAACTTGCGCCAACAGATGTGATCGCCGGCAGCCGCGGATGTCGGCGGAGGTAGCTTGTGCGTATTAACATTCACCACAGAGCTGGCCGAGCGCTTGATGTGACTTGGATTGTGCGCCGGCGCCGGCGCCAGGCAGCCAGTGGAACGTCCCAAAGGATTGCGAGACATGGCCGCATTGGCATTGCCATTGACTTTGCCATTGCCATAGGTGATAGACTCGTTGGATGGCGATATCTCAATGCGCGTGGCATGGCTACCGCTGCCGCCATCCGAGAGCCGCCTGATGTACACCACCTCGCGGTGCTTCTCCACTGTCGTCGGACCCGGCGGCAGGCGAGTCAACGTCTGCGGCTGCGCTGTTTGGCGTGCCCGCTGCGAATATCTCAGCGGCTTGCCGTCGCTGGCCTGGAATGGCACATACTGCTGTGTGATGCCTGGAAACTTGTCCACGCTAATGTCCTCCTCGATGGCCGAGTCGCCAAACATGGAGCCACTGTAGTTGGGCGAACTGTTGCCCGGCGTGGAAGACTTCCAGTGCGTTTGCTGGGGATGCACTGTCTGGCCATTAGCGCCGAGCTTCTGGGCACTGGAATACTGGCCCTTCTTGATGGAGTGCGTGTAGTCGCGAGTGCCGCGACGACGCAGCGTAAAGTCACGACGGCCCGTGTCCTGGCAGACGGAACGCCATTGCTTCCACGAGTGACGCGCCAGTGGATCGGCTGGACCCCATTCCTTGGCTGGCTTGGAAGCCTCGCAGATCATGCCGAAGAAATTGTATTCCACCTGCCGGAAGATCTGTATGCAGGCAATAATCATAATCACCGCCAGGGCGAACAGAATGGGCGCCCAGCGTGGCAAATAGCCCGCCAGCAGATCAAACTGATCGTCGTCGGCGCACCACCACACCAAAATGCCCGTCAGAATGGCCGGGCAGCTGCACCACATCCACATCCAGCCACGGAAAATGGGCCGGCCAATCGAGAACTCCAGATCCGTATAGATATTCTTGGCGCCATAGATCCACGTGATGGCAATCAGCTCAAACACCAGCGCCGTAATGACCAGAGTGCCCACAATGCGTGAGTCCAGGACTCGGGCAATCAGGAACTTGGGCGCCGCAAACGACATGACTGCCACAACTAAGGCAATCAGGCAAATGACATAACTGGGCCGACGAGGCACCAGGCGCGTCGATGTATAAACGGCGACGGTGATGGAGACGAGCGCTGACAAAATGATCAGCGCATAGATCAACGAGGGTATCAGATGACGCAGCAGCTCGCCCTCCGACTGGGCGCCATAGAGAACCCGATCATAGATGGCAGTCAGCGGCTTCAGCTCCTCCATAAGCGGATAGCCATTGGATGAGAAATCGAACTGTACCATGAACAGGGTCACGGCAATGGCATTGATCAGCAGATTGAAGCACAGGTAGACCACTGAGGTGCGCACGGCGTCGCCCTTGTAGAGGAACTTGCCCGTCACCATCGGCATTGCGCCGAAGCCGCAGTTGAACGAGAACAACACCTGCATCAAGGCATTGAACCAGATGTTGCTCTCTCCCAGCAATGTGCTGTCAAAAGCCCACAGCTCTGGAAAGTAGTGGCGGGAGAAGGAGTTGCGCACCTCCCAGCCGGTCAAGGCGCAGAGCAAACAAAGCCCCACCAAACCATAGACGAACAAACTGCGACGCAGGACTTTGGCATTGTGCGTGCTGCGAAAGAAATTTGTCATTAGATAAGCTTGAATCTCAATTAACCTGCTCATTCATACCACAACATAACCACTATCCACAGCCCAATGAGACCCGCAGCCAGCAGTCCAAAGTAGAGCGGATTGCGCCAGAAGGGCGTCAGAAAGGTCTGCTGCAAGCACTCCTGTCCGCTGTTGCCCGTCACCGTATAGCCTTGCTGCAAGCAGAGCGCATTAGCATTAAATCAGTTACTTAAATTTAATATACGAACTCTTACCATGCTTAGCTTCAAATTGCCCATGCATTCGCGAAATGGGATCCCATTGGAGGCAAACATGCCTATGTAGCCCAGCGCTAGCACAGCCTGCAAGGATATCCATATAGCTGACACCCACGATGCAAAGCGGCTAATGATGCTGGCCCCTGTTTGGGATGATAATTTGTATATTTTAATAATGAACGAACTAAGAATTAAATATAAATAAAAATATGTATAATTCTCATTTCCGCATTAAAGTTTCATAGCACTCAGCTCGAGCAAGCTCTGGCTAGTGTTGTCAACTACAATAACGAAATCTGCAAGCCTAAATCTAATGTAAATTAACGTAACGAAGGTTCAACCTTACTAAGTAATGTAACGTAACGCAAAACAACGTAATGTAACTCAAAACAACGTGACGTAATGTAACGTAACGTGACGTAACGTCAAACAACGTAACGTATGTAAAATAACGTGACGTAACGTCAAACAACGTAACATATGTAAAATAACGTAACGTAAGTACCGTAACGTAAATACCGTAACGTAAATACCGTAACGTGAGTAACGTAACGTGAATAACGTAACGTAAATGACGTAAGGTAAATAACGTAAGGTAAAATACGTAAGTTAAAACGTAAGTTAAATAACGTAACGCAAATAACGTAACGTAAGTTAAACAGCGTAACGTAAATAACGTAACGTTACCCAAACTACGTAACGTAACGCATTGCAACGTAACATAAATCAACATAAAACAGCTTAACGTAACGTGAAACAACGTAACAACGTACACAACGTAACGTCAAGTGACGTAACGTAAGTTAAATTAAATTAAATTATATTGAATTTATAGTTAGCGTTGCCACCTAATACATAAATTAACATAATCTAATGTAAACGTAGTGTAAGGTTTAACTCTTACTACGTAATGTAACGTAACATAAAACAACGTAACGTAACGCATTTTAACGTAACTTAAAGTAACGTAACATAAAACTGCGTGACGTAAAGTAACGTAACGTGAAACAACGTAACGTAACGTTTAATAACGTAAAACGACGTAACGTAAAGTAACGTAACGTAAATTAGCGTAATATATAGTAACGTAACGTAAATTAACGTAAGTTAAATTAAATTAAATTAAATTATTTTGAATTTATAAAAAACGTTGCCACCCAGTACATAAATTAACATAGTCGCAACGTTTAACTCTCACTAATTTGTATTTTGAGATGATCAACTCTCAAATTAATTTTTGATTTTTATAAGTGCCTGCTGTCTACCTAAATCTGCTTTAAATAATCGTAGCATTTCACACCTACTATATTTGGATGACCAATATTTGTTATGAGAAGCGTTGCCAGCTTTCTTGTTGATTTGCATATTTCTATACATATATTAAGGCAACCGCATATCAAATCCATATTTCGGACATAAATTCAAATGCAATTTAAATTCGACTAATAATTTTCCAAATACAAATTATTGCATGTGGTTTGCTGATTGCAATCACACACACATTTCTCAATCCACAATTGGAAGGCATAGTAATTAATTTAAAAATAATATTATATATCTCTATGGTGAAAAAAAGGGGCGATACGACTATGGCATTCCTTTGCAGCACCCAGCATTATGTGTATTATACTGAGGTCTTTTTCGAAGGTGTTGTGTCGTAATTTGCAGTTTTTTTTTTTTTTCATTTTTGCTTTTTGCCATTATTAGTATGTTGCTCATATTGCTCATTTTTGAATATCTTTACAATTGTGTTTTTGTTTTTATTTTTGTTTTTCTTCAGTTTTCATTTAACTTTGTTTTTTCTTGGTTTATACTTTTTGTTCATTTAGAATTTGCCTTAAACGTCTCTATGGTTATTTTTTGTGGACGCGCCAACGCGGCCAACCATCGTCCCATAGCATATCCTCGGCTTGAGGTGAAGATGAAGGGGAGGACTGCCGCCTAGGACTCAGTGTGGCCAATTGGCGTGTCAGCGATTACACGAACGGGACACACACACCAATGCATTTTTGCAGTTTTTAATATTTTTTTTTAGATTTTCTGAGAGATTTTTTGTTGTCCTGATAACACGATGATGATATCTTTAATTCTACTAGGGTCACATTTAAGTTAGTTTGCTTTCATTGTTTTTTTTTTAGTGTATTTTTATGCGTTTTATATGTTTTTTTGTTTGCATTGATATACTTTTGGTCAGATAGTATCTTTTGCCGTCTTCTTCAATTATCTTTGCGTATCGTGATTTCTAGATTCGACTTTTGCAATTTATTCAGATATACATGAATAGTATATTAATAGTTGTTGTGTGCTTCATATATGAATATTTAGCATGTTGCGTTTAGCATCAGAGAATGACGAAAGTTTGCGCAGCGTTTGGCTTTTGTGTTTGTGCGTTTGTAGTTGCTGATCTTCTCTACAAGCGTAAGAGCCAAACGGACACAATTTCAGAGTGCGGATTCAACGGGCTGTGTCCAACCGTCTTTACTGCGGGAATCCACGACCGCCCCAACAGCACATGTCTCGCAATCGCTATATATACTGCATCCTTGCGGAATTCCAAGTTGGGAATTGTAAACGAAATGCGCCAAAGTGCAGCCAAATGCAAGTTTCTCTCAATGAGCTTTAGAACTTTTCACAAGGACTGCAGCTTTTACGAGTCATGCAGCTTCACAGGAAATGCTGGCCAGAAAAGGGTTGTTTGCTTGCCACCTGTTGCACCTGTCAAGCATGGGGATGTTTGAAAACTTTGCAAAGCTTTTCTCAGAGTGCTGCACCTGTGTATGCAGAGTTCTTTTGTTATAACTGTTGCTGCATCCAAATGCAAGAACTTTGCTGACTGCATGAGCTTTAAAACTTTTCCACAGGACTGCAGCTTTTCCGCCTCATGCAGCTTCAGGGTGTGTGAATAGTTAAAGGGTGTTTTGCTTGCCACTTGTTGCATCAGGTTACAAACAGCTCTTGTCATCAAAAGTGCACTCAAATGCAAGCTTTTCTGCCTGAGCTTTCATGGTTATCAAAGGACTGCAGCTTTTCCGCCTCATGCAGCTTCTAGGCATATACATAACGGGCTCTTTGCTTGCCACCTGTTCCACCTGGCTACCAATAGTTTTTACCATCAAAAGTGCACTCAAATGCAAGCTTTCAGGCTGAGCTTTTGCATCCCAACTAGCTTTACAGAGGATCGTTTGTCTGCCATCTGTACTAATCGTAGACTCCTTTGCTTACCTTTGAATATGGGCGACGCACGCCAGGTGTGCGCCGCTCCTTGGCCCAGAAATTGACCCACAGATATCTCGAGCAGTATCATGGGCAGGCCGACTAGAAACAGCAATACCACATACGGCACCAGATACGCTGAGCCATAGTGGTCCAGTTCGCGTGGGAAGCGCACCACATTCGCATAGCTGACGTTGAGGCAAATGCACAGCACAAGGCCGCGAAATACCGAGCATTTGGTCTGCAAAGAGTTAAACAAAACAGGGAAATACATTAGTCATATGATATGCTATACATACATATATATAAATATATATAATATATATGTGTTGACAGACAGGTGTCACTAGCATCCGCTGGCGAATGCTTAAAATGTGAAACGCCACCCACAATCCAAAAGTCATTTCCGCCACTTCCGCCATCAAGTTGTGTAATTTTCTTCAATTCGTTTAATAATTTGTCTGCCAGTCAGTCTGTCCATTTCTTTGTCAGTCTGTTTATTTGTTTTACAGCTCCATTTCGCACACACACACACACTCATACTAGTTAGCTGGCCCCTACCTGAGCTCGTTCTTATATTATATATTTATCTAAGCGCGTAATGAGCAGCAAAAGAAAGTGCGGCCCATTACGGGGGTCCCAGCGACCAAAATGCCGCTGCCAGCAAAATGTGCCGCATAAGCCCATTAGATGCGGAGCAAAAAACACCAACGCCAACAACAACAACAACAGCAACAGCAACAGCAACTATAACAGACTCTGAGTACTTTCAACTATAAAACTTTGCAGCTACAACAATAAAAGATTTTTATATATAAAATGTACATAAAAAATAAAATCGCTTTGCCACCACTGGGGAACGCTTTTAAGTGAAATTCATTCAAGAGCGAGGCGAGGCGAGGCGAGGCGACGCTCGCTTATCCGGACCAACGGACAGACGTGATGCCCAAGTAAACGCAGTTAATAAAGCGAAAACCGCACAGTGAAAATGTAAACAAAAGCCGCTCGCAGCTCAGCTGGTTGCGCGCTATTCAAATACATCTATCTATAGGCATTAACTAAGCTCCAGACTGCTCAGCGAACCTAATGAAATATATATGCCTATAAGCGTTAAATATCATGTGCCATATCATGCATGCATTCCAGATATATATATCTATGTATATACATATATATAAATGTATATAGATGCAAAGTATTTAAAAATAGAAAACAAAACAAGCTTTTAAACTTAAACATTTTCAGCTACATCTTTTTGCAGCTTGTTTTTGCACATACTTGTAGAGGGTATTTTAGTTTTGACAGGCATTTTGTAATGATATGTAGATATTTGTAGACAATCTTAATTCCAATAGAAAGCTGACATGTTCGTTGATCTGTTTGTATCCACTATTATCTCTCATCTTATACATCATCTTATGTATGTATCTGCATTATTTTGAGAGTAGTGTATAAAACAGATGTATGTGTCGAATTTGTCTGGATTGAACTACAATAACATATAGTTGACATTGGAAATATTATTTAACAAAAATTCATATATAAAACTCTTCTCTTCTCTAAAACAACTGACTTAAATTTTGAAATTTGATACATTTTTAAAAATGTTTTTCACATTATAACATAAATTTATCAATGTTGTTATTAGATCATCTATAGTATACTATAGATATAGCCGAGTAAAAACTCTTCATCAAATAATGATTTTTGTTATATAAAAAATACTATTTTTTTTCCAAACAATTTGAGAGACTCAGCAATCACTCACTAATCTTTCACTATTGTTACAATATATATAATAAAATATAATATTGTTATTTTATATATGACACAATATTTCAACGAACTCAGCTATCACAAGATTCACTAATTTCAAAAGAACCAACTGCAAATCAAGTCTATATCATATATCACACAATACATCTGTATAAATTTATAGTATAGTATCTGTATATGTCATATGTTATCTCTATGTACCATAGTCATATCAAATTCCTATGGTCCATACTTGATATAACTATGATACATAGAATAAATAAGTAAATAACCTCTAAATGTCAGTCTAAGATTCTCGGGTAATTAAAGCCTCAACACATCTAGAATATTCCCACTTCATTCATTCTTCATTTTTGTTTCACATTACTTACTTTGCGATAATATCTGAAGGGTACATCCTCGTGCACAACATATAGATAATCGGCTAGATATTTAGTCGTTGGTATCTCCATCTTTGGACAGATCTTATATTGTTTGTAGGTGCAACAGAATTTGTCATTTTCTTGCATTTGATATGATTTGCATGTAATTTACTTAGATTTGCTTATATACAAAATTTATTTCAACTAAAATGATATTAAGAGGAATTTTCAGAGATTTATTAACGTCGAGATTTAAAGCTCCATTAAGAGCAGGTAAAATTTTATTTTGTTTTGATTATTTTTTGTTGCATTATTAATGCGAATATTTGTATATTTTCAAGTTTATAAAAGACTATTTTATTTATTTATTTTTTGTATATTTTTGTTTAAGCCTCGACATTTAACATTTCAGTTTTGTTTTTTGGCTAAGAAAACAAAAAGGCTCAGCAAGACATATATATGTATACGTGCGTATATGCATGTGTATATGTATACGTATGTGGAACAAGCTATCACGTTACGCGGCAGACGTTTTAAATATTAATTGACAACACCTTCATTGCTTAGCCCTGAACTGCTTATTGAATGTCTTTAGCGAAAACGTCACATATAACAACACCAACACACACAAACACACACACATATGTACATCTGGTCAGCCAAAATTTATGAAGAAACAAAACAAAGCTGACACCGACGCGTGCTGGTTCCGTAAACGAAGACAATTGTCAATTGCAGCGAAACTGTTATTAGATATGGATTGTGGCCACAGAGTCGAAACGTGACACGCGGCGTATGCGTAATGCACTCCAAAATGCAATCGATCGGCAAATTTCGACTCACACACGCACACACACACACACACGCACACAGAGACACTCTCTGTGTCTATTTGTATTCAGACGAGCAACACTCCGCATCGGAGCAGCGTCGACTTGCGACTGACTGCCCAAAACGTAAAACGCGCGCGCGCAGACGAATTTTGATTGGGGAGGTGTGGGGGGAAAAAGTCGTATCGAGAAAACGATGAAACTAGTTTTTCCATTCCAGACGACGATTTAGATGATTTTCCTCTTCAAATCAAACACCAAATAGCAAAACACTCACTGCAGCTGAAGCTGTGCACAGTTGGAAGCTCTTTACGAGCCGAAGGGATGATGAAGTGGAGTGGAGTGGGGCTGGGGAACAACTTGGCAACTGACACTGGGGGCGACCACACTCGTAGCGTGCGAGCGAGCATGAACTGAACCGAACTGCTCTCTCATTAATGCAGAACTGACTCCGGCCGGCCCAGTCGATAGAGTCTAAAGCGTGGCTTTCTACATCGCACACTGGCTGCGAGCAGTTAACGCTCAACGGCCGTGCCGAGCCGAGCTGAGCCGAGCTCTGCCGAAGCGCTCCCCCCCCCAGCTTCGTATTGGCACGCCTCAACAATTCTCATTGCGTCAACGAACGAGACAAACCATGTGTTTGTTGTTTCTTTGCTTTCTGATATACTTTTCGACTTGTTAAACACATTTTTATGTTTTTATTCTCTGTTATCTACTTTTATTATTCCTTATCTACTTTTCACTTGTAAAAACATAAAAAAGAAATAACAACATCAAACGCCCACGAGCTGCGACTGCGAAAGTTCTGAAGATGTTTAGAAATCTCTGAGGCTCGCATTCATTCCCAGTGCCCAGTTCTCAGTTCTCAGTTCTCATATCGTGAGCATAATTAACTCGCGAACAGAGCAGGAAGTGGGCTAAGCCAAAGTAAAGGCAAGCCAAAGAGAACCCATCCATTAGACTCGGTCTTCGTTTGTGTCTTCTTCTCACACTTTAATTGAATTTCGTTTTAACACGTTCTAAGCAGCGCACAGCATAATTTCATAATTTTTTATATAATTATTATGTAAGCATGCGAGCGAGCGAAACTGGAGCCCGAACTCGAGCCACGCTCCCGATCCCTGGCTCCCATTATTAACAGCACACACTGTAAGCGATTAAAGCGTCTTGAGCGTCTTGTTTGGTTCGCGTTAATAGAAAATAAAAATATTATTTCTGACGCACACCTCTCGCGACTCAAAGCCGATCGCATAAGAAATAATGTGCGGAATATTTGGCATTAGCCAGCCACAAGTTGAGCACGGAAATGCGAATACAAATTGTTTCGTTTATTGGCCAACTCAATACATATATATATATATTGGCTGATCGAACTGCTTGGCCATAAAGCAATCTGTGCAACGGATATGTCGAATCTTGATGGATTGGCGGGCTGAGCGTTGAGAGCGTGACGTTCCCGAATTATTTGATAGGCATTATATGAGCGGCACTTGACGAATCGTCTACCCTTTAGGAATGGTATTAGGGGTATGTAGAAATGGAGTTTACTGGTATGAAAAATTTGACAAAATATTAAGAAATTTTTTTAAATATTGCTTCATGTTTAAAATGGTATCTCTAGTTTCAAGCTCGGGTTTTAGGCTAAATTTTGTAATTGTAATTTTGACAGACCTGCTTTTGTTTGATTTTGATTTGATTATTTTCTGTTTTGAGTAATGGTTGTTTTTTTATGTTTCGGTTATAAAATTAAAATCGAATAAATTCTATTATTTTTAAAACAATTTTATATTAGAGTTTGGACTAAAATTGTATCTTACAAAATGTATATTAAATCTGTTATAGTTGTCTAGCTCTTTTATACTCGCCGAGCTGTCTGTTCATCTGTCTTGCTCGTGTAGATACCTTCCATATATACTATATATATCTACGCTCGCAATTAAATATCTTAATAAATTAATAAATTAATACCTTACCAAAATTCAATAAAATCTTTTTAAGAATCGCAAACTCGATTCCATTCACCAATTATTCCAGGGTATTTGGCAGTCACACAACCTTTAAAACAATAATTCACGCTGTCTGCTTGCGCTTGTGTATTTGTATATTTATTGTGGCATATAGAACTTAGAGTTTTCGCCTTACGTTTCGTTTAGCATTCATAATTGCTTTATTTTCATAAGCTTTTGGCGGCTCTGACTCTGACTGTGGCTCTGTGTGCCTCGCATTGCAAATGGCCAAAGTGGCCGTTAAAATTGTGCTTCATTTGAAAATAATATAGCAGCCAAATGAGGTGAGCCAAAGCTTTGGCTTTGGCCAAGCAGAATAGAAAATAATTTTTGTTGAAAGTGGCCTATAAATAAACCCTTTCATTAATTACTTTTATGCTTTTGCCAGCATAGAATTGATTTCGACTGACATTTCTTCGCATAGAATTCAAGCTGTCTTATAGTTGGGACTGTCTCCCACTTATGAATGCATATAGTTTTTAATGCGGCTGTCAATTGTCGAAGCTGCTCAACATGAAATTGGAGTGTGAAAATGCGTTCACAATGGAGGCTGCGCACAAAGGCAGCATGAAAATCTTTTGTCAACAGATTGAATAAGAGACGAACGAATGCTTTGTATGCTCGGACAATCCCTTTTGTGTCCGTACTCACTTACACTTGCCCAATGTACACACAGTGAGTACACATTATAAAGGGGGGATGCATCTGTTGGGCACTGGAGCATTGCGGTCGGTCTGTCCGACTGTCTGATGTGTGTGTGACATGGGCTATTGTTTTACGATTTTTGGTTGCGTCTCGTCTAATCAGTGGGCAAGTGAAAGGAATTGGAGTCATGAAGCCATATAGCTGCCACATCGCTAACTAGCCAAGTGCTCCGTTACACCCAACCCGGTAGCGCAGTGTTGCGTTGCGTTGCGCCTCTTCCATTGCCCAATTGTCGTCGTCTCTGCTGAGATTCTGTGAAGCGCGCACATAATATAAAATTCTACTAGCAATCAACAACGCACACACATCATACACTCACACACACACACACATTCACATCTTGGCCACTTTCACTGCTCGAGCCGCTTTCAAAAGTCTTGTTCGTCCATGCAATTCTAATAACCGCCAATTATCATATTGCTGCCCACAACAGCAGCAGCAGCAGCAGCAGCTACAACAACAACATAGTAAATAGCCGCAAATGTTAAAGCCGGTTTGAAATTGAGACTATTTGTATCACTGCCTGAATGCAGCCAACAAATGACGTCATCACCATTCAGCCAACGCACCAAAACATTCAGGCAGTCAGTCAACTAGGTAATCAACAGGCACTCTCAATCAAGCCCGTCATCAACTCGAACTATATAGCCATGCCTAGAGGGGGGTACGGGCGCCTTAACGCATAAAACGTGCAATTGACGTCTCCAAATTTGCACCGAAATAAAAAGCAAAAACAAAAAAAAAAAATGCGAAAAAAAAACATCACTGCACATTTTCGTTTTGTTGAACTTGTTAATCAGCGAATTGGAAACGAAAAAGCATAAGAGATGAAGTAACTGACACAAGTGCAGCTGTGTGTGTGTATGTGTGTGTGTGTGTATGTATGCACACCCGCTGCACACGCAGAACGAGCTGAGCTGCTGCTACTGGGCGGCTGCTTGCTGTGGCAAGCGATTGCAAATCAGTCTTGAAAACATTCACATGTGCATGTTTATAATTATAATTAGGAATGCGAATGTGGGCAAATTTAATATATAAATATATATATAGATATGTACATTTATATTTTATATATACATATATTTATGAGTTTGTATACCTATGCTTTGCCACCTAGAGCAATTGCTTAACATATCTTATTTCTTTGCCTTACTCAAATTTTAATTTGCTAGGGAGGTAACAAAAGACTTAAGCGACAAACGCATTTTTGCCCCTGTGCGTATGCAATACTTTTTAGATTTTAGTCAGCATGCCCTGTAGTTATGCTGCATGCTTTTAGACTGTTGTTATTTTCGATATGGTATTTTTTCAAACTCGAACTCTTACTTCACTGTTATACTCGCATTTACTCAAAAATTTTTTAATTATTTAAAATTAAATTGAGAACTTATTTCAGAAGAAATCAGAGGAAGCATAAAATGAAAGATAACTTATATACATACATATGTATGTATTATTATATATTATATATTAAATTATTAGTATTATATATTTAAAAATTATTATTATTAGTATTAATGTTATCATTAATATTATCATTATACTCAGCGAGTTTTTCATTTTGGTGAAAAATAAACAATTGCCATATTTTACACTCATTTATATATATATTATATATATTATATATGGTATATATATTATATATAGTATATATATCAAATTATCAGTAATAAGAAAATTCAACAAAACAGATTTTACTCTGTACATCAGATATTTTTTGCCGTAAAATGCATTATAAAACTAAACGTCTACAAGTTAATTTCGAATTAAAACAAGTCAGAATTTTTCTAGGTGTAACTATTTTTATTATATATATAACATTGTACACATAATAACAACTCAATTAGTCATCCCTAAATTCGAATTAAGGACAAGTGTAAAACGAAATGACTAATTAAAGTCAATTTGCACAGCTCTTTGGCATATATTGTCTGCATGCACTGTGCACTCGTTTATGCCCAGAACATGAATACGAATTGCAATTAGCGCAAATTGCGAAAAATCCGCTAGACACACACTCAAACTGACGGCATTAGGAAAGCAAATGAATGATGGTCAGTTTGCGGTCTCAGCAACAGCCTCAGCAACAGCCCAGCCCATGCCTCACTAACCCAAATAAACAAATTCAAAACGGGGCACTAACTAATGCCGAAACTAGTTTTACGATGTTGTACGGACAACCCTATAAAGCAGGCGCATTAAAAGCTGCTGGAAAAACAAAGACAAACGACTCAAAATGTATGTTGATTGTCCTATTTCTACCTCTTAACCTCTCTCTCTCTCTCTCTCTCTCTCTCTCTCTCTCTCTCCCTCTGTCTCTTTCAGAGTTATCAAGGCCCAGAGGGAAACAAGTTTTGATTATTTTGACAGATTTTCGATTTCAGCTGATCATCGAATGTAATCGTCGCACAATATGTTAATGAGCAAAGCAAATAAAAAGTGCGAAAATAAATGAATGAGAAAAAATGTCACAAAACAAACCTATGTATGTATGTACATATATACAGACAGCCACGGAAGCTTTGCGCTTAGATAAGTCGTATTATAAGTCTGTATTTCGTATCACACGTAGAGTTGACTATAAAAACAGATCTAAGACGATCTTAGGCGCCCCAATCGATCGATTCGTCTGAGAATATTCTCAACTGACGGTGCTTGGGTTACGTACATTCCAAATTTTTTGCACATTATTCAACAGCTCGCAGAGTTTTTGTGCCATGAGTAATTGATTCATTCATGACTAGCTAAAAAGCCAGAAGAACAACTGATAAGCAGACACTCTATATGGCATCTATATATTATTTCGTGCTTAGATTGTGTGCGACAACAGCAAAAAATAATCAGATATAAGATAATGAAGAAGTTATTTAAAGCTGTGCGAACATTTGAAAAATGCGATTTGATAAAGTCTAAGCAAGATTTTTAGATAGCATTAGATAATGTAGGAATTTTATAAGGTTTTTAAATTTTTTATACATATTTGGATTTTTTACATACATTTAGAAATTTTATTTATTTCAATAAATAACAAAAACTAAATAATAAATAAATTTTTATTTTTATATAATTTATTTTCATATAAATATTTTTATATTATTATTGTTTTTATATAATCTATTTTTATATAGTTTATTTTTACATTATTTAATTTTATATAATTTTTTTATATTATTTATTTTTATATAATTTTTTTTATTTTATTTAATTTTATATCTTTTTTTATATCATTTATATTTATATAAATTTTTATGATATATTTTATAAAATATAAACAACTAAAACAGTTCGAATTTTAGTTTAAGATCTATATTCCATTTTCACTTTTTAAAACTTCAGTATAGATATAGGTTTTATATATGTATCTTTGCTATAATATTTAATGTTTTCTATAAACCCAATTTTATAGGCATTGTTAAACAGCCGTTGTTAAGCCGTCCATCTCTAAACTGCGCATTTTACACATTCGTCTTCAACATTCTATGTTCTCAGCTTTATACATTTCCAATCAACAAACAAAAAACCCACAGCAATTCCATGAAAATCTCCACACCTTCTGCACCTTTCCCGCAGCCGTCTTACCTGTTGCTTTGATTCATCCTCCGGCGAATTTTACAATCGGCTATATCCGACAACAATACTCTAAACTGGTTATAAATGCGCTCGAGTATAAAAATACGTTTCCCATAAACGAAACCAAAAACCCCTAAGTAATCAGCGCTCTCATGTAAATCCCCAGCCCCTTGCCCTTCCCCTCCCTCTTCCCCTTCCCCATTTGCTTACCTGCTGATTTGATTCATCCTCCGGCGCTGGCAGCAACTTGGCGTTGCTGGCCGTGGTTATGTTGTGCGCGGAATGTGCCGAGGCCGAGGCCGAAGCCGAGACTGTGGAATAGTTCTTGGAGACGCCATCGTGCAAATCGTGCTCATGGTAGCCCTGGATGTCGCTCAGTGTATTGTTGCTGCCGCTGAGCGTGATGATGCCGCTGGAGCTAATGCGGCCCGAGGTGGCTGTGGTGCGACCCCCACCACTGTCCACCACACTGGACACCGTCGAGATGCAGCTGCGCGTTGTCTGTGGCGAGGGCGTCACCGTGGCCATCTCGCCCTCCGCCTTCGCTCGTCGCATATTCAACCAGGACATGCGCTGTGGCTGGCGACGATCGAGGGTTGCTGCTGTCGTTATACCACCCGCACCGCCAATGTAGACACAGGTGCGCGTGTTATTGGAATCACTGCGCAGCCGCTGCTCGCTGTCGGGGCGTGGCAGAGTCGCCATGCCGCCGGATATGTGTTTGTAGATGGGCGTGGACGTGGGCTGAGCACTTCTAGGCAAACTCCTGAGCTGCTCCGCGAGGGCCGCGTCGCTGCTGCGACTCTTCAAATTGTTGTTGCTGCTCATCGATCAGATCTAAAGAAGGCAGAGGAGAGATCAGAGATCAGAGACAGAGAAACAGATGTGAGTTGACGGCATATTAATGAGTTCAAAAGCTTAACAAATTCACATGAAATTCAAAATATCCGCTTTAGACTTATTTTCAAACGAAATGATTCACATACGAGGGTTTTGTATGAATTTCTTGGATTTGCATGCGAATCGAATTCGTTGCCAAGACAAAGTCACAAAACTAACGAAAGTAAAATTCATCTCTCGCTCCCGCTAATAGTGCAAATTTCTCGCTGGGAGACAAATATGTTTGCGAGAAAGTGAAAGGCACAATTCTGGAGTCGAGGTGCTACAATGGGAATTAGTCGACTATATTATGCACGATTATGACATTATCTCTGGCCGACTTTCATTAAGTTCTATTTCATCTTTTATTATACAATACAAAATATAATATGTGGCAATAACTTCTGTTTGCCCGTTTTGCGCACAACAAATTTCACTGAACTGAATTCAGCTGAGACTTATTCTTGTTGTTGTTGTTATTGTTGTTGTGGCTGTTGTATTCTGTTTTTTTTATCTCTCTGCCTGGCAGTGAAAACACAGAAAGTATACGAATATATGAAAATAAAACGCGCAAACAACGTCATTAAAAGCAACTGTTTAAACACAAAATGGAAACAAAGAATATGGCTCAGGCTACGAATTTGTACGAATTTATGCATGCTTATTAAAGAGACTTGAAAATTAAAGAGCTACACAATTTGTACTACATTGAGCCTTAATGAACTTGGGAAATAAAATAGGACGAAGCTGTATAGATAGATGAGGGATATGAAGGTTATAAAAGCATTGAATTGAACTTAATCATAAGCTGAATAAAAAAAATCAAAGCACAGCTTATTTTTGTGTCAATTTTCAAAAACTTTCAGTGTTCTTAATATAAGATTACAACTATCTACGATAGGTAGCTTTTTCTCGATTTCGAGTCTCTTCCGCGACTCTTAAATAGATCACTCTCACCATGCACAGCTGAGTCTTTAAGAGGCTTTTGTTAAACATGAATAGCGCTTTTGCTAAATTTCAATAAAATTTGCACATATTTTGTTGCATTAAAAACTCTCTGAAGTTTCACAAAATTCTTTTTGTGTATTCATTTTAATCTATTTTATCGATCTTCCAAGAATCTTTTAACTCTTTTAACTAAGGAATGCATTGTCTTAGTAAGGCAACTTTTATTTGAATTTTAGTTGTTTGCTTAAATATTTTCTAAATATTCTAAATTTAAATTTAAAATACAATTTGAATGTCTGAAAGGAATGTTGTTATTCTTTTCTAATTAAAAACTCAAATATACATTGATACCTCTCGCAGTTATTGTTCGCTCATATTTCTAACAGGAAAAGTTAATCTGCTGTCAAATCTGCCAAAAAACAGTTTTAAAGTAGCTTTCGGCTGATATTAAATTAATTCAAGAGCTTCATCAAAGGTTTTTTTTTGCATGGAAACAATACAAATTTTGTTTGTTTTTTCTCTCCTACTTTATGGAGTGAGTCAAAAAATCGACTGTCGCCTATCAGAAAGGTTAAACAAAAGTTGTGTCATTATATTAATGACTGTGTTTGTTTGTTTTTGTTGTTTTTGCTCTTGACAAATATAAAAAACAAAAAAAAACAAAAAAAAAGTCAAGCATCTTATCGTGACGATGGCATACATTTTATCTTGCCAAGTTAGCTGGAAACAAGCGCAGCACACACACACATACACTCTCACACACACACACACTCTCACTAAAAATAAACAGCTCTTATCACAATCACTTGGAATGCACACTTTACAAAATAATTATGCACGCTTGCACAAATCAATGAGCTGAGCTCAAAAACCATTTTAACGACAACAACAACAACAGTAACAACAACAACGGTCAACAGCTTTTATCACGAGTTCGTTGGCATTGCTGACCACGAAACAGGCCAACAGCAGGCAACACCCTCTTGGGATACATATCTCAATCTTGAAAGCATTTTACACACACATACCGAGAGAAAACTTCACTTCATTTGTATAAGATGTTTATGGGCGGCTCTTAACGCAAATTAAGGCACCCAAAAGTGGACGCCGGCTACGGCTGTTTATTATTGAAAACGTTTTCATTTTGTTTGTTTGCAAAAAGAAACCAGGCGCCAGCCACGCTGGAAGAATTGCAAGCAATGCAAACGCAGTTTCAGATACAGACAGCAGATAAAGATATATGTAGATACAGACAGCTCAAGATATATGTATGTATAGATATAGATGGATAGAGTAACCCGATATGCATAGGCAAGCATATACAGTAGTACTTATGTTGAAGGGCCCAAATTCGCTGGACCGTTCGAACCTGGGCGTCAGTTTAGTGTCTGGAACGGAATTGGAGAAGTTGTACATAGCACTTGAAAGTGGCAATAGGCGACAGACCTGTGTACAGAGGGCACTCGAATGACGGACAGTGCATTAAGTTACAGGTTATTAACAGGTAAATAGCACTGCCCGGCAACTGCACGTACATCATTACGAACCGAACGCAGCTCTTGACAGCCTTTGCTTTTGCTGTTGCTTTTCTTTGTGCACTCGAATTGAACGAGCGACAAGAGTGAAAAAGAAACAAAACTAACTATGACAATGTGGATGCATTGTAGCCAGGCGCTGCCATGATAAAGGTTCTGACATGCCAAAGCAACAAGCAACAAGCAGCAGCGACAGACACCACCAACGCCACCACCAACAGATGGCACAGGCAGCCGCGCGTAACCACAACAAACTCAACTCGGACCCGCACTCAAAACTCAAACTGGGCCCAAAGTCTGGAACTGAAAGTCTGAACATTAACATGCTATTTGGCCCAAACTGCACTTGCCGGCAAAATAAAAGCGCTTTGACTCGTTGCTGTTGTTGTTGGCCATAAAATGAGCCAAACTTTTTGTTATTGTTGTTTTCTGTTTAAGTCTAAATAGTTCTCGGAAACCGACAGCCGGATCCATAAAAAATTGCTTACGAGTGGAAACAAATTTGTCTGCTAAAAATATGCTAAATTTATGCACTTGCCTAAAATGCAAAAGGAACCGGAAAGAAGGCAATAATTACAGGATAGATGATGAAGGAGGGTTTATACTTATATATATATATAGAGCTGAAAATGGCAATTTGCAGAGCAGCTGTTACTAGAGAATTTATTAACTATATTCCGTGAACTTGCAGCGATTATTTTAGCTAATTTTAGTTAGAATATATTGAAAATTATCAAATTAGCTGTTGTTCTTTATCACCAGTGAACTATTTAATCAAAGCTGACAGAATTTTGTTGAAAAGAATAAGAATTTACATATGTCACTGTTGGCCAAAAAAAAACCCAAGCCTCAACTTGTCTGTTGATACCTATCAAAAGTAGTATATGAAACTAGCTTAATATGTATTTCGTAATACAATTAGAAAACTTTCTAGAAGAGTCTATAAATCTACCAAATGAAAAGTGTAAGAATAAATTGTACTAAGATTACTTTTACTACTTTATAGCATGATGATAAATGATATGCCATGCTAAATATATTACACATCTACATGAATACATCAAAAAGAGCTAATGAATCATTCATTCTGAAAATGAGTATATACAACTTCCGACAGTATAACCTTTTTTAAAAGCTATAAATTCCGTTAGGAAAATTATTTATATATATATTGCAAAGTAGAGAGTGTGCAAAAATAACCGAATAGTCTCAAAGTCAATTCACTTTGGCTTGCAATGAATAATTTTTGGATATTTGGTTTTAATATTTATTTTAATATTTCCTAAAAATGGCTTTAAGATTGGCCGGAAACTTGGCTGCCAAACCACAACGGAAATTTCAGTTAGTTACACTACGAATCCCATACCCTATAGCATATACCTGACTCTACTCTATATCAACTAATCCAATTATGTATCTGCCTTGAAACATAAGGAAACATAGACATTGACTAACATTTAATCAGCTGAACTTTGGCCGCGCTGCCTGCGCAAATCCGGGAAGTAGCAGCATTAGTTCAGCTTGACCTCTAGTTGGAGCGAAAGTGCACATTAAAGCCGCATTAAGGGGGTACGGGTGAGTGCCCTCAAAAGCCCTGAGCCTATTAACAAATGTCACAACTATAACATAAAATGTGATTCGCATTCGAAAAGAATGTTTAAAAAAAATAAATAAATAAATAACTGTATATATAATATATACAAATACAGAATTATTTCTGGCTAAATTAATGAGCGAAGCTGTGAAGAATTTCAAGCTGCAGTGAAACGAATTGCAGCGCAAATGTTTTCATTAGCTTTGAGTAATTTGGATTAGCTTCTGAAAGTCAATTACCAAGCCAGAGTCGACGACTATGGCTGTGTGTGTGTGTGTGTGTGTGTGTTTATCTTAGTATATGTATTTAATAATTGAAAGTCGCGACGCTTGGCAAGAAAGTAAAGTAAAACTAGAGGCGGATCGTCTGTTTGTTTCTTGGCGTTGTTTATTGTAGAGCCAAGCAGCGCCATGAACGAAAGTAAAAATAACAAAAATAGAAACAAGTTCAGCATAATAGTGCATAATACGAGCATGACAATGCGTGCGCTACCTGGCACCTGTCGATCCATCAGATACAGATACAGATACAGCTGCAGATGCCTTGTCATTTCGCAGTTGACTTGACACAGTAAAATGCTATGGTTAGTCTTTCAGTCTAAACGTTGTTAACAAGATGCAAGATATAAGATACAAGCTACAAGCTACTAGCTACAAGATACGAGTAAAAGTATCTGACAGATACTTCGTATCTCTCGCGCTCTCACTCTCTATCTGTTGATTTGCTGCAGCGCTGATTGCTTTTATTGATTGTTCAATCGAATGTAATTAAATGTCGGCGGGGCCAGTGGTGCAAATCAGCATATACAGACACGCCCCAACAACAACTAAGGCAACAACTAAAACAATAACAACGCTTCATTGATTTCATTTCATTAATTTACAAATGAAATTTTTTTAGCCTTACAAATTTTGCAACAATTTGTCAAATTGTGCCATTGACTTCATTTCATCAGCTGTTCCACAAAGTTGTTTTTTTCTTTTTTTTTTTTTTTTTTTTTCGTTTGTTTATTGTTTATTTTGGAGCACATCTCAGATGTCATCTTTGTCTGGAAACACGTCGTGCATTCAAATAGCACTTGGCCATAATAAAGATCAAGGCAGATAAAAGACCAAGCATAGCGCATTTTAGGACATGGACAAACCATTTCAAGCAACCTTTTTTTTTTTTAATGGTGCCAGATTTTATGTAAAATATTAAACACTTTATAGCTTGCCACAAATTGCGTTCATTAAGTGTGTTTATTGAAGCGTAAAATAGTTGCAGAATGTTGCTCTGATATACTTATTGAGGGTACTTGAGTAATTGTCACGAATTTGGCAGAGAAGATTATGATGTCTGTGAGTCTGAGATGTATAGAAGATCTGTAGATCAAAGTTTAAATAAGCTTTACATTACATACATCTTGCTGTTGCAGGCTATACATATTATATATTGTATTTCATATACATAGTTATTATAGAATCAGCTCTATTATTTTCTATTAATTATCTAACTAATTAATCAAACATTTTTGTACAATTGTAGAATATATCTATATATATAACTACTATAGAATGTAGAATATTTACATCTATTAAAAAATCATACATTATTCTTCGATATATATAATAGTAATATATATATATCGATATATATAATATAATAGTAGTAATAGTAATAACACAAAGGAACATCAAAAGCTGCGTCTAAGCCATAAATAATATTTATAAAACTAAAAAGCAAATCCTTTACAAATAATATACTTTGCATAAGAAAATGATTATAATTCATTAAGAAATCTTTGCCACTTTAACTTGCATACCTACTTATGTAGTTATCATCCTCAAAGAATAAGTGTATTTAAGCTTCGCCTTGCCAATCTTAGCTATTATCTTCTAGTTGTCACTTTGTCAGTGGGTCAAGTGCATATTAAGTTAAACATGTTCCAGCACTTGGCAAATTCAATAATTATGTTTGAAATCATTTTGCAGTTAAACATAGCTAAACACAGCCCAAGCCGAGCTCAGCTCAGTCCAGCCTGCCAGCTTGTCTAGTTATGAGCGTTAAGTGCCCGCAATGATTTGCATAAATATTTATATTTCGCGGCGCCCTTGTTGCGTTTTTAATTGCAGACAACTGGCAGCAGAGGGGGCAGCAGAGAGGGGGAGAGGAGAGGAGGCACAGAGGTCTATCCCCACATCATACTTAATAGACACCTGGCTCAATCATAATCTATGCAAAACAATGCAAACAATCTTTTTGCTAAAGAGCGTGAAACGAACAGCGCCTTCGTCTGGGCTGTCCATTAAACAAAAAGGCATTCACACAATGCCAGTTATCGGAATCATTAGCTACAAAATTGACCCCAAGCCCCCTTCGACGTTCGACAATAAGCGCCAGCAAACTGAGCTAACAAAAATTCAAAGTCAATAGAATCGTGTCTATGGCGTTGAATGAAAATAAAAACTAAGCGCGAGGCCAAAAAAAAAAAACGTAGTAAACACAATTATTTATAGACAACTTATTTGCCAAATGGACACAGATTAAACATTAAACACGACTTTGATGAGCAGCTAAAGATCATCCAAAAATATTATATAAGAGCAGAGCTAAATTGACAAACTTGCGATGAGCTTGGAATATACTAATTTTTATAATATTAAAAGAAAGAAGCCGAGTTGAGATGGAAATTAAATGAAAATTACATTGAAATAAAGAATTGAATTGTAAAATGAAATTGAAGTGGAATTGAAATAAAAATAAGATTTGCATTGAATGATTAAAGTAAACAAATGAATGGAATTTCCAAATTAAAACTGTATTGATTGAAAAAATAAAATAATGTGATGAATTGAATTGATGAATGCAAATTCAAGAATTTGTTTTGAATTGATGAATTGAAATGAAGAAGGATTTCAATAAAATGATGAACAAAAATTAGAAGCACAAAATTAAATTGAAAAATCAAAACAACATATTGAATTGCAGATTTCAGTTACAAAAGTAAGTTCACATGAGTTTGAGCCTCAATTTAATTAATTGCCTTCAGTTTCTAAACAGATTTCAGATTTGTTAATAGCAATAGGAAAGTTTCTATAGCTTATAGACAAAATGTAAATATGCAAAATATAATTAGATAATTTTTGATGGCAATAGAAAAGTTCTTAAAGCTTATAGACAAAATTTTAAAAATATATATATTTTTTTTTTCACATTAAATAAAAGATTTAAAATACAAGTTTTGTAGCAAAACTTCTATCTAAAATATTCAATGCAAAACAAACCCATTTTAGTTCTAATATTGCTTACTTTTAAGACCCATAGTTTAAACTTAAAACTCAATCCCTAGCACATAAAAAATATTCAATTTCCTTATACAAAAAAAAAAGGTTTTATTGAACGCCGCTTTGCAGCATTTGCTTTAGTCACGCTTCGTAAAAATAGTTTTAGCATATTTAAAGTCAAGAATATTCACACAGAGAATTATAAGTTATAAATAGCCCTCACTCATATTTGTGAATCACAAACAAAATACTTAGTTATATAGCGGAATCTTCAGCTTGATTATCATGCATAAATTACCATTTAAATAAAGATTTATGTTCGCATATTCCCAACCGATTATATTTGCATGAGCGCAAATTTTCTACAAATATTATTCACACTCACACACACGATCGTGATTTATGAGTATTTGCAATTTATAGATTGCTACACTTCTGGTTTCAATAATAATTCGGTAACTGTTGCTTTAACTGTTAACGGTAACACTGCACAAAACAGGTAAATGGAGTCGCGTTGCTCCACAAAACTCATTCAGCTGACAGCTTTTAGATGGAGCATGAAACTGACGTCGCGTCATTTACATACAGGTTCTCATTCCATTCATTCACACACTCACAAAAACACTCACGAATACACTCATACACATGTGTATTGTATGCACTCGATGTCCGAAAAATCAATTCCAATTCAATTGCGAAATTCCTGGAAATTACGTCGTACTCAATTCAATCGCTTTTTTATTCATTCAATTCGGTTTCGTTATTTATTTCGAGTTATTCTCAGCGATTCCGATTCGATGCGTTCCCAGCTGAAATTGTACACGAAACATTAAAATCAAAAGCAATGAAAACAACACAATGCCGCGTTCAGGGTCTGGCCGAGCCGAGCTGAGCTGAGCTGAGCTGAGAGGAAACGCGAACGAGAGCGACGACAGGTAAGGCAAGACTGAGCTCACCTCAGCTGCGCTGAGGCTAAGCTACCTGTCTGTTAGCTAGAGTTGTTTGGACATTGACTGAGCAGAAGCGGGCGTTCGCTTACATGAACCGTTTCGCAGTGCTGCAGCAACACGTGTATCTGTCAGATACATGTGCGCAAAAAAATGTAAGCATCTGATCAAGCGTCTGGTAATTGCGGGTAATATCTGCGAAGCACGCTAACAATTGCCAACTGCACAGCAGCATATCCTCGCCAATATCAGAATTGAGAGATAAAGTGACGAATATTCGAATACTCTTATAGATGGAGATCATATATATGATGTAGAAATAAGATTTTTATTATACCATAGATATTGTAGTCATATTACTTTGATATTCCATTCAATATTTCAAAATGTATGTATGTATATATGTTTTTAATATAATATTCAATTAATATAATATATATAATAATAACTAATATGTCATTAATATGTATATATGTATTTAACATTCTATTAGATATACATAGGTATTTAACATATGCTATAGAAGCTTAATTATATATTGATCTGGTGTAAGATTTTACCATGTATACTAAAATGGAAAGTAAGCTTAATGCAGAGTCGCCAGAGTCTACTAACATATCTACTATCATAAATGTAAAGGAAAAGCTTTCTAAACAGGGTATTTTGCTGGACTGTCTATGCCATAAAAATTATATTAAAATTCTCTGCTATTTCAAATTTCTACGAATATACATATAAATAAAATCTAAACATAAAATTTACATATCAGAAAACAGGTGAAACAGAAGTAAATTTTAAATTTCTGAATCACATATAAAATTGCTTTATCTTACACCCTTAAGGTGTTACAAATTTTATTATATCATGTGGAATGCCCACAGCAAGGGTATTGAACAGTCATATACATATATTTCTGAGCACATAAGCGGCCTTAATTTCATTGAGAGAAGAAAACCTTCAAAAAGTGCGTTTCGGGTTTTTGTTTTTCGTATTGTATTGTTCCTGTCTGTCCCAAGAAGAAGAAGAAGAAGGAAGCCACACAAACAAGAACGAAGAGCTGGAGAACAAAGTGCGCATAAACAGGAAATTAATCACTCAAGTGTGTAGTATAATGCCAATACCTTTTCACACACATGTATGAAATACATATATATATATATATATATATATATATATTGTATATATATACCTTTGTAACTGCCTCCTCGTTACCTGAGCCCTAAAATACAAGCCTCGCTGCCGGCAGTTTGTTCAAACAACAAGAAACAAAAGTAGGAGCGTTGGAGACAGACGTAACTGACTGCATTATACGCGCTCAAAACTAAATTATAGATGGAAATATATTTTTAAATTATACATTATAGATTTAGGTATATCTCTAAAGGAAAATTAAATTATATGTATATAATTATATATATTAAATAAGATGTAGATCTTTTTCTAGAGGAACAGTAGAGGATTAACAGTGACTCCACTGAAAATCATATTGAACGTCATGTAAAGATACGTAAAGGGATCAGCAGATTCTAGATTTTGTATATGATAAAGATCTCCATAATACCCACGACTCCCGAAGGCATAATACATATATGACTTTGATTTTTTATCAGGAAACATAGTCCTCAACTTCCATAAAAACAAACATTAAGATGGACAACTTGTCTAGACATGACACAAAGCCAATATACCCTCGCCACTTCGTAAACGAGTATAAAGCCCGAGCCGTAGATATTTCATTAAGGTTTTAGGGTACAGATACATAAACATTTACCCATAGCTGGCGAAAATATTCAAGGTCACCGCACAAACGTTTACAACTTCATCGCTTCACGTTCGCCGTCGTCGTCGACGTCGTAATTGAATTCTGTTTATTTTGACTTTTCGATTTTTCACACAATGCAAATGTAGACAGGTAGATAGATAGCTGCAGGTAATGCTAATGAGTTCCTAGTTGCCATTATAAATAGGTTTTTATGATCGTTGCTTTGATGATACAATGTGTCGGCTATGCGAATTACGTTAAAGCTAAAGTCTCTTTGCGTCCCATCTGAAGATGCTGCTAGAAGCTGTAGCAGTTACCGGTTTCCGTCTCATTTCTAATTATAAACAGACAACGCAACAATTATTCTTAATCATAATTCAAGCGTACATCTCGTGCGATAGAACATTTTCCTTAATGAACCCAAAAACAGCAAAACAAAACAAATTTTATAGCTCCCAAAAAGCTTCAACACGCGAGTGTTTAGCTCTTTTTGTTTTTTAAAGTGTTGAATAAATTTAAGCAATTGATCTAACTTGTAGTTAAATGCTTCCGCTAAGAAGGCAGTAATATAATAATAATGTCTATACGCAAAAAATTTTTTATATTAGTCACTCTCATTATCTATAATATTAGTCACTGTTTAAGGTTATCCTAAGGGCAAATTATTAGCATGAGGATTAGTTTATTATACATTTTTCATGCATGTTACAAGTGTGGCAACAATTATTTGATAAGCTGTCAGCGCCTAGCTGGAATATGTATGCATAGTAGCTACATTGCATTAGTTTAACTACAGGATAAATTTGTTATGTGATTTTTTATGGCCAGCATGGCAACATTAGCTAGATAAGCTGACAACGCATTGCCAAGAGGTAGTCTATTGTAATAAATGATGTATTTAACAGCTGTATTACATAGTTTTTACAGTTGGCCTGAACACAATTAATAGCCGCAGGATAAATTTGATATGTGTTTTCTTATCAGTATTAATAGCTTGCCGACACTGACTCGTTAAGTTGGCAGCGACTTGTAAGTAAATAGAATGAAGTAACTATATTAATTACTTAACAGCTGCTTGCTAATATAACCGAAGGATATTTAATACCAAGAGGAATGTGTGTGTTTTTCTTATCATTTGGACAAATGTAGACACTTTCTCTACCTTGTACACTTCTACATTTCATCCAAAGATAAGCAAAGTCAGCACACCTTATCCCTATTGTTATTCTTTATACTCTCATGTCAGCTGTGCTGTGCCGCCTCGCTGATATCTAGCCTAAGCCCAACTCAAATGTAGTTAAATTAATTGCCTAACACCTGCTAGATGGAATTTCTTTAGCACCTACCATAGAGCTCGTTTTAGTTTATGGTGTTCTTAAAGTTTTATTTTTATAACACTTAATTTGGGCTCAGTGAACCCAGTTAACAGTGAAGAAGACTTTGCTCTTCACCCTCAACATCAAAGCAATTGTGCGTGCAAAAGCGACACGAAGCAAGTTAGCATGGAAATGCTTGATGGAACACACACATTAGAACTGGGCACATGAAAATAGGTAAACTAGTCTATGCACATAGATATGTACATACATATATATGTAAGACACGAGTACGACCCAACCGATCAGCTGCACGTTTCGGCTGGTGAAAAGAAGCCAAACCAGAAGCAGAAGTTTTTTAAAGGGGACGAGCGAACGAGTCGAGCCGCCTGTCGGTTACCAAATTGAGTGCAGCGCCATTTTCCACAACATGCCTCACTTTATATACACTTATATATATGAGTCTGTCTCTCTCCTTCTCTCTCACTTTTTTGTTGTTTTGCTTTTGCCTTTTTGGCCACTTTCTTAGCTGGCAGTCTTGGCCATGGCAAAGAACTTGAGCACCATATATGGCAGAGAGCCACAGGCCCAGAACCGGCAACAGAAATTGCACCACTTTTGAGGGCCGTGCCAGACCAAAGCGGGGCATCATTATCATTATCAAGACCATACCATTTATTTGCTGCAGTGTACCTTACCTTACTGACACCATAAATGGTCCCAACAGCAGCACCAACAACAACAGCAACAACTTCTACTATTTAACTGCTAGAGTTACTTTTAGGCTAGCTGAGCAGCCATAGTTGGAGTTTGGTCTGGAACGTTGAAGTCGGCCCTTCAGCAGTGGCTGATTAATGCACTTGGTATTGCTTGTTTGACTAGTGTTAGTTGTTGTTGTTATTGTTGTTACTGTTGTTGTTGCTGTTGTAGTTGTTCACATGGCTGAGAACAGCTACAAATAAGATTCACTGCCCCAGACGCTGTGTAAGCTGTATTATGTCTGCGCCCCATGTGCATATATTTAGTTAGTTAGCACTTGCCGTAACTTTTCTCGCCTGCCCTATACCCCTTTGAAAATGTCGAAATGGGGTATATTGATTTTGATTTAGAGGCATGTAAGAGGCAGAAGAAGGCGTTGCTTGGAGAGATAGAAAATATATGTTTTCTGAAGATAATAGAGACTGGTTTGTTATTGATAAAGTTTTCAATAGAAAATCTATAATATCATGATTGGGAGCAATCTAGATCTGTTCATTTGCAAGTTTATATTTATATATATATGGTGAGAGAGAGCGAGAGAGAAAGCGTGAGAGAGAGAGAGAAAGACAGTGAGAGGCAGAGAGAGAAAGACAGTGAGAGAGAGAAAGAGAGAGAGAGAAAGAGAGTGAGAATGAGAGAGAGAGAGAGAGAGAGAGAGAGTGAAAGGGAGAGAAAGAGAGTGACAGATAGTGAGAAAGAGAAAGAGAGAGTGAGAGAGAGAGAAAGATAGTGAGGGAGAGAGAAAGATTGTGAGAAAGAGTGATTGAGATAGAGGAGGGATACGGATATCCTTTGATATCTATTGCTTTTTCAATATTCAAGAAATTACTGAAACCTAATTTGCGCATATCTTCGATGTTTTAAAGAGGTCAAGTCATCACATTTGTTATATAGATTTTCTATAGAAATAGCATACACTTGCTCCAATTGGTGGTTACCGCGAAATACATAAGATGATACAGAAAGAATTGCCATGACTCATTTTAGCATTGTATAGCTATCTATAGATAAATTTACAACATCAAAACAGCCCAATTATCAGGGTATGTCCTAGTCAATCACTCTTTACACCCATTCACTTCGACTTGTTATTTACTTTTTTATATATATAGTTTTTTATATTTTTTGTGGGTCTTCGTAGTGACTTCATTTTCCCAGCCGCTGACATGCAACCCGCTTAATTTCTATTATCGTATAATGCCATTGTTTCGAACAATGTGCAGTGCACATTTCCAACTGCATAATAAACTAAACACACAAACTGAGTATAAAACTCGGTTGATGTTTTACCTGCAAACATGCATATGTATATGTATAGCTAGGTGTTTGTTTGTCCATATATGGCACACTTTAGTTTGTATTTCTTTTTATTATTTTTGTGTTGATTACCAAATTCCAAAATATGTACAAAAAATTATTGTTTAAGCGTCACGTATGTCGACGCCAACAAGTTGAACTGCTGCTGAACAGAAAGTTTATTAAGTTTTTAGACCTGGTCAGCGATTAGAGTCCAAGAACTTTATGCGATTCTAGCTGAGACAAGCACATGACCGTCCCCTCTTTAATTAGTCTAGTCTGTGAAAATAATATAATAAAAAGCAAAAATTGTCTTTCAAATAGCGGTCACTCGCTTTCCAGTGCGACCCACTGCAAATGGCGTGGAAATAAAAATGTCGCCCGCCCAGCAGAAAACAGTTGCATTGGCTGAAATGCAAAAAGAACTAAATTTATGTGTAACAAAATAAGTAAAAAGAATTGAGGAGAAAAGTGATAACGAATGATGAGTACTCTACAAAAATTTTATGAATCAGATACTGTTTTATTGGCTTAATAAGCCATCATATCAGAAATATCTTTATTTGATAATAAATTGACAATGATATCTTTAAGAGAATAGTTACAGAGAATAGTTACAATGAATGGTGAATACTCTACAGTCAGATACTTAATATATATATATATATATATATCTAATTATAAATCCAAGCTGTTTTAATATAGTATATATTAATTCACCTCATCTAAACAAACGCCATCTCATATCAACTATAACCACGTCAATCTACTCTACACTTTAGAAAAAAATTGCCACATTTTGCTTCTGGGCTAAAACCGAAGTCAACTGACATAGCCAGTTCTTTGCGGCCAACATTTGCCATAAAGTGCAAAACAAAAGGCTGAAAGAAAAGGTGTCTGAAGAGCGTGTTCATGACTCAGTGACAAAGCCCACGATGAAGCCCAGTAATGGCCACCAGTAAGGTTACCCGCCCTCCTCCAGCACCTCCCGATTACCAGTTACCAAGTGGCAGTGCCAGTTGCTCAGGGCACGGAGTCGACTTCGTCTATGCTTGGCAATGCAGTATCTGAAAGTTCTTCGCAAATATGCATTACGCACGACAAACCTATCGAGAATTCTCACAGCGGATATGGCACAGTCTCTAAAGTATTTCCTTTATCGTTTGGCAAGTATACAAAAAATAATAAAAATAGAAAAACAAAAAAGCTACAGCAAAAGTAAATATTTTGCATTTGCGATAATATTGTTGTTTTTTTTTTTCAACAAATGCAACAACCTTCATTTTTGTCACGGTTAGTAGAACGGATGAAATTACACACAACTATTGCCAATATTTATCTAAAAGTTTTTACTTGCCTTTTATTTTAACTAAAAAGTAAACGCAAGTTAGAATAAATTGTGTTTGAGTGAATAAGTTTAAGTTCCATTGCACTGCAAATAAATGCTGTAAAACGTTGCCTTCTCTACGATTTTCATGAATTCAAAAAACTTCCAAGCCCTTTTCATGCTCGGACTTTAAAAGTGCTTAGCAAATACATATGTATATTTGTATAGGAACGATTGCATGTGTGAGAGTGTATGTGTTTATATGTGCATGCCTATATAAGCACAAACAAAGTTAACTAACGACAGCTAAAATTAAACGTAATTTAATAATCGTATACTATGATATTCTCAAGAAATTCTAGAAAGCTTACATATTTTGTTTATATGTGTAATAAAAGCCAGGCCCTTAGTATTATTTTCTTTGTAAGTTATTTATAAATAGTGACCATTCGTACCAAGATCCTACGCATAAAATCAGCTGACTCTGGACTTATTTATATAAACAAAAAAGTTTTGACCATAAATAATATACAAATTTATATATTTATATTTATATTATACTTTTGTTTTTCCCAGAATTTCTCGAATTACTCTCGTATATGTATTTGTATACTTAAAAGTTCGCACAATTGTCCTAAAATAAATTTCCCTTAAATAAATCAAAATTTTGAAAGGTAATTTTAAGGGATATTTACAATAAATTCAGTTATTTATGGTAGTTTTAATATACTCAATAAACTGAGTTTTTTTTTATATTTTTCTATTTAAATAAATTTTTGTTTTCTATTAAATTTAATAGTTAACTCTAAAGTTCTGCTATATAAAGTTTATTTAGTTTTTAGGCGCAATGCAATTTTATGACATAACCTTAAAGCTTTTATTTTTGTCTGCTTACTTTGTAACACACACACAAACACACACAGCTAATTCAAGTCCAAATCTTGTGCACGTTCTTTTTTGTTCGTGGTAAGCAACTAATTAATGTTTATTGACCCGCGGGCGCATAGCGGAAGCTAAAAATGCATTGCAACAGCATTGAACTTGGTTGAGGTTGCCAGCAAGTTGGACCTGCCAGCGGCTTATCAAGGTGGCCAGCTTTTAGCAAAATTTAAAATACAGCTACTACAACAACAAGAGCAATAGCAACAACAACTGCAGTAACTGATGACCGCCAGAACTAAGCGAAGCTCGAAGAACGTAGAGGCAGAGAGAGAAAGGAAACGATATACTCGTACTAAGACGTTGTTGTTGCTTCTTTACTTTGACTACTTGTTGTTGTTGTTGCTGTTTTAGTTGCCTACGTGCATTTGTATGCAAACGAAAAATAAAAAAGAACAGGAACACAAAAATAAAAAACAACAAAAGAGTGTGCATAAAAAATGCAAAGGCAACACAAAAAACTTGTCGAACTGGTCGCTTACTTTGGAGTTGGTTAGTTGGAGACCAAAGGCAAAGGCAAAGGCAACGCCTGCGCCGCCCGCGACGGCAACGTTCAGAAGGATCCGCCGAATGTGTGTAGGCCAAAGCTGTAGGGCACTTTTGAGCCAGTCACAGTCGAGCAATAAGTGTATGCACCCCGTTTGCTGCCAATTTATATGCGATCGTTGCGGCTTTTTCAATTATCATTTGCATATCACAATACGCGCGCGCAACACAATCAAACACACACACGCAAGCAAGCGAGCGCAGAGACACGAGAGTAGTTAGGAAGCAAACAAAACGAACACACCGACGACCAACCAACCGCACGGAACGAAGCGCGCAAATTGACTGATGCGAAAAAGCTAGTCTCAGAACAACACCAACTGAACTGTTACGTGAAGTGCTCTCGCTGACGCACAAATGCTCTCTTGCGCATGGAGCAGCTTCAATCTACAACTCTCATTCTCTTTGTCTCTCTTTCGTAGCTTTGAACTGTAATCAGCTGTTTAAATATGTGCGCGTATATTTTTTGGTCTTAAAAAAAAAACACATCGCTCTAAATACTATTGCACTTAAAAGTAAATCTCCGATATGGAGCGCACTCAATGGGAGCGCGCAATATCGGAGAAGAAGGCGAGTATGTCCTGTATGTTGAACTCCAGATTGATCATGGCGCCCGCATAACATTTCTGTATGCGCTCTTCGAGATAATTGTACTGGGCTATGAACTCTTCTTGCATGGCGTGCCACACCACCTGCAGAAGGTTCTCCTCCTCGCACAAGTGCTTATCCACTTTCTTGTAGAGGTTCTCCAGACCCTTTTTCACCTCACGCGCTGGATACTGGCTGATCACCTTGCGCAGTTCCTGCTTAGAGAAGGCCATTTGGTAGCTTATTTCCGTCTCCTTGACGCCCTGCGCCACCTTTTGCTGCACGCCCTCAAAGAATTGCTGCAATTGAGAAGAGTTTTAGCAACATTGCAATATTGGTCTCTAGGCCACTTACATTCAACTTCTCGAGGGGCCTGCCAAAGTACTGCGTTACATATGCCTTGAGTGCATCATTGTACCTTATCTTTGCCTCCTTCTTGAGTGCATCTAAGCCGGGAACCTTGAGCTGTGCAAGCAGTGCGTACATATGATGATAGTTCTCCATGCGCACCACCTGCGACGGCGTCTTTGGATGCTCCTGCGAGTGTATGCTAATCCCTTCGAATATGGCATTAACCAGCTGCAGGTACCATTTCTCCATGTCCGTGCGACGATCCGACTTGCGAAAGATGCCCTCGGCCGTCTGTGCGAAGTTCTCAAAGTTCTCCACATAGGGCAGAATGGCCTTTGAACGCTTTGGAAGCTTAGCCTCCTTAATGGACTGCAGTTGCTGCTGCATAAAGCGATCAAAGTTGCGTTTGACCTGCACCAGCGCCGACGCAAAGGTCATGCTCAGAAAGGAATGTGTGTCCTGGGCGGACATGACGTGCTGCGTTAAACGCACCAGCACATAAAGAGAATAGCTATAGAGAGAGTGAGAGGATTGATTATAGAAGATATACAAATTATTTACTTAAAGGTGCCTCACAAGCTATCCACACGCTCAAAGCTTTGTATGAAGCTAACCAGCTCCGGTTCCAGGCAACCGAAGAGTCCCATCATCAGTTTGCGCACATCCTCATTGATCTGACGATCGATGCGCTTCTGAGGCACTGCACCAGAGTCTGTGCTCGCGCTGCTGGGCGAGGCCGTAGAGGCGTTGAAAGACTGTGACATATCTATGCCCTTATCCTTTTCCATATCCAGCGTCGTCTGTGTGTTCTTCGTTGTGGGACTTATCACATCCATTTGAAAGAAATTGATACAGAACAATTGCTCTTGCAGCGCAATGGGCTCCAGCTCAGCCAGAACCTTCTCCAATAGCGCGTCGAAACGCACACGATCCGCACTGTCCACGCCGGGACCCCATTGATCACGATTAATGCCCAACGTGCCATAGGGAATGGTGGAGACGGCAGACTTGCGTGACGAAGTGGACATATCCAGATCTTCGCGAGAGTTGCGCAGCTTGTCGGACACTTGAAGCTTGGCCTGAAAACGAAGCAGAGTTTACTATACTATGGAAATTGATCTACTTTATAAATAAATTCTTACTAGATTAAAGAAATTTCTAATATCCCGATCATAGATCTTGCTGAGCGAAGCCGTATAGACACGCATCAGTCCGTCGTAGGTCTTGCGATCCATGGCCTTGGACCAGTGCATCAGCTCCGTGTATGGCGTCAGCTCGCGATGCACATTGGAGTGGTTGGGCAGCACCAACTCTGTGCTGGTCAGCGGCATGTCGCCAATTTCATTGCCCAGATGGATGAAGAGGTTGTTCAGGAACCGACTAACAGTGGCTGAGAACTTTTGTTTCCACTTCTCAAAGCGTTTGCGCTGATCCTGCACAGCTTCCAGGCGCAGCAGCGCTGGATCTATATCGCTATTCATGGCCTGCTGCAGACACTGAGCTGCAGCAATCGCGGCCTTGCGTCCGGCAGCGGTCTTTAGGTCGGGCTCATCCAGCGCCTGCTGCTGGCTCTGAGGCAAGTCCAGTTGGCTCTAAAAAGAATTTAGGTATTAAGACAAATCCTGATAACAGATTTGATATCTTACAATGACTTTGTTAAGTTCCTTCATTAGTTTGATATTATTGTTATTGGCAATTTCGATCATGGCATTCTTGCCGCCTATTTTCTCCATGGTCTCCTTCACATGGCCCAAAATATCCTCATAGGTATCCAGACGTGTTTCAAACTTGTCCGCCTCCGTTATAGCATTGTCTATGTGCTCCATCATCTTCAGTACCTTTTGCTCCGATGCCAGCACACTTTGCATATTAGCCTGTAGATATATTAGCATTAGCTTAGTTAAGATTTATTTAAATCTACCTACGCCATCCAAATCGTGCAGCTCCTTAGACAGCTGCTCAATGAACTGCTCTGCATCCTTAATGGCAAAATCACATTCGGAAAACAATTTTCCCAGCTCATTGGCCTCCTTATCCGTGAGCGCTGTAAACTCTTGCGCCTCCTCCTCTTCCTCCTCATCATCCGAATTCGTCGGCTTCTGGGTTACATTGCCCGCTCTTCCTTCACGTCCTGCAGCTATTTTCTCTGGCGATTTCTCCGAGAGCCAAGCTTGAGGCACATTACGGAACTCGGCACGTGGTCCACGCACATACTTTTGTATCTGCCGATTAAGCACAGCCAGAAAGTTCTGACGCTCATGCAAATTTAGGGCGTACCATTTGTAAAGCTTCTCCAGTTGGATATCAAACTCATGCGTCTCGAACTGCTCGTTGCGGCCATCGATCCACTTGATTTCATCCAATTGCCAACTACGTTTGCGCTTATACTCGCTATCTCGCTGGTCGTACTGCTTCACCAGGCAGAGCGTAACCACCGGCACGGGCGGCGCTGTCGTCAGCACACAAAGGTAGCAGGCCCGCTTGTCTTTCTTTTTGAAAGTCTTCGTCACCGTCACCACAGAGAGCAGACGTTCGCCGCTACTGTTGAACAGCTCTTTTTGCAGTATGTGCTTGATGTTGGCCAAGGTGCCGATTGTCAGCATGGCTACGGAATGTTGGCAGCGTCAATTTTCTTTGCAATTATTTCAACAATTATAATTGTTTCCAAATTGAAGAACGCCTCCGCCAAAAACAGCTGTTCGATGAGCCACCGCCACCACGACCAATATGCAGCCAACTTCATATGAGATTCAAAATTGCGCGCAGCCAACTTAACGCTATTCAGTATTTTGGCAACGCCTGCACACAGTCACACTGGTCGATACATAAGTAACTATTGGTGAGTAGTTTTAATGCGAAAAAAATATCGGAAAAATAAAAACATATTTTGTATATTTTGTGCAATTTTATAGCAAACATGTTGGTGAAGCACATTGTCAAGCAAGGTCTGCTGCTCAGGAACGGTAAGTACAAGTGTTATTTACTTGTTCTAAGCTGCTTTTGCTAACCTTAAAAATTACATAATGTGTCGCTCCTGCGTCATGGCGATTTGTGTTTATTAAGTATAATTTGGTATTCTCTTTTGGCAGCTGGTGCCATGTCCCGCGCCGCTTACCATGGTGGACACCACAAGCACTCCACCATGGACGATTTGCCCGTACCAGCTGGTGATTGGCAGGAGCAGCACAGCCGCAACAACACCAAATACAATGCCACCCTCTTGACTGGAATTTTAATTCTGGCAGGCACCATTGGATTCGTGAGTAGCATTCTCTTCTAGTATGAATCCAAGCTAAAACTCCTCAATTTCCAGGTGAAATCTTCCGGCTTGATTCACTTGAACTACAGCCCTCCCAGCAGCTTGGAATAGATCTTCGCTAATGCCGTACATTTCAAATAATTATGTGTTAAATAAGCTTAAAGTGGCGAATTAGTAAATCACAATCCCTAATATTGTTTATTTTTTGCTTAATATACGGGACCATCGTCCATATTGTCGTCTTCTTCGTTGTACGCTTCGCCATTATCGAAGTAATCGTTGGCATAGTCGTTCTCCTCGTCCATCTCATCGTCGAGCGTTGCATCTGGATCCTCTTGTTCGTCTTCGTGCTCTGAGTCGGTCTCCTGCTTGACTTCGTCGTTGTCGTTCTCACCACCGCTCTTGAGCTCCTTCTGCTCCAGCTGTTTCAGTCTATCCTCAATGTTTGTCTTCTTGGGCAGCAGCTTGGGTCGTAGCTCAGCTGCGCGTCGTTTGCGATTATTTAAATTCAGCTCTCTAGGCATCGCTTTGTAGTTAAATTCAGGCTGTGCCTTATGCTTAAGCCGCTCCAAAGCTTTCTGCAATTTGAGTATTTAGATAATGTCGGTATTGATATTTTTACTCTTACCTCTCGCCAGTCCTTAACACTGATTTTTTCTTTCTCCTGACTGGCTGAGATAATATAATACGGTGAATCACGCATGCGGTTTAAAAAGTCCTCTTTCCACAGCAACTGATAGTTTTGCGAGGCAGTAGTCTAAAAGAAAACACAATTATTATATATAAATAAATTAATTTAACGGCAATTTGCTTTTACCTCAAGCGAAATTGGTTTGTTGAGTAGCGCTGGAAATGTTGGCGGCGGAGCCGATTGCACTTGTGGCATATCTTTGCCCATGCAGCCCAGCGCCTGCATCTGCTCGGCAGTGAGCGATCCTGTTTTCCCGCCACGCCCACGTCCAGCCATTTTTAATGCTTGCTTTTATATTTTAACAAATAAAGACTTGTTTATATTTCAAAACTCGCACGCGTTTATTTCCACATTTCCAAGCATTGGAAGTCAGCTGATTTGCCAGGGCTGCATTATGCGAGTTCTGATGCTGCCAGCTTGTTGTAAATAACAGGCAATACCAATTTGAATTACATTTATTTATTACAATTTGCACTTGCTGCTTATAACTAAAATAAACTTAATACATATATATATATTTGTAAACATGCGCATGCTAATATCAATGCTAATATCTAAGTAAGTTAATTTCGCTTCAAACTGAATTTATACAAATTCGCTATTTTCGATTATTGCTCAGACGCGGGCTCATCTTCGGTTGGCGCCAGGCCCACTTTTTGCATTAGCTCCGTCAACTTTTGCGCCTTGCGATCCTCGTTGTGGGCTATAACCGTGCACAGGTGCTCCGTCAGCAGCTCCTTTTTTTCGGAAGCATTGTGCAGATCCAATTTTGCCTTTAGAAATTGAGCCTCGATTCGTATATACTGTTTTCTGTTGATAAGCAATCAATTGGTCATTAATATTAAATTAATTATAAATATTTTTATAACTTACTCAACATTGGCAAAGTGAATGCATGCGTTGTCAATTTGTTTGCGCAGCAGAGCAACATCCACGGCCAGATCGCTCTCCAGCTTTGAGAGTTCGTGACGTATCTCTTCGATTTTACGACACTCTGCGGCTGTTTTTTGAGTATGCTGCTCGATCGCTTTGTAGAGCATTTCTTTCTTTTGCTTGTTCTGCTCTTGAATCATTTTACGATGCTGCTCGAAGTCCTTAAGCGAAACGCCCTTGAAGGGAGAGTCCGTGCTGATTCGCTCTTCTGTTGAATCTTTGGTGCTAGGCAAGATGCTGGCGTCATCGTCTGTGCTGCTTACCTTCAGTATTGAGCTATCGTCCGTCGTTTCGCTCGAATACGTGGCAGCTCCAGATGCTGGCTGAGATTTTCCGTTTGTCATTGGCGGTTTGACGGAACCACAATAGAGCGCTTCGACCAGCGAATCAGATAAGCCACGTTCCAAGTTTAGTGATTCTTCTTCTTGTGTGGGAGTGGGCGGTTCTTTTGGTTCTGGTTCTGTAGGCGTGGTTGAGCGCGATTTGGCCTTGGCAGCAACAGTTTGTTGAGGTTTTTGTGGCTGCTGCTGTTGTTGTTTTCGCAATTGATCTGCCTGCCGGAAGATCTTATCCGGCATCCGTCTAATACCGGGCTGACTTCTGAGCGCCTGCTTTGCTATAAATATTCATGTATACACAGATACCCATGTTTATGTATGTATAACAGCAATTGTTTTGTTTAGCACACACACAAGCACGCATAACTGAGAGAAATACTCTTCATCACACTCAATATTTACCTGCTTCGATATTAAGTTTTTTTTTGCCATCTTTTATTCCAGTTATTTTGAGTATTTCGTCGTGGCTAAATCCATTAAATTTCTCAGCCATATTGTAATTTTAATAAATAATTAGCCATTAGCGCTTTAATAACACATCAGCAAAGCAAACACTACGAATGGCGTTGCCATCTACTTCACTTTCACGATCACTGTTATCGATAGCGATCTACAGGGCTCGATATGCCCGCACTTTTAAACAAAAACTCATCGAATTTCAAAACAAAATAATAAAAACTTTATTGAAACGATTTAATGCCTAATTCGGCGCGTAAGTCGTTCACTTTTTGCTCCCAACGCTTCTCCCAGTAAATCGGCATTAGTGGCTTCATTTGCTTGCCATTTTCGATGGCCCACGGCAAATAGCGCTTCAAGTACTCTCGACGCTGTCTGTGAGTAAAAAATAAAAATAAAAAAACATTTAGCCATGAGTCGGTCGTTTTGCGTTGTGTATTTAATTAACGCTAGAAGGCCGAGTCACCTGGGTCGCAGCCGCACCGCTCCAAACACTGCTGCTCCATAGCACATGGGCAGCCCGTTATTCAGGGCTTCCACCCATTTGACAGTCACCTCACAAAGCATATTCGTTGGCATATCCAGCACGGCATGCACAAGATCGTGACATTCGCGATAACGCGTCATTATATAGGCCAACTTAGGATCTTCCAGAAAACGCACTTCCATGCGTGAATCGGGCGTCACATTCTGTATTGATAAATATGCAAAATTGGGATATACTCAAGATGAAATATATAATATTTTCATTAAAGTAAATCACATCTGCTTTAGCTTAACTTACGTTATCTCTTAAGAACTTGGCATAGGCAAAACCAAATGAATCTGAGGGCAACGCTTCCAATCTATTTAGATCAATTGTTTTTGTATTGATGCGTGGCTTTTCTATCAGGATGCGACGTCCTTCCTCACTCGCCTGCATGGTATCCAATATATTCAACAGCGCATTCTCACCCGTTGTCTCGCCCAAACAGGCAATCATGTCGTGTCTGCAAAAAAATTAAATTATATATCTAGTGCTCCCATTTTATAGCCAGGTATATGCTGCCCACCTGTGCGGATTCAGCAATGAGGCTATGGATGAGCCGGCGCCCAGCAACAGCCTTTGGAATGTGGTTATCTGAATGCGTTTCTGTAAATAATCACGCTCAAAGGCATCCAGCTCCTCTGGCGGAGCATCCGTCGTGGACGTCGAGTGGCATCTGCTCAACAGGCTCAAGGTCAAGCTGCGCTGCAAGCGAGGCAGTGGGAGGCGCCTTAGCTGCTGCATCATTGCTGTGGATAAACATGGTTAAGTGACGTTAACAATAGAAGCCGCGAGCTTGTTGACCTCATCACCAACGAGACCCAGTGACTAATTATGTGTGTGCGACTCGGCTCATAAGCGCGACCATGAATTGCCTGCCCCTCCACAGTATTACACCCCCCACCCCCTTTGCGTAAGCAATTTGTCTATAAACCAAGCCGAACTGAGATTCGTAAGTAAACATTGCCGCCCCACAAACGGTTTGAGACTCAAACAGGCGAAGCTAAAAGGTGGGAACCGGTTTGTGTTTTTTGCTTCCACTCTTTGTTTATATCAACACAATTGAACCTTCGAAAATATGCTGAACCCGGCCCGTGTATCTATTATCTTTTATGTTTTATTATTACTTTTTTTCTCTCCATCTCTGGCTAACTGATGAGTAATTTGGACAATAAACACGTGCAATTTTTCTAAGATAAAGATAGAAGTAATCGTAATCAAAAAGAAATATATATTTAGTTTAGTTATATTTAAGGAAGATAAGCATTACTGCGGCACAGAGATAAGCGCTTAATACAAGAAGCTGAAAACACGATAAACTGAAAAAAATTATTATAATGGGCGCTATCAGCGAGTTGTCTAAATTATAGGGGGCTAAGCATTTCCGTTTTCTTCTGGTTAAGAAATCTGCTCTAAAGCGGAATATTCTATTACGTACAGAGCAAGAGAGGGAGTGAGAGAGGAGAAAGACAGAGAGGGAGGGAGAGTAGAGATTAGTTAAAAAACGCTTAAAGATGTAGACTGATTGATAGGCTAACTGATTGACAAGGCACACCTCAAGTTCTGAGGAATAAAAAATAACTTTTATCAATAATTACTTTTTGATAAGAGTTAATTGTTAAAAGACATTGGCTTGGAGCGAGTTCTGGGAAAGTTTACTGTTTTTGATGCGTAAATAATAAATTATAAAACTGTTGTATAAATATTTGTTCAATGCCAAAAACATTGTCAGAAGTATTTGAGAAATAAATATATTTAAAATAAGCCAAACAAGTTCGCGGCTCATGATAAATTGAAAACATGCCCGTAAAGACATTAGCTCGAAATCGTTCGAACAGGTAGCAAACAGGTGAAGTTGTTCTCATAATTGAACAATACATTTAACTAAGCAACAGGTAAGAGCAATCGCACTAAGGGAGTCTCAGCTCTTATCAATGGGCCTTATCTTAAGTGAACGCAAAATGGAACAAATTGTTTTGTTTTTTTTTGGTGTAGGTGTAAATACACACACATAAATATCAATATATATATGTATATGTATGTCTATATATATTTTGAGATATATTCAATTAACTATTATGGTTTGTGTTGCTCTTTTATGACACTTTCAACATTATGAATTGCGCGAGTGTGATAAAACTTTACAAAAAACATTTAAATAACATAAGTGCTTACAAATATGCATATATATATACTCAGATATATATAATATTTAAATCCATAACTACATATGTACAATTTATAGTTTTACAGTTTACAATGTGTGCTTCTTTAGAGTGTTTTTGTGTTGTTCTCTTAGTTCTCTAGTCGTTGCTCGATGCTCTACATGAAAATTTTATGGCTTTGGCAGCAGGCTCTCTCACTGATTAGTCTTCGACTAGACGCTCTCGCCTCGAGAGCTAGGCAAATGGGTTTGCTTATCGGGCGCCTGCTTCCGCCGGAATGTGACGTACGTATAGAGCAGGCTAGCCAGCACGCTGATGTTGATGCCAATGCAGTTGAGCCACGAGAAGACGTAATCTCCGCCGATGAACATGCCCAGATAGGTGACACAGATGTTCTTAAGGCAGCCGACAATAGTCGTAGTTAGCGCGGAGTTGAACTGGGTGCATAGTATTGTGCTGTACGATAAGATAAAGCCCATGACACAGCTGAGAAGGAATTGCACAACAAATGCCGGATCGTTCCAGCTGGCGAAATCGATGGCCTTCTGCAGATCGCCCGTCACATAGTTGAGCACCAGGGCGGGCACAAACATGAACAGCGAATTGTAGAACATCAATCCGTACTTTCCAATCTCCGAGGTGTCCAGTTTCTTCTTGACAAACACACCGTTCGAGGCTGTCAGCGCATTGGTGATCATCACGTACGTGTAGCCCTGCATATTGAATGACAGATCGTCGGAGGCGGCTATCAAAGCCCCACCGATCATAGCGTAAACGCTAATCTGTACGGCTGTCGTCGGCCTTACTCCCAGTATCTTCAGCTCCAGCAGCATGGTCATCAGGATGGAGAAGCGACGCAGTGCAGCGAACATGGGCAAGCTGAGCGCCTTCGTGCCGCCAAGGCCAAAGATCATGTTGAAGCCAAAGATTAAGGGCAGTGGAAAGATCTTCGCAAACGTATTGCGCTGCAGTGGCGGATACGTGACCAGCCTCAGTCGCTTGCCAGCTGCGAGCACTACAATACTAGCCGTGAGCTGACCCAGACTCAGAAAGAGGAACGAGGGAAAGCGATAAGACGTGAGCACTGTCTTATTGACGACGGTGATCATAAACGAGGCGATGCCATAGAAGAGCGCGCTTCCAACCTTCTTCACAAAGATTGCCGCATCCGCCTCCTCTCGCTCTCTGTCCCGATGGCTACTGCGCAGTTCCTTGGAGCCAACACTGGAGGAGGTGTTCAACTGGGCGCCTCCATTTGATTTGCCGCCCGCCTCTTGATCGCTGTCATCGCTGTTGTTGCTGGCATCGAGCAATGGGGTTAAATCGAGCGAAGTGCTGCCGCCGCCGCTATTGCTTCCGCGCGGAATGCTCATTCTAATTGCTTTGTACTGTAATTTTTTTTTCCTCTTCGCTCAGACGTCAAATTATGCATGTAGAGGGAAATTTATTTGTGTGTACGTTTGCACTGATTTTTGAAATGTGGCGTTGTGATTCTATGCACGCTTCACATCGAATTACATATTGGGTTTAATTTTGTATTTACATAAACCATTGCACACACACATTTTGCACAGATATTTTAAAATGTTTTCTTTTGTTTTAGCGGTACGAACCGCTTTATGAAACGGAAAACTATTTTTACCGACGCTCACGCTCTCACGTCTCTCTCTCTTCTTTAGTTAATGAACATATGGCTAGCGGTGTGACCATTGTACACAAAGCCGATAAATACTAAATAAAAACGTACGTGTGCACATAGAAAATTTAATACTATTAAAAGTAAATCAAATTTCTTTAATGCTAGACATCACACAAAATAGGTACATTTGGTAGTTTTTATAGTTAACGTAATTATAACTATGTACACAGTCGAAATAATTTACACAGAAACATGATTATGGTTATCCAATTTCCACTCAAGCATAAGCGACTTGTCTCTACCGGCAATCATTTATAAACGTGATAAGCTACTTACATAAAAGCATAACGTATTTCTGCGTACTTACTTTCTTGTTTATAAATAAATTATAAATTAAACGATTTGAGCCAAAACACAACTTTGCAATGATTTACTCTCAGCTGTTGCCGCATAATCTATCGATTTCACCAATATGTATGGCAACTCTAATAAGCAGCTGTTCTTGTTTTTCGGGGGCTCTAACAAAATTCAGCGAAAAAGCTTATTTGGCTTTAATTTAGGTGGAATTGTAAATTACCAACATGAGCAGCTCGAGGAAAAAGATCAAAAGTGACCAAATACCCAAACCAATAACCATTAAGAAGGAAAAATCAGAGGAGGATCGTACACTTCATCCGATTTCTCACTACATCGATGATCGCCTTGAGTTGGTTAAACAAATATTTGGTACACTGAAACCAAAGACAATTATGAATTTAGCGCCATCGTTTTTAAAGGTAAGCTGAATAAAACGTATAGAAGTATAGGTTAAATGAGTTTTCTTGCAGCAAACTAGCTTGGATGAAATCGAAGAGCTTTGTCTCAATGAACTGCTTTGCATCTCAACCAAGCGGCTGAAGTCAATTATCGAAGACTCACGTTGTCCCACGGACACGGAGAGTTCTGAGGATTCAGATGTGGAACACAAGGAGGGTAAGTACAAGCAACATACACATAATGCTTATACGTTTATGTACTCTGTGCTTACAGAGCACATATCACTGGAAGAGATATCATCTGACAGCGATATTGAGGGCAGTCAGCTGCGTCGAGGTAAGTGTTCAACCCAACCCACATGCTACACACATCTAAAGACTAGATAACGTACATTTAATTTTGAATGATCATCAGAAGAGGTATCTGTACAACTGCACGTCATGATTGAATCTACTCGCAGATCTCATGTGCCATATTTGAATTTCTCGCAATTGAATACTGGGGCCACGTAGAAGGCTCGCAATATGCACACATCCTCGCCAACACCTAACACAACGTTTTCCTCGTCCTCCTTACCAACCTCCAAGGTGACAACAAAGTCACCTACCTCCAGGCAGCCCTTGCGTCGCATGAAATCCACGCCAAACTCAATCGGGCTATAGTTGCATTCGTTTAGATCGGGTGTATAGACAATGGGATGCGTGTTGCGACGCAGATGTAATGCGCGGGCCAGATCGAATTTACATTTAATGGCGAATTCATCATCGTCATCATTTAACGGCATCATCATATAAACTGGACAATAGATTTCTGAGCGCGCAAGCGCAACACTCGCGTTCTCGCACTTGGTAAACACAAATATTGCTTGGCACTCGATGGTGGCAATCGTACGTATGATGAAGTTAACAATTGTCTGATAGGAGGTCAATATGCTCTTCACCTGTTGCTGTGTTTGTACCACACCCACACGGTAATCCCGAATGGGCATCAGTTTCTTAACAATCAATGGATACTTGTTGCACCACGGACTCTTCTGCATATGTATCGTATCAATCTTCCAGAGGAACTCGTGCAGCTCAAACCGTTTAAAGTCGTTGCAACGCTCTAACGGCACTGTGCCAATGACCGGTTTCTTCTGGCAGTGCGCAATGGGCAGCGCATCCTCCATAATATAGTTGTACACACAGCAGTTCACATTAAACATGTCCGGTATCCAAATATAGTCCAGTAGCTTGATGATGCCTAATAAATCGAGCATATTATTCCGTATATATTCAAAGTCAATGCACCCAATCAGTCTCATATCGAACTCGGTCATAATTGCCGTTCGAACGGCGCGAAGAAACGATTTGCATCGAATCTTCGGCAACACCACAAAGTTGGCTTTGAGCGCTGCGGCCGCTTGCAGATCGGCTAGATATAGTTCAGGATAGGTACTGGGTGCCAAGGAATGGCATTGGCGAGGTAGCTCAATAAAGTCATACGAGGACAAGAGACCAGCATCGATGATCAAGACGGCCAGCGCTTCGTTCAGTGTTTTGACCACACGGCAGCGAACCTCGCGTCCAATTAGCAGCACATCATTTAGTCTTATTGAGCTGAGATAGGCGCGTAGATTGATAACATAGACGATCTCTCGGAAGCCGGCATAACGATAAGCTGGATCTGTCGTTAGCGTCACCACCGAGCCACGTGCCAGCATTGTGGTGCAGTTGTTGCGTAACCGACCAATGCGACAGCAGTCGCCATTGATCTCAACAGCCAAACCCGTCGCAGTGCGCAGTTCCCTTTCATCCGCGTGTGCGGATATGGCTATGTTTAGGGTTTCCAGTATGGCGGTTAGTTCGTCCGGCTTGAAGGCAACCATGTCAACGTGAAACGTGTAGGTGCCGTGCTCGAGCATGCGACGCAGCTCCTCGTGAGTCGTCTCCATGACGACCTTGGCCAGCAGACCCATGTGATAATAGCGACGCCTTTTGCGCTTTCGTGCATGTTTCTCGTGCGCATCGCAGGCAGCCTTGAATTCGCGGAGTCTTTGTTCCAAATCCTTTTGTCCATTCAGCCGAACCGTGAACTTTTCTGGCTCCGCTTCACCTTCGGCCTGTTCTAGTTCTCCCTGTTCTGTCAGGTCTGTCATATTATCAACATCACCCGTCATCGCAGCCATGGCGTGCAGTCAATTTAAATTTTAACTAAATGCTTTTGCGTAAATTTGAAAAAATTTTTGCAGCTAACAAATTGCGGAAATCAAGCGCTAAAAGAGCCGATAAAATCAATGAAAATAAGGAACGTAAGTTGAAAAAAAATATAAAGCAAATACTGAATGGCACCAACTGCCTACTCTAACTAAAGCATATTTACAATAATGTTTCTATACCCCACTCTCCACTCAGCGGATGGGCAGATCAGTGTGCTGGAGCTACTTGAGCTGCAGGCGAGAGCACGTGCTATCCGCTCACAGCTGGCCATGGAGCCCATAACCAAGATCGAGGTGAAGTCGGATGATGATGAGGATGAGGCGCAGGTGATGTCCAAGAAGCTGTCGGACAAAGACAAGCGCAATCACAAGCGAAAGTCGAACGAACCGGCAGCAAGCAAGCCAACTAAGAATCATGACCAGCCACAAACCAATGGCAACACCAATGGAAAATCAGATGCAGTTCCTCCGAAAAAGATTAAACTAAAGCGCAATTATCGCACGTCAACTAAATCGCCGGAAAAACAACCCGTTAGCAATGCAAAAGAAGCTGAGACGAAGGCTGAGCCAGTTGTAGAGCTAAGCAAATCACGTTCTGCCTCACCGGATGTAATACCCATACCAGCTGAGCCGGAGACACTGCTCATAAGTGACAGCACGGATGATGAAGGCAAGCAGCCACCAAAGGCGCCAGTCGCAACAACAACAACAGCAGCAACAACAACAGCAGCAACAGCAACAACAACAACAGCAGCAACAGCAACAACAACAACAGCAGCAACAACAACAGCAGCAGCAGCGACATCCACTGTTGTTCAACCAGAGGTACCTGCTGCTGCTGCTCCAGCCCCAGCTGAGGAGAGCGAGCCAGAAGAGGGTGAGGTGAGAGAGGATAGCGAAACTGAAGCTGAAACGCAACCAGCTGCTCCCGTCGAGCAAGAGCAGGCAACTGAGACTGAAGGGCCTAAAGAAGTAACAGACGAAACAAAAGTAACAGAAGAAACCAAAGCTGAAGCCACAACAGAAAATGCAGCCACAGCTGAAGAGGCGCCTGTTGAATCTGTTGAACAAGCAAATGTAAAAGCCGAACCGCCCATTGCAGATGACGAAGATCAAAACGATGATGTCATTTCGATAGGCGGCGATTTGGAATTGATTGAGGAACTGGGTACAGTAGAAGATGAGCCAGTTGTCAAAATCAAAACTGAGGAGCCCGAGAAGGAAGTTGAGCCCGATGAAGAAGACAACGATGTCATATTGCTAAATACCAGCGACGATGATCATGAGAAGCTGCAGGATACCAACTCAGAGGTAATACTTGTTTATTTTCTTATATATACTTTAAACTAAACTCATTCCTCTCTTATGACAGTCATGGCGCACTCGCTACCTGAAGAGCTCCAAAGTCAGTCAGGTGCTAGCCGCCTCGAGGCTGGGCAAGCGTGTGCGTGATAAAATCAAGAAATCGAATCGTGCTCAAAAGCGCAACGATTCAAAGTCAGGCAGTGATGAGAAGGCGTCTTCGTCCCAGCAGCAGCAACAACAACAACAACAACAGCAACAATTTACCTCCAAGCATGAGGATGGTTCCATAGAACAATATCAGGAGCTGCTACAGCACCGTCAGCGCAAAGGCTCAAATAGCAGCAAGGGCGACAAATAAACGACTCAGCGCAGCGATTGTTATTGAAAACTCGCTTAGTATATAGCCAAATTATATGGCATATAAAAATAAATAAAAAACAGTAAACAGAGAACAAAAAACTCAAATAAAATAGGTACCAAGCGAACGCACAGAAAATTTGAATATATCGTGTTAAGCGCATATTTGATTTGCCTCCACGTATATACCCTGTAAACAAAAATTTGTAGACTAGGGAGAGTTAGATGTGTGTTGAATGTGCAGCGAAATTTGTAGAAGTTATTTTTAAAGTTTTTACAAACTAAAGAAATCTGCTTGCTGATATTTGTAGTAAAATAATGCTCCATTTAATATGTACAAAAATGAGTATTCACAGCAACAATAATTTTCACAATTGTAAAGTTTTAAAAAATTATAACAAAAGTTATTTAGAAGGAATTAGTAATAAACAAAATTTCTATAATTAAGTTATAAAAGAAAACAAATTGTTTTTATATTGGGGAAATTTAAGATCAAGGGTATATCTAAGTCTTCCTCGCTTAACTTGTTAAGTTATTTATTTTTTTGTTTGCTCGCGTTTTTAGTTTTGTTTATAGTTTAAAAGAAATGCGAAAACTATGCCTTGTCATTTCCGGCGCACATTTGGCTGCTCCCCCCATAAAGAAAAACTTTTTGGGCAGCCTTTAACGAGCCGCACGCTAAGCGCTGGTTACGCATACGCATACGCATTTGTGTGTGTGTGTGTGTGTGTGTTGGTTCGGTGGGTTAGACATAGGGAGTTATTCAAAAATCATTACCCATATTTGTGGGCTGGTTTTATATATATAGTATATATTTTTTTGCATTTGAATTTAACCCAGTTTGGCTATTGTCAGAGGACTTGACGTGACTCGACTCGACTCGAGTTGAGTTGAGTTTAACCACCCCCGCAGGCTAGCGCTGAGGGGTAGGCACAATATCTCAATCATGCTGTGAACTAAGCACGAGTGTGTGTTTGTGTGTGGCATTTACTTTGAGCGTGTTGCACCATAAACGATGATTGTTTTATCAGAGACTGCGATATGTTGATAAAGTATATTAAAAAACTGTGGAGTGGACGGACGAGCAAAACTCTCAGAGAGCATGTAACGAATGCGCATGTTCCGTGTGCTGAGGGTGTCACTGCTGTGTGTGTGTGTGGGTGAGTGTGATTGTGTGTGTAGCGAATCCATCAAGTGGGCGCGCTATATCAATATATATATAGATATATAAGCTGGCGAGCAGTTAATAAGCCTTATATGTATAAAGCTTGCATAGAATTTAAATTTATGAAGCAGCCTAAAATTATGCTACAGTTTTTAAATTTTAGGTTTTAGCTCACAAACACATGTTCTTAGTAAAGCGCCACGCCTACTGCAGTCGATCGCCCCCGCAACGAAGGTAAACAAAATAGCAACAGAGCGCCGCCAAATGTTCGAATGGGCGTTGGGGGAGCTGTTGTTGGCGGTGGTGGTAATGATGGTGCTGCTGCTGCTGCTGTTGTTGGTGGTGGGTTTTTCCTTGACTCTCTCTCGTGCACTGGCTCGGCTTTGCTCTCTCTCGGCTCTGTCTGTGTGTGTGTGGGAGTTGTGTGCATCCTTTAGGGCAAACGCGGCGACAGGCTGTGTCCAAATCGAAATTCAGTCTACAGAAAACGCGTACGTGGTGCAGAAGTAGCCGCGCGTGGCCACCACAACGGCGTGCTAGACTTGTCGGTATGATAAATAAGTGAAACGCCCTGTACAAGTTCTGTAAGTTTCAACAACAACAACAACAACAAGCAAGCAAGCAGCAACAGCTCTATTGAAATATATGCAATCTAAAGCCAATCTCAGTGAACAAAAAGTGTTTTTTAAATAACAAATACAGAAGAAGAATACAAAAACGTGTCGCAGGATTTCTATAAGGCAAATAACACTGATCAAGTGCTCGGCCAAGCAAGTGTTTCAATATACATATATATATATATATATATATATATCAAATCAAAAGTGTAAACAAAATAAATCAAAAATATTATAACAAGAAAACAAATGTTGCACATTTTCTTAGTCATCGTCTTTTTGTTTAACATAATGAAGTTTCACAAACTGATTCTGATCAGAAACAAAAAACTCGTAACGTTGCGCGTTTGTTTTCATATAAGTTTACACGTAGGATTAAGGTGCGCTCTCTGACTAGAGACATTGTGAGTTCCACAGCTAAAGTCTACAACAACAATAACAATAACAATACAATCAATAAAATCCTATATAATCTTATAATCCGAACAACCGCAGTTAATCCCTAGTCAAATTATGCGCTATCAACAAATTTGCTTGCTTAAAAAAACTAAAAAAAAATTTAAATTTTAATTGGCAAAAAAATTTAAAAAATAAAATAAACGAAATTTCAATTGGCTTTATGAATTGGCAAGAATATATGAACTGTATTGCTTAATGCTTATATATATATTTATATATGCTACGATCCCTTAGTTAATCATACAAGTGACGTTAATTTCTAGCTGAACTATAAACAATGAACAAATTTAAAATTGGTTGTAAGCACTTGCAGGAAGTTAACGCACAATAAATATCTATATGAAGTAGATATACATATATACCATATATACAATATATACAAATACCTATCTACCTATACAGTCCTAAACAAATTAAAAAAATATTGCATGCTTTTAGGCTGACAGCTGAAATATATGAAAACCCTTGAGCTTACTTATAAAGTTTGAGTAATTGAATTATTTTTAATTCGGGGCAATAAAAAATTACATTTATATTTTAACGAATTTAATCAAAATTCTAAACAACAAAATTCTGATTACAGAGAAAATTGCTTACTAGAATATATAAATATTCAAGAAATAAATAGGTATACAATTATTTTTCATGAAGAGTTTCTACTTGCCCTATGTTAATCTCAGATATAGCTAATGTCTAGGACTTAGCTAAGATAGCATTGAAATTTTGTTATACTTGACTTTTCAGCGCCTTCCTCTTTGGTCTATAATATATTATAAAAGGCCTATTTAACGACGTTCTCATCCTTTAATATAAACAGTAAATTTAAAAGGTTTCTTGACCATAAATTCTGCAATGGTAATTATTTCTCTTCTCGCTCTCTCTCTCTCTCCTTTTTTTTTTTTGGTAAAAATCCACTTTTAGGCGCTTTAATGCACATCGCACTTTGACGTGGACATGACGCACACCAACACACACACACACACACGCAAAGTCAAATAAACATACACACACATACAGCTGGGAACTTATGAAATTTAATTGGACTCATAAATTTTTGTGTGCTTGCGCTTTTCAATACCCTGTAAACATAAAAAACTGGATAAAGGGTGTTAAAAAGTTGTATAGAGGGTAGATGAGTGAGCTTGGAGTATCTCTATGCCCTGCAAAAAGTGGGCTATGATGTTGTATGATAACTTTAATAATACTTATTTAAAGTAAAGAATACCCAAAGGTAGGAAGCAGAGCATTCGCTAGTCAAAAGTCATTATATATACTAAGTCATAGAGCTAATCCATATGACACTCACACTTATGTTGCCTACAGGGTATGCCCTAGTCTATCACACTTGCCAACTGACTCTGTTTTATTAAACAAACGCACATTTACACAACACATACGTCTGATATATATGTCATAAAGTTTTATTAATAATGAAAATTGTACTAAAAATGGTGGGGCAATTTATTAAAAAGTCTCATTAGTTGACAGTCCCACATACACACACATACACATACTCACGCATTTTATCGCGCATTACGCATACGCCACGAGAGCCCTACGGGTGCTAATAACGTAAAAATAATAATAATATTACGAACGACGCACACTAAAAACAAATACAAAAAGAAAAAAAAAATGATGCAGCAAGCGAAAAATCGCGATAAAGTAAAATTTCGATATGGACATTATTAAAGAGCTACCCGCCCAGTCCTCAATCCCCAATCCCAGCCCCACAATTGGAGCCACAGAGGGTGGTTGCCATAATAACTTCGCTGTGAGATTAAGTATTTTTAATGCGAATGCCAATAAAAATATAAAAATTTCAACGATAAGCAAGATAAGATCGAAATCAATTTCGTTATAATGCACGCACACACACACATATATTTATGTATGTGTTTGTCTGAGCCTGATAAACATTCAGCCAATCATTTATAGCCTGCGCCGTTCTGCCATTCATTTTACTTTATTTTATTTTGTATTTTTGTTGTTGTTTCTTTTTGGGTTTTTGTTGCGCTCTCCTCTCGAAGTCAAAATCAATAAATTTTCCACAATTTTTCCGCCACATTCTCATTTGGGCCGTGTTGTTGCCTTTGGGCAACTGCTCTGCGCCGTCGCTCGGCTCATTATTAATATTTTTACATTTTGTATGCCTTTTGATATTTTTTTTTTCTGTACGTATATATAGAGCATAGAGCCAGGCGCCAGTCGGACCCCCGACCCACCCAGCTGTTTCGACCACTGGGCGGGCTGCTTAAGTGTTTTTCTATTATGGCCGGCCCATTTCTCTGCTCTCCATTTCCCCAGTGCCTTTTAGCCAACCAATATTATATTTGCTTTTAAATATTTTGATATACAGCACAGTTGAGGCTTATAACTCGGCCCGCACACAGACACACACACATACAGAGGCGATTATCAGTAGCCCAGTGGGACCGAAGGTCTAGTGTTTACTTAAAGCATTTGGGAAAGGATATACTTAAGATAGGTGGGGTTTATATATAAAAGTAGTTATCTATAGAAGCAGGTATGAAAGAAAGGCAGAAATGCTTAAAGTAACATTTAACTTATATAATATTTTCTTGTTTGACAGAAAATCTGTTTCAAATATTGTCTTTAGCTTGCCTTTATTAAATTAGCTAAGCAGCCTGCTCAAAAATACTCACTGATTTACTCTATAAACTACTGAAGAGCTAAGCTAAGGCATGCTTTGAGCATTGCCTTTTTCATGCATCTGCTTCCGACTGGGTATTCAAGTAAACACACACACACACACATACAGATACTTCAACCAGCAGCAGTTGAGCTGGCAGGCATTTTCTCATAAAAATTTCGTACTCGAATAAGACGAAGTAGCTGCACACACACACACACACATACAAACATACACAAAGACACTCTCACACACACACACACACACACACACAAACGAACAGAGATGGAAAAAAGTAACCCGCAAGGCATGTGGGCAGACCAGAGAAAGAGAAAGAGAGAGAGTGAGAGCGAGTGAGGGGGGCCCACAAACTTTGAGCCAGCAGCACGGCCAGAAAAGCATGAAGAAAAAAAAAAGTAATGTAAAGGATGTGCCATGGCGACGTGGACGGAGACGAGCGTAACTGGAAAATAATATTTTTGCCTCCTTTGGCCCAACTACTTTTGCGCCGTAGCCATGTAATTCCCTTTTTGTTCACCTACTGCTGCTGCTGCTGCTGTTGCTGCCTCAGCTGTAGTGGCTGCTGCTGCTGCTGCTGTTGCTGCTGCTTGCTGCTTTCTTTGCGTTTCTTTTGAGTGTCAGAAATGGAAAAGAAAATAATTTGATGGTTTCATAAAGTCGCTGCAAGCGGAGGGCGGGGATGTCTCTATATGTATGCGTGTGTGTGTGTGTGATAAAATTGCAAACTTCCCCTCTACATGTGCTTGTAGCTGTGTGTGTGTGTGTGGGTGAAAATGAGTGGGAAAGCGTAGCAGCAAAAATTTATGGAATTTTTGTTGTTGCTGCCGCTTACTTTTTCGCATAGTTTGTGCAAAATTTGTGCGATAGATTTCACTTGTGCGCTCGAAAGTATTTGCTGCATACTTTTAGGGGTTGGCTGTTTGTGTGTGTGTGGCAGATAACGATGCCGATGACGATCGCAGCTCGCTGTGCGCCCAACCCCACCACCAACACCACCACCACCATCATCTTCCCACACACACACACACACACACATAAGGCAAAAACTTGGCTGAGATACACTTGCATTATTATAAAAATGATTATTATTTGCGCCGCCCTTGCCCAAAATAACCAGCAAACACACACACACACATACATAGGCAAATGGCTTGTGTATGTATATCGTACACACATATATATTTATATACTCTACATGCTTGTCCTTGTCTCTAAGCGTGTGTGTGTGGTAGTGTGTGTGTTTCATTATTAATTTTTCTTGTATTTTTTCCACATTTTTCGTATTTTTATTTTATCAGGCCACACAACAACACATACGTACATACGCTTGGGGGATGGAACACACACACACACACATACACACACTGACACAACCTCATGCACACACACACACATACACTCACTCATTTTAGTTTATTGTACAAATAATATTTGATAGAAAAAATTTAGTGTCTGAACGGGATGGAAATAGCCGCATTCGCATTCACATTCTCTCTCCCTTTCTGGCTGGCCAAATTAATTTTTCACTCTTGTTCGCCATTTCTCCAATCAACAGCGAGATGCGAGTATAGCAGAAATGCGAACGAAAAATATGTATAAAAATTTAACATAATGAGTCAAAGTCGAATACTAAATGATGTTCAGTATAACTAGCTATGCGAGTGTGTGTGTGTGAGTGTGTGCGTGTGTGTGTGTGTGTATGTTGTTATTGCCAACGCACCTTCATTAGTTTCTAATGAGATTTCTCGACTAATGAGCACGCTAAGCAGAAATTGTTGGAAATTTAGCTGCCAAGTCAACTGTAAAGAAATATTGTACATTTATTTGTTAGGGTGTTGCATGAGGGGATTTTTACTTCCGTGTGTGTGTGGGTGTGTGTGCGCAGTGTCCGTTAATTAGAGCGTCCTTAATCTAAAAATTATAGTTAGCATTTAAGTAAAACATGCATTGCATCATATTTGTTTGATTAGAGGTTTTACTGTTAAATTTAAAATTGATTGAGAACTGGGATGGAGCAATAGTAGCTTGAATCCCTTTTTGAATAAGTTATTTAGCTTGAGCTTACATAACTTTGTAAAAACTAATATTTTAATATAATAAAGTAAAGTATAAATATAGTAATATTTTATTATACGAAAACATTTGCTTCAAGATTTTTACTCTTAACTGAATAGATCTTTCAACAGAAGTGCCCCTTACTCATATTCTATAAATTGAAATGCAAGAAAAATCCTTCTCTTCAGCTTTTTTATCCTACGCTAATATTATTATAATATATTATATATTCTTTATTATACATTTATTATATATATATATTATATTATATTATATCATATATTATATTATATTATATTATATTACATTATATTTTTAATCAATTGCTTATATTGCAAATAGTATGAAAAACAAACTATCAAATTTATTGAAGACATCCAAACTTATGTCAAATTGAATTTTATTATTGACAAAAACAGATATAGGAAAAACTTTCTATTCATAGACCTTCACTTCAAAAAGAGTCTAACTTTGGTAAAATTGAATCAATTTTTGTCAAAGCCAACTAATTCTTTCCCGTTTCGCTTTACTTATAATCCGCATCAAAAATGCATTAGAATTGCATATGTTTCTTAAACATTCTATCTAATAATTTTTAAATATATTTTTAAAAAAATTTTATTTATCAAATTATTTATGAATTATTGAAAAATTTTCTTCGAAAATTGATAATAAAATGAATAATACAATTTTAAAATTGCAAACACAAAACATTTATAAATTTATTAAAAGCATTTATTATAAGTCTAGTTAATCCTATGGCCAAGTGCCCTACGAAACCTTCCGCATCAGCTCAACAAGCACTAAAACAACATCAATAATAATAATAATAATAATAATAACAGCAGCAGCAGCTCTAAAATCAATTTGTCGCACAACCAAAAACCATCAGTCCAACTCCAGCCAGGCACCTCCTTGGCCGCAGCCCATTAGTGTGAACCCATTTGGTGGTTGGTTTTAGAGCCGCAGAAGCATAATTTCAATTTGATTTTCAACAAAATATTAATTGCATATACAGCCATAGGCGGGGGTGTCACACAAAGTGCGGCATATGCGCGTCCGGGGGCAAAAGGCTGCTCATGCTCATATATCAATCATCTGGTCTGTCAGGAGCTGCACGCACACAGGACCCATTCGAATAATTTCAATTGTTGTAATTGCTCATGCATTTGCATGTGGGAAAGAGAGAGAGGGAGTTGGTTTTAAATTCTTGTAATGATTGTTTAGCTGACGAACTGTCAGGGCGGGTGACAGTTGACACCCGCTCTAAAGGAATAACTATAATTATGTACATTGGAACTGTAGTCCATAGCCTTTTGTTTACGTTTCGAGTGCACACACGTGTTGTGTCCAGCAACAGCAACAGACATGCGCCTACCAAAGCTTGACCCACTAGCCACATAAGTCTTCACCCCACCCTCTCTTAAATGCCTACTGTGTGTGTGTGTGAGTGTGTGTAGAAAGTGAAAGTGCCGGCATCGGCTATAACGAATCCGATGGCAACCGCAACAGCGGACCAGAGGAACACACACACACACACACACACGAACATGTGCCGACATGTGAAAAGTGAAAGTCAATAGCAAACCTTGACCACGAGACGTGGCCAGACAACTGGGACGCAGGCTGAAGGCTCCATGCGCTCCACGCGCTCTGACCAATGGCTTTTCAATGCTGTTGCTGCTGCTGCCGCTGCTGCTGCTGTTGGGTTATTTTGTTCGCCTGGTTCGTTCAACCGGCGGATTTCGACTTTTCACGCACACACACACACACACACACACACATGCAGAGAGGGAGCCGTAGCCGGTGCTGAGAGCGCGTGCGAGAGAGCTGAGTGTATGAAGCAAGAGGAGCAAGAGGAGGAGGAGTAGGTAGAGCCACACTCTTTGCTGCGCATGTCCAGAAATCAGAAAGCAATGCGAGCATTGGACATGGCAGGACAACAGATAGAGAGACAAACAGAGCGACAGCCAGCACAGACATGAAGACATACAGACAGACAGACTGAGAGATGAACGTAGCTGGCAGAGAAGTCACTTTCACTTTCACTTTCTGTGCTGTCTAGTTAGCCTGACATGAATGGGAGTGTGGGTGGATTGGGCATACATATTTGTGGAGTGTGGGTCTCTGGCAAAGGGGTGGCAAGCACATATATCAGCGAGACACGCTTTTGCCCACATGCGAGCATCTTGTAAAGTCAAAATCAATCTATCAATGCGTAAGGGAACAAAATTGGAACACAAACATTGCCTGTTATAAATATATGTCAGGGGAATTACGTATTATGTGGGTGCACGATCTGATTTAGGTGATGAGTCTGGACCAGAGAGCTAGGGTAAGCAGGCTGATTTAGCTGTGTTTTTTATTGAATGTCATGGGAGGTAAGACTTATGAAGATTTATGATTATGATTTATACTTGAAGCAAGTGATTGGGGGAGTGATAGAAAATTTTTAAAATATTTTTATTATTTTAAATTAAATTATTTTAAAATGTTAGTTATATTTAAATTGTTCAAAATTAGCAAGATTTTTGTTAAGCATAGATTCAGGCTCTGGAATGAATAAAGAAGGGGTTGATACATCCGAAATTGTTATTAGGTAATATAGTGTGAAAATAATAAAAGATATTTTTGATACTTACATCTTATCTTATCTTATCTGCCGCTCAAAAATCTCTACCTTGACAAACTACCTGAGTTATATAATGTGTAGAAAGAAAATTATGAAAGCCGATAAAGTCTGGGCCTTATAATTCATAAGATTCTATTTTTAAACTATATTTAAAATTTGTATTTACTTCTAGTATTAGTTACAATTTTTCCTAATCAAGATTAAGACCTACCTTACTGATATATAGTTCCCAAATATACAATTCTATTATAACACAATTTAAATTTTATATTTATATTTTTATATATTTTTATTCATATACACATTTTCATTCTTTGCTTATTCAAAATGATGTTCATAATTGAAACAATACTCAGCTGTTATAATATTTGTCATTATTTAATAAGAGTATATCTACCTACGATCCCCTTGAAAATTCTCAAAAACAAATCTCTGTTGACCTCAAACCAATATTTAGATAGCATCTAATTAAGCCTAATTGACTTCTTTGACAACCATGTAAGCCCTGAGACATCACTTGAGTTCAGGTACATCAAAAAAATGTTCTTAGCAACCACCGAAAGAATAAAAAAATATATGCTTAACTACTTCTCAATTATCTGCCGCAACAGATATGTGATAAAAAGACTTAACTGCCCGCCCCTCGCGCCCTTTAAGCAGAACTCTGCAGAGAAGACTGCAATTACATTGGTTCGAATTGAAGATTGAGTTGTGTCAAGATTAAAGCCTAAGAGTAGGAAGAGGGCAGGGTCTTCACAGCAATTGCTGCAATCAGATGCGGTACGCACACACACACACACACATGCACACATGCCCATTCATAAGACTCAAAGAAAGACTGAGAGGGAAAAAGAGACTTGTCAAATGCAGTCGCTCGCTAAAGATATGAATACAATGGAAGACATTGGAGTGTGCGAGTGAAGCATATCGGAAATCGCATAGCAACTTTTTAGGGCGCGACCGACAGAAAAGTCGTGACAAAGTCACAAAATGTTGAATACATTAAAATAACAACAACTGCGACTCGATGGCAACAACAACAACAACAACAACAACAAGAGACGGCAACAGTAGCTGGAAAGAAAACAAATTGAAAAACTATCGAACAATGATAAATTGGCACGAGCACGAAGCAAAAAAAGTCAACTATAAATGTTAGAGTTTGTGAGTGTGTATGAGTGTGTATGAGTGTGTATGAGTGTATATATGTATATGTATGTGTGTGTGTGTGTGGTGGTTAGTGAAAAGTTGTAAAAAGGGGCGGAGCTATAATGGTTTTCCGAGCAGCGACGCGTCGCTCAGTTGTCGCATGCATGTGTCTGAGTGTGTGTGTGTGTGTGTGTATTTTTTTTAAGGGAAATTATTTGATTTTTGATATTTTGGGGTGTTTTATTGAGGTTTTTTTTGGGTAAAAATGCTGTGGGTAGCTATCTATATGTGAGTGTGTTAGGAAAACTATTAAATGTGCTGCGGGGTGTGCATTGATACATTTATGTATATGTGTGCATATGTGTGCATATGTGTGCATGTGTGTGTGTGATTTTAGTATTAATGTTATTGCTGTTTTGATTTTGCGCTTGTAACTGCGATTTGACAGTTTTTTTTCGGGTTTTTTTCATCAATTTTGTTGTGTTTTGGTGTTTCTGCTGCGTCATGCGGCAGTTGAAATTGAGCGAGCCACTTGGCAGGACACGAGCAGCAGCAGCGAAGTGCGCATGCGCCAGCGACTCGACAAACAGCGCGAACCTAACGAAATAAAGTGCAATATAACAGTGAATCGTAGAACTTTGACATAGAGATAAACTGATAAGCTTTTGCTCAATGCAAGCAAAGTGAGCTTTTTGGTGCAGAAATATAACAATTTAATGAGTATGTGTTATGAAGTGAAACTAAACTGTCATACGGTGTAGGAAAACTAGGAAAATAGGAAATTAGATATATTCTCTAGCGTGCAAATTTTTAATGAGTGTTTTATAAAGTGTGCGTAAGCTGTTATATAAAATGATAGTTTTGTATAACACATTGCGTTAGATGAAACTGTTATATACATAAAATAAGATTATTGATTGCCAGTTACTTACAGTTACCTGATTTTCTTATTGAGTATGTTTTTTTGAATTTAGCAAAAACTGTTATATGAATTTATACATATATGTATAACAGTATTTTATATATTACCAATTTGCTGCAATTTATCAGAGCGTACTTTCTTCAAACTGAACTTAAACTGTTATATGTACTTATATTTAAAAATTTAATGTATAACACTTTGCCATATTAGGCAACCTATTGCATTTTCTAGCATGCCCCAATAATATAAAAGCCAGCTTAAGCTGTTATATAAACCTGAAGCACACTCACAATCATATACAATATACATAAATAAAGATACAAGTACATATATATTTTATATATGATGTTACATTTATGTATAACACATTGTTATATATGCCAATTAGACGCGTTTTCTTGCCTCTCAGTTTGTTATACAGAACTGTTTACACTCTGCTCCTGCCCATTTTCATTTAAGTAGACGCAGAAAAAAATCAAATAAAATAACATCAAACTACCTTAGGCTTTATAAAAATCCCAAACACAGTCAGCCGCCCACACACACACACACATACACATAGACACACACACACACACACACATGTGTATATAGGGAGGCATTTTTGCTTAACTCCTGCAAAGTACCAAAAGTGGGCGTAGATTGGGTGGGCTGGGGTTTTGGGCCTTCAATGCTGAAATTGTATAAAAGCAAAGTCAACAACAGCAACAAAATCTACGAGAGAACCAATTTCCAACCATGGAAACTTAATTTATGTCTGCAGCATAGTTGAGAATATTTTTCTTCTGCCTTCACGTCGAGAAAATAGGGAAAAAAAATTATTTTTCTTCTACTTTTTTTTATTTTTTTTTTGGGTTCATTTCGACATTTTTGCCTTTGCTTTTGCCTTGGCCCCTTGCCACAGACACAAACACACACACAAACACACACAGAGACGGTTGCATGGCAGCCTGTGCTGGCTGTTCGTCAGCCACTCCCCCGCGCCCCGCCCTCGACCCGCCGCCCAGTTGTTGGGCCTTCTTCGTGTCGTTGTCGGCTTCCTTTTGCTTTCTTGAGAATCAAATTTATTTTACCAAGTCATGTTGAAGAAAATTTTTATAAGTTTTATGCGCAGCTCAAGTTGGGGCTGTCCAGAGGGGGGCAGAGAGGCAGAGACTGCTTGGCAAATATTACACAGGGCATGCATGAGTGTATGTATATATATGTATCTGTGTGGCTGTGGGTGGAGAAAAACTTAGTGTGTGTGTGTGTTGGCCACACAAAATAAGCAAAATTTGTATTCCTTAAATCGGATGACTTTGTATAAATTTTCGTGTGCGGCAATGGGGTTGCAAGTGTGTGTGTGTGTGTGTGTGTGTGTGGGTGTGAGTATGTATGTGTGTGGGTGGCAGCTGGGCGCACAAAAACTTTTCTATATATATAACAACACACACACATACATATATATATTCGTATGTGTGCGCGCATGTATTTGTGTACATAATGGAAAAATTTTTCATAGAATTTGCACAAAAATGAAAAAGTGCTGGAAGGAAGCAAAAAAAAATTACAGAGCGCAAAGGAAAAGCAGAAGAAAAATGAAATTAAGCGCATAAGGAAATGAGACACAAAATGTTGTATGCCAGCTGTGCGTGTGTGTGTGCATGTGTGTGTGTGTGTGTGTACGAGTGTGTGTAGGTACAACATTTTTGGCAACATACTTTTGCGGCAAATAGAAATAAAATTGAATGGAAGTTTCAGCATAGAGAAGGAGAGAAAGAGAGAGAGAGAGAGGAGAGGACAGGGCAACGGGTGGAGCTTAACACGATTTAAGCCTCTAGCTATTCATGCTGTAGGCTCCACTCCACTACCATCCCCACCCCCACCCCATCCTCTCTTGTCCCCGCCCACACTAACCAGTTATAGTTAAACCCCAATAAAAACCCCTCGTAGTCCACGTACTATATTCAGCTGGCATGCTTAAGCTTCCTCGCAACTTTAGACACCCAATTAGTTTTTTGGGGCTTCTTTAATTAAAGTACATTGGCCTGATGCTTTGTCGTTCTTCCTCTTGTTCCATTTCATTCACAGTAATATCATCCAAAATGGCCGCATCCATATATGCCACCCCACCGCCGGATCTGAGCAGCGAGGATACAGCGCTCTCCGATGTCTCCAACTCATCCACACTCAACACAAATCGCGGCGGCGGCAGCAGCAACAACAGCAGCAGCAACACCAACAACAACAACAACAGTCACACACATGAAGCCACAGCAGCAACAGCAACAGCAGCAGCAACCACTGCAGCAAACACAACAGCAATGTCACCCACTCTGGAAGCGGAGTCTAAGCCACTTGGAAGCAACACAAATGAGACAGCAGCAGTCGAGGATGAGGTCGAGGGCGAAGCCGAGAGCGAGGTAGAGGGCGAAACAGCTGGCGGTCTGGATCAGACGGCGATGGCTGCAATGGCTGCAGCAGCAGCTAATGCAGCAGCCATGCAGCTGCAGCTGCTCGAGGCGCTCAACGATGCGGCCAAGAAGCGACGCAAGCAACACAATCCCAGTCGTCTGGAGGCGCTCAATCTGAGCGGTGGCGAGCCGGAGGAGGGAGCCGCCACGGGCACAGCGACAGCGGGTCAAGTGGATCCAGCGACAATCGACTACGAGGAGAAGCTGTCGAAGATGTTGCTGCCCAAGTCCATAGAGAAGCTAAAGGAAACATTCGAGCTGCTGCAGCAGCAAAAGCTGCAGCCCGAAGACATATCAGAAGCGGAGGAGAAACAGCAACAGCAGCAGCAACAACAGCAACAGCAACAGGAGGAAGAGCAGCAGCAACAGCTAATTAATCCCTATCAGACCTACTGCAAGCAGTGCGGCGAGAACTTCGAGACAGAGTTCAAGCTCAGTCTGCACATGTTGCAGGATCATCAACAGCCACAGCAGCAACATCAGCAGCAACAGCAGCAACAGTTGTCCTCCGACGAGCCCATGGACTTGCTGGCCTCCATTAAAGTAAAGCTGGAGCGCGCTGACAGTCCATCGCAGTTGGAGCTGCAGCAGCAACAGCAGCAGCTGGAGCTGGCCAATGGGCATGCCAGCAACAACAAGGAACACGAACTTTGGCTACAGGCCATGGCACAGCAGCAGCAGCAACAGCAACAGCAGCAGCAACACCAACAGCAGCAGCAGCAGCATCCGCAGCTGCCTGGCATGCCGCCCGCTTTTGCATTTCCGCCAGAGGCGGCACTTGGCTGGCCACTTCTGGGCATGCCTGGCTTTGCCGGCGTCGATGGACTCAATCGTCCGCCCTTGCGCATCTTCAATCCGGAGGCTTACTGTGAGCTCTGCAACAAGGAATTCTGCAACAAATACTTTCTGAAGACGCACAAGGCCAACAAGCATGGCATCTTTGATCCTGCCGGTGACTTGACCACGCCCAACAACAATATCAGCGCCATCAGCAACAACAACAACAACAGCAGCAGCAGCAACAACAACAACCACAGCAACAGCAACAGCATGAGCATCAACAACAACAACAACAACAACAACAGCAGCAGCAGCAGCTCAACTTCCATCTTTCCAACGCTGCAAATGCCACGTGAGCCGCCGCCACAGAAACCGGAGCCACAATTAACACCACCCGCACCGCCGGCGGTGCATTGCGACATCTGCTCGAAGCGCTTCACCAACGTCTTTGCCATGCGTCGCCATCGCGCCAAGCAGCATGAACAGGCCACGCCCACTGCCTCACCAACGCCCAACGAGCAGACGCCGTCGACTATGCAGGCGGCTGTTAAGCAGGAGCCCACGCCGGAAGCTTTGGCCGTGCCGGAACAGAAGCCGTATCAGTTGCCCGAAGGATTTCGCGAGGATTTCACGCTCGAGCAGGAGGAGGTGGCCTTTGCGCCGCCACCTCGCAAACTGCCCAGTCAGCTGCAGCAGCAGGCACGCGACTCCAACTGGGCGCCCGAGAAGCTGCGACGTCTCGGAGTGCAGCTGCCGGAGGCATTCTGCGAGCTGTGCTGCAAGGAGTACGCCAATCGCTACTTCCTGCGCACGCACAAATGGAAGCGTCACGGCGTCTTTGTGCCGCCCGAGGAGCTGGGCAAGGAGGAGCAGCCAATGATGCCCGCCGGCTGGCCATTCATGCCACTGAATCTGATGCTGGCCAAGGCAGCAGCCGAGCAGGAGCAGCAGCAGCAGCAGCCCGATCAGGACGACGAGCAGCCGCCGCCGCAGCAGCAGCAGCAGCTGGAGGAGCAGCCCAGCAAACGCATTAAGCTGGAGCCCTACGACGAGACGACGCCGCCACAAGACAAGCTGGATAACTCCGTCATGGGTCTGCAGAATCTGCAGAAGCTGCAATCGATGTTGCAGCAGCTCAACGACTTCAATGGGAAACGCCCGCTGCCCTGTCATCTGTGCGGCCGGGAGCTGGAACATCAGTATGCACTGCGTGCCCATCTCATGACCGAGCATGCTGGACAACTGTTGCCCGAGGGACATCCCATGCTCTACCAGCAACAGCAGCAGCAACAGCAACAACAGCAGCAGCAGCAGCAGCAACAGTTGCCGCTGAAACTGTCGCCCGTGGGCGGTGGTGGTGGCTCCCCCAATGCTGCCACGCCCACCCCGAACGAGCTGCGCTGCCAGACATGCGAGCGCGACTTTGCCAACTCACAGGAATTCAAGCAACATATCGCCGAGGTGCATCTGGGTCGCCTGCCAGGCAGCAGTCCGCTGCGCGAGGGCTTCTACACGCCGGAGCGTGCAACAGTGGCCGCCGCTGGCGGTGCTGCCGGAGGCGTGGCACCCGGCACACCACGTGCCGCCTACACCATAACGCCCACGTCCAGCTACTGCGAGATCTGCAACAAGGAGCTGTGCAACAAGTACTTCATGAAGACGCACATGCAACGCATGCACGGCATCGAGATCGAGAACGGGGCACAGATCGGCGGCGTCGTCTGCAACATATGCAACAAGGAGCTGTGCAGCAAATACTTTCTGCGCGTGCACAAGCACAATACGCACGGCATCATTGAGGATGGAGCTCCGTTGCCCCAGCCGCGTGGCAGTGCACAGAATGGCCTGAAAGTCGAGGCACAACAGCAACAACAACAGCAGCAGCAACAGCAGCAGCAACAGCAACAGCAGCAGCAACAACAGCAGCAGCAACAGTTGCTCGAGCCGGAGATTAACTTAACTCCTCTGCGTGGCGAATCGAATGAGCTCTGCCCGCTCTGTGCTCGACAATTCCGCAGCTCCAAGTGGCTGCGCACGCACCTGATGAACGAACACGGCGCCGCTGGCATCGAGAAGCTGCGCGATCTGGAGCAGTCGGCCATTGGCAACAGCGGCGGCAGCAGCAGCAGCAAGCCCAACAGTCCCACGCTCAAGATACCCAACGGCAGTGCTGCGGGTGCTGCCAACAATCTGGCCCAGGCGCTGCAGAATGCCCAGCAGCAGCTGTTCGGCCAGATGCAGTTGCCCAAAGGGATGCCGCTGCCGTTGCCTCTGCCGGGCATGTTCGAGCAGACGCCACGCTTCAAGGAATACCAATGCTCACTGTGCCCCTTCACCACGCCCTACTACGCATTCCTCTTCATACACGAGCGCTCCCATGCGCTGCTCAACAATGGAGGCAACGATGGCAACGACGCTCAACTGGAGGCGGATCGAGACAGAGCCTTCAGCGCCGCACAGAGCAAGGCCAGAAGCAAGCCGAACAGAGAGCGCGCTCTCAAGGCTGAGCGCTCCGACATCGAGCCCACAAATCTGACCACCAACAACAACAGCAACAACAGCAACAATAGCAACAACAGCAACCACAGCAAGGCAGCCACGCCCACGCCCTCAATGATAGCCTCGCCAGGCGCCCCAGCCGCCTCGCCCAAAGCCCGTTCAGCCAGTGTGACCCCCATCCACAACTCCAAGCCGGGCACACCCAACGGCCTCCAGGCTCAGCGCTCGGCCGCCACCTCGCCTTTTGAGCTGTGCGCGGATCTGGCCAACGGCAGCGGCAAGCCGGCCAGCTACGCCCAGCCGGAAAAGTCGGAGGAGGCATATCAGATGCAGGCCTTCCACCTGACACCCGCTGATGCCGATGCCGAGGGTCTGTTCGCACCGGCGCTCGTCTATCTGCCGGTGCGCGTGCGCGCCTCGGAGTCGACCACGCTGAGCTTCAGGTTGACGCCAGCCTAAGCCTCGAAGGAGCTCAGAGGTCAACAGGTACCCAAAACACAAATCACAAAATCAACACTAAAGTGTTGCCAGCGTATGTAAGTTAAAAAGAGAAACCCCAAAAACCGTTTTGTTCAAAAAGCATATACCACACATGGCACAATGACACGAGCCTAAACTGGGATTAAGCTGAAAGAGAGTCGTAAAGGAAGAGTTGATAAAAAAGAAAAAGAATATCTTAGGTAAATCAAAAGCGATAAGAGCATGAAATATATTAACTCTACAAGTTTAAAGCAGCATTACGTGTGGCTTACCAAAGAACATTTAATGCAGCTTTAAGCTTGAATGAACTTTGGCACTCAAAATGCTAGAATATTCAATCAAAACTATATACAAAGTAGATTGAAATCTATATGAGTAACAAATAAGAAACTAAGCTCCAAGTGAGATTAATGATAGCCCGTAAAATACAGCTTAAAGCTTTAATGAACTTTCGAAACTGTTTTTAAATTTTCATTCTTTTTTGCTACTCTTACCAAAGACAAACTCAAGATTAATCCACAGTTGAAGCACCTTATTTAGCTCGTGTCATTGCATCATTACGATTACCATAGCCAGGCTACAGTGCTGGCTAGCAGTATTCGCTCCCCCAGCCCAGTTAAGCCGACAAGAAGACAAGACAAAATAGTGGAACTACAAAAGACTGAGTGCGCATATTAGTTGAGCTCATTAAAGTAAAGTTTATATACAATAGCTATAGCTACAGCAACTGCAGAGATCGAGTCTGCACAACTGTGGCACAAATGAATGCGTTTTGTGTATAACATGGAACCCGATACTAAAAACGATCTAAAATCAAGCAAAAACAAAAAAAAAATCAATCTATAATCAAAATCATAAACAAATAACAACAAGTCCGTTTCAGCTGGCAACACTGTGTGCTAAAAACATATTTTTCTATATAAATCCATAAATGATAAACATAAAACATTGCATAACATACCAAAACAATACATATATCTATATCTCTAGTGATTAATATCAAAGTTCCTATGCGTAATAGTAATTTTTAAAAGCCATTAACGTATCGTAAACGGAAACGGAAACGGAAAAAGAAGAGAGCTAACTTAGTCAAAAAAATACCAAAAAACAAAAAATTGAAAATTAAATACGTACATAATACATAAGTCGCAAAGCATGGAATAGAGAAAGAGAGAGAGCGAGACAGAGGAGAGCGTTATAAAGGCGATATATATATATATACATACATATATAACCGAAACATATATCGTAGTAGCCAGCTTAACTTAGATAGTTGGACATAGGTATATCTATGGCTGGGCTCGGTGCGCTTAGCTTAAGGGATTTGGTATAACATATATATATAGTAGTGCTAGTAATACCTACAAAAAAGATAGGGCTAAACACATTCAAGCTTCAGCATATAAGAGAAATAAAATAAAAAACATTTTATGCACAAATTTGCTCAAAAATCAAAAAGTAGTCAAAATCAAAATTAGGAGAGCTAAGTAAATGAAGGATTTAGAGATGGTGTGCTAATATATACAAGAGAGTTCCATAGTAACACATACTTAACTAACACTTGAAACGTTTTACAACACTGCTCTTTGAATAGAAAATCTAGAAAATAACCGTAAACTCTATAGAAATTTCTTCAAAAAACTTTTCTTTTCATCTTATATAGTACACCTTATGCCAAAAACTAACTGTACATAAAACATATATATATATAGAATGAGCAACATCTATAGAGCAGAACCGATTCAGATTTGAGTAGATAAACAAAATAAATGGCGCCAGTAAATACATTTTTTTTGCTAATTTTTGTATGCAGCAACAACAACACGAACAACAACTCAGGGCAAAAGTACAATGACCATTAGTACTTTAAATATACTAAAGAAAATACTAAATAAAATATATATAAATAATAAAATCAAAAATAAATATATAAACAATTCCAAAGTTGAATATAAAAAAAAAAATGCTACCTCAGACGGACTTGAAAACAATAATTTAAATAAATGAATTTATATAACAAAAAATATAAACATTTATGCTTATAAAAAATCTAAAATACTGCAACTTATAGAGCAGCAAAAAGTAAATGAAATTTTTAGTGAATTTACCTCAAAAACAAAAGATACAACAATAACAAGAAAAAGCACAACAATTTATATTTAGCATTTAGTTAAAAGTATTTTTATTATTTAGTTTTAATTGTAAGTGGAACATACCAAAAACAAACGACAAATACTAACGCATTCCCCCAAAAAACGTTAACTGACCAAATTACGAAGCTAGTCGAAAAATACTAAAAACTAAAGCAAAAACAAAAACAAAAAGAAGACACAAATACAAATCTAGTCAAAGTTTGGCAGCAGCCAGCCAAATGGCCTGGCCATTTAGGTATATAGGTCTGCACCAGCTAATAGATTATACTATATACACATACACATACACACATACACATACCTACATATACAATACAAAGCACAAGCAACATCAGCGCAATCGCATGCACTTTTCAGTATTTTTTGCGCAGATTTTTGTATATTATTTTTGTAGTATTTAAGGCGTTTGTTCTTTACAAAAATCTGCGCAGCTGAAAACTCAATGCAAAAAATAAATGAAATAAAAAATAAATACATAAAAATAAATCAAAATAAAAACAATAAACAATAAAATGCAGCGACGTTGGTTTTTTGCTATTTTTAATTTTATTTTTTAAAAACGTGTGTTTTTTAAAATGCTGCGTGCCTTTTAGCAAAAAACAAATGCGTCGCTGTGCAACACTGAAAATAATAACAAACAAACAAATCTAAAATAGCTAACCATAACAAACGAACAAAACATATATACCAAATATACCATATAAAATACTAAATGCAGTATTTAAATACATAGCTTATAATTTTCATTTACAATTAAACATAATTATTTTCATAATTTTTATTCCAATTATTTTAAAATGTATATATATGAATATATATGAATAAACACGTGTATTTGTTAAAAATTTAATTAAAATTAATTTTTGTAAATTTTATTTCCATTTTTTTTATTGATTGAATTCTATTTTACTTTTTATTCCCTGTCCAAGTTCTGCTGTGTGAATGGGCGGATTTTAAATTGACCACAAAATCTTATCGAGGCACACTTAAAAAATTGTCACTGATTGTACTCAATTAGAGTTCACACCCAATTGTGAACCTTTCTGTTGTTTTATTTTCCTTTCAAGAAGTGAGAGTGTGTTTTTTTGGATAGGGGTCTAGTTGAAGATCTTGTTGTTAATGCCGGCTGAACGCCTTTGATAGCAAATTATTGAATTGATATTTGATTGAATTTTCAAGCAAATGCAATTTGTCAACAAAGCGAGTGGAAGAAACATGTTTATCCCAGTTTGTTTCTATTTTTTAAATTTATACCACTCACAATTCGCCTGCAGCAGCAGCTGCCACAAAACGGAGGCACCCTCATAAAAAATATAAAAATAAAAATAAAATAAAATTTTGTGTGCGCCGCGCGCTTCCGGCTCAACCCCCACGCAAAGGCTGATTAGGCTATTTGCTTAAAAAAATGTATATATATATATGCTTTATGCATACCCTCCAAATGATTAGTAAAAAAAAAAAAAAAAAACGGAAAAAATGCGATAAGTATTATAATGGGAAGTGTGTGTGGAAGGAAAATGGAAAACTCAGCGCACGGTCAACTGCAGCCGTTGTGTGTGGGTCAAGCGGCGCATTTTCCACATTTTCCGCATTTTCAAGGGAAAATTCAAATTGTGCAGCTGCTGGTTGTAAAAAAAAATCAATATAGGCTACATGCTGCGATGCAATTGATTAAAAATATGTATACACTCAGAGAAAAAAATGATTGCAATATGTATATACAATATATATTATATATTATTTCATAATCGATTTCAACAACTCTCATATTACATTTCTTTAACTTCAAAGCTATTTGAAATGTCTCTATACATTGCTCTGAGTGCATTTCTTACACTAGACAAAGCAGGCAGTTCAAGTAACCCCTCGGAAAAATAGTACATTTCTTAACCATATCTCAAGTTTTCATCATATTCCTATCCTATCTCAGCTATCTGCTGCTAGACACTTTCCGGCAACTCAATCAACCCCTCGCAAAAACTACAAGTTACTTTGGACAATTCTTCAGCATATCTCAAGTTTTCATCTTATTCCTATCCCAGCTATATGCTCAACTAATTTCTCTGAGTGCTTATACTAGACGGTAATTCAAGCCTCAATGCCTTTCTCAAATGTACAAAAAATTATCCAAAAATCTTTGAGCAAGCCTCTAGGGACTTTCTTAGTTTACGCAGCTAAAAACACCACTTGATTTCTCTGAGTGTATGCTGCTTACACTGGTCGCTGTCCGGCAACCCTCCGTCCGCTCGCTCGCGGCCTTTTTTCGTTAATTATTTGTCACGTGTCCATGCAAATTTCATCTCATTGATTACGCACAGAGGACATTCGATATTCTCGATGCAATTAAAGCTACAATTTTCTATAGATATTTATAAATATATATATATATATATATATATGTATAGGATATACATATATATGTGTGTGCGAATCTGGTAGCAACCCTCGCTTGGGCACCCTCCTGCCTTCCTTCCTTTCTTTCTTTTCCTGTGGCCATGCAAATGTTTTTCTCGATTTTCTATTGAATTTTTATGGCTATTTATAATGGACTGGCATTTGGCATTGTTCGGCATAATCCTCGCCCAAAAAGTTGTCCGTCCCGTGGGGTGGCTGTCACAATTTGCATGTTTAAAAATATGGGTGTATGTGTGTGTGTGTGTGTGCAGGAAATGCAATATAAATGCAAGTATGAGTTGATGTGAAAAATGAAAAATGCAATTTACTTGACAACGCGACGTTTTCCCGCCAGCCAACTGCCCTCACTCTATCTCTCTCCCTCTCTCTCTCTACTCTCGCCTCTCCTCTCTCATCTTTCTCTCTCCACTTGCAAAATATATTCCACGCCATTTGCCAAATTTTCTATGCAAATCGAAGCGTTGCTGCCATTAAATCATAAAATAATAAAAATGACTTTATTACAATTTCTCATCTAGACAGAACTTGGGCTTGGTTTATTTTTGATTTCATTTATGTTTTATATACACCGAAGAGCGCACAAATCAAAAAACAAAATGAAATATATATTAAAAATATTATATATATATATATAGGGAGAGTATATATAGTATATATAGTAGGCATGCTATATATGTTGGCTAAGTAAACAATTTTACAAAGAACTTGCAACGTACCTTTAAAGATGAGCATAAATCAAAATTTTTGGCCGCCAGCCGAAGCAAAAAATCAAAACAAAACAAAAACAACAACAAAATTTTTATTAGATTTAAGAAAAACTACACAAAACATGAGATCAAAATCAAAATTTAAAAAACACAATTTAGTTGTAAGCAAAATTAAAAAAAAACAAAAACAACAAAATTTTCATTGAAAAAATTTATTATTATTAAAATGATGTTGAGTTAAGTTAGGAGCATGAAATCAAAAACAAAGCAAAAGTCAAAAAGACACGAGCGAAAATCAAAAATTATATTAAATATGTGAAATCAAAAAAACAAACAATTTATTTTGCAATTGGCAAATATACATATATATAAATATATATTATATTTAACATTTTACTCTTCGAAACCCAAAAAAAAAAAAAGAAAACGAACTTTGTTATTATGTATAACTATGTGTGAAAATTCCGAAAAACAAAAAAAAAAACTTAAAAGTAATTATTTATATTTATATATATATTATATGTAATGTGTAACAACAATTTATTGAGCCAGAATCAAAAGCTACTGCAGCAAATACCCTGTAATACCCTGTAATAACCTAACGCCCACAAACCCAACCCGCTCCCTTCGATTCCTACCCTCAACCCCCTTCCTCCCAACCTTTGTAAGCGAGAGCATTTATTAAAGAAATTGTATGTGTTTTAATGATTATATTAAATATATATACACACAACCATATACATATATATATTGTATGAATTTAAACCATTAAATATAACAACAAAAACAGAAAAAAAAAAACAAAAAATCTCTTTTCTTCTATTATTTCTTATTACATGCTTTGATTTTTTTCTACTAAGGCGATTGTTGTCGCACTCCAAGACTTTTGACATTTTCTTTCAGCCATGTGTATAACTGTATATATATATATATACTATATCGGAACAGTCGCCATTTCCCACCACCCGCTGGCAACTACCCCCAGCACACAAATCAGAGTCTGTCAATATTTGTATTACATGCGAGAATGTCTTATCAATAATTTTTGGCTCTAAAGAATAGTAGATGCTGCTCAACATTTCAGCCGCAGGCGGCGAAACGGAAAGGAATTTGGGGGTGTGGCATATGAGCGCGCGTGTGTGTGACAGACAGTTCAATAGAGGAAGTTTTCCTGTTCATAATTTTTGCCCAAATACTTAGTTGAAATACAAACACACACATACATATACATACACATATGTGTGCTTGTATATAAAGTAATGTGTATTTTGTGGCAACACTAACATGCGAGGGGCGTCACTCAAGTTGTTTGCCTAGCCCCCGCCCAGCCCCCATTCAACACTTGGTCTATCTTGGCCTACAGCACATAATGAGCTGCCTGGACTAAGTGCTGGCCAATGCCTGACTGGGCCTGGTCATTAACTCAAAACAAGAAAACTAAAACCACAATAACAAAAAAAAAACTAATACAAGTTGAAAATTAGTTTTTAATCGATTTTACAATCACACACGCAGCAATCACACTCCAAATTGTACAGCCCAAAATACACAGGCGTGCAACCAATCAAATACACTACTCTATATACTACTCTAGACTCTGTAGACCTTATACATATACATATATATTATTTGTGAGCTTTGTGTATATAATTTGGACTCTCAATTAAATTGTGCAGGCGGAGGCGAGCGACAAGCGGCGCCAAACACAAACAACGACAACTATTTTGTCACCATATGCTTTGGCACCATTTTCGAATGTCGTCGCTGTCGAGACCTGTAACGAAAGAACTAAAAGGGTATGTATGACTAGGCAGTGAGTATGTGTGTTGGTATATGTAAAAGAAAGATAGATGGCTGTGCTCTAATGAAGCATTGCTCTCAGTTTGACTTGAAATGAGTTAAAGCACCAAGTTTTACTCACAGTGTTGTAAAACTATAAAGAATTGCATTCTTTTTATATACAATAACGATTAGACGAGCTGAAATTTTTGCAAATTGCTTTTGACTACGGCAATAGAAACACTCAAAATAAAGGTAATTTCTCTTTTTTAAAAATATATAATAAATTAAAAAAAAAAAAAACCCTTTCAAAAGTCATAAAAATATTTCCTGTAATAATGACAAAAAAATAAAAATAAAAATAAAAATAACAAATAATTTTAATATTTCAAGTAGTAATGAAAATTATAATAGCAATTGGAATAATAATGAGCATAAGCATAAGGAACTTAATAATGAAGTAATGTTTTCATTGGCTTTACTACATTGCTTATGATATTAATAACAATAATAATAATAATAGTAAAAGTGATAATAACATTATGCCAATAAATTAAAAACAAAATAATAATAGTCATCTCAATAATATTAACATTGACAAAAACTTTGTTGATGATAATGATCATGAATTACATATTTTTCTTATTGGTTAGGTAGATGTAGCCTCAGACCTGCATTAGCTATCGAATAACTTTCAGTCTCTAGGTCAAGCCTTTTTCCGTTTAGCCTCCGATAATAGTAACTATATATAATAATAATTATATGGATAATAATAATAGTATTTATAACAGATATACATGCATCCACTATCACAGGGTATTTGCTGATCTAAGCAAGCCTCTCAAGCAACTCGTCGCTCTGTAAATGAACGTCAGTCCTTGCTTCGTCGTGTCAAAAACCCGCAGAGCACGCCAGGCAGTCAGCAACAACAGCAACAACAACAACAACAACAACAACAACAACAACAACAACAACAAAACTTTAATAATTTAACTTATTATGGATTTTTGTTGGAGAAAATATTTTAGTTGCGTTCGTTGTTGTTATTGTTGTAGTTTTTTATCCATTTTCCAACAGAGGGTGGAAATTTGAGGTTTTTATTTCGGCGGCATATGCACATTAGGCCCGAAACGCGGCAATTTAAATAAATGACGCGAATGACACGCACTAAGCGAGGAGCCGTAGAAACAGGAGACGGAACACTAGCAGGATTAGGAGCAGGAGTGGGCAGTAAGGCAGAGGGGCGTCCGAGCCGTAGCAGCTCCGGGCTAATGAGTTTCAAGAACGCAAGTTTTAAACAATCTGTTTACTCCAGTATAACAAAGGGAAATAGAGCGAAAAGTAGAAAGGCAAAATGGTAAAAAATCGAACGACAAATTTTGTGAATGCTACAAATCTTTTAGAATCATGCCTGATTCTGGATAATGTCTCGAACTTGGCCCTGGATCTGCTTCGGGTCCGCGGTTTGCGGATATAGCAGACGCCGCAGCAGCTGGCAATCGACGCGCAAGTTGATCTGGCCATAGCCGCCGTTCAGCAGCATCAGCTCCTCCTCGTGCAGCACAAAGGTGCCCTCGTCCAGGGAGCGGCGACGCCGGCGGAAGAGCAGTGCGGCTGCATCGCGTCGAAAGACGTCCACGGCCCGGTAGGCCGCCTCCTTGGCCATCTCACAGCGCATCCTTGCCCTGGGATCATTCAGCTGCTGATCCACCCGCAGTCGGCGTGGCATGCGCAGCATGGCCAGCTCCAGCTGCAGCAGCAGCCGTCGTACAATGAAGTCAGCGAATTGCCGCCGACGATTCTTGCGCCGCATCCTGCTCACCGTGCCCTCCACAGTCCGGATGAGACGCTGCTGGATCAGAGCCATTGTCAGCAGCGGACAGAGCACCGTCGCGATCAGAGCGACCAGCAGACACGGGTGATGTGTGGAGAACAGCGCCACGTCTCGCCAGTACAGCAAATCCCGCTCCTCGCTCACATAGTTCTGCTCCAGGAAGAACGTGAGCAGCGCGAAACCCGCAACGACAGTTGCGACAGTTCCATGGCGACGTCGCAGACACCGCCTCAGGCACCGAAAGCCGTTCATCCCGCTAATCTATCCGCTATCAATTTGAATGATGTCAAATTTTCCTAAAATTAGCAAAAGCAATAAAATTTTTATGGTAAGTTTGGATTTGAAAAATTTTAAAAAGCCATTTGGCTGGGGTAATGAGTTGTGTAGGCAGAGAGTTTTGAGCTGCCAGTTCTGAGAATTGTAGAGATAGAAAACTCAAATGACATAAAAAGAAAGGAACTTTAATATAATATATAGTCATTTATAGTTTGAAATAGATAAGAGTGACAAATGGATTCTCAGGTAAGTATGCCTTGCTTCAGCTGTAGATTTGACGAGTTAGAAGATGAGTAAGTTTGATTGTCCATCATATCATATTATCTTTACAAATAGTTAAGAGCTCTTTGCTACTCCATCATATCATATCATCTATACAAAGAGTTAAGAACTCTATGCTACTCCATCCATATTTCAAAACATTCATTGCTATATCAACTCAATATTATACAACTATAAAAGCTTAGCTATAAAATTAAATGGCATATGGATATATGACTGAATTATTGTATGAGATCATATCATATAGTCATTTATATCATATGGTGACCTCGTATGTTGTCATCTAGTAAACACAGAAGACATTAGTTATGCAGTTTGTTTAAAGTCTTGCTTATCATATATATTAATAAATATATAGTACATGCCAAATATGTAAAAGAAGAGCAGCAAGGTCATATTTTATATGTCTGACTTGATATTAGGGATCTCTCAAGCAGACACTCTCTCTTACTGCTCAGACATACATTAATAATATGCTCTTACTTCTCTCAATACATTTCGTCTTTTCCACATTTCCCATACCCACTTTTGTCCATCTTCTACCTGCCTAACTACCTACCATCTCTCTACAATCTCCTAATATACATTTCTCATAAGACTTTCAATCTCAGTCAACCATATAGATGACAAAGAGAGAGAGGGAGAGAGTGAGAGAGATCTACTACTACTATATTAGTCTTGCATTTGGCAAATTATTACAGGTTGAGCAGCGTTGGAAATGGAAGCGGAGCCGTCAGCATTTTATTAAGTAGGGCCAAATGGAACTTTCACTTTGCAATCTGCTGGGCAGCCAAAACAAAACCGAACCGAAAGCCATCAAACTAAACTGGGATTTAGCTCAGTTTGTTGCGTTTTGAGATTTCTTTTTTCTTTTTTTTTTTTTTTGCTTTGCCCCTTCAATCCAATACACACACACACACATATATATATATTTATAGAGGATGGGGTAGGCCAAAGCCAGGCACAAAAGTGCCTCAAGCAATACACTCACACACACACACACACACACACATCAAGCTATCTACATGTATGGTTACGCAGAGGTAGTGGACACAAAACGGGAGTAGGAGGAGATGGGGCAGCACACAAAGAAGCAGAAGAAGAAGCAGAAGCAGAAGCAGAAGAAGCATGCAGGAAGCAGGCAAGCAACAAGATGGCAGCACATTCCATATGAAAGTTGAGAGAAAAATAAGAGAAAAATTGTAATTTTCATCAAAACAAAAAAAAGAAAAATCGAGCAGAAGAAGCAGCACAAGCAGGGGAAGCAGAAACTTTCATTTTATTTTTATTCTGGCTTGACCTTAAAGCAAAAAGAAAAGGAAGCTGGAACTGGAGCTGGAGAGAGGAGTTGAGGCGACTGCGAATTACACTGCAATATGTGAAAAATGTGGGGGGGAAATAGAAAATTAATAAAGTGCTGGAATTATTAGAGCAGGAATTTAGATGTCTGTCCGTATGTCCGTTTGTCCGTCCGTCAGTCCTTGCATCTGCATTAATCGCAAACTGCTTTTAAAGCTACAGCTACATGATATTTGGCATATATATATATAGAGTTTCAGAGTTTAAGTTGTCAAATAGCAACAGGATCTCCTGCTTCACAGAGACATCTATTCAAATCTGAAAACATATAAATATTCTAAATAAATTTATTATTTATTTATTTTATTTATTTAACTACTATTTAAATTTTACATAAATTATATAGTCATTTACTCCCACTTACAGCATTCTTTCCTGCAGATTTTTTTGTATGACTTGAAAATTTTGTTATTTATTTATTTTTTTTTTTTTTGCCACTAATTAAATTGTTATATATTTTTATTATTTTTTAAAATATATTTTCTTTATAAAAGATTTAATTTGAAGACTTTTTATACTGTCATTTATTATAAAATAATTTTATAAAATTTCCATAAAATTTTTTCTTATTTTCTTTCATCTCATTTTCCCAGTAAGCTCGTCACATACTTCCGCAAAAAGCGAATATGCCCATTTCACTCTATGTTTGCTGAGCATAATGAGTAGCTTGTGTGTTTCGCCTCCACTTATGCATAAGTGTGTGTATGTGCGTGCCTGTGTGCGTGTATATACATCTGTGTGTATGTGTGGCGATACGGTAAGACTATCGAAAAATTCCAAAATAAAAAGAAAAATTTAACGCAAAGGCAAAAGGCAAAAGTTTTCGGTGAGACGGGTGCAGGACACACAAGGATGTGTGTGGATGCTCAAGGATGCTGTTGCTACACCAGCTTTAGCTGCTTGTGTTGCTGTTGCTGTTGCTGTAAGGCAGCTTCTCCAATTTCAGACTCGTCGCCCTTTGAGATGAGGGTGTTCCTAGTTCTGGTTGCTGTTGTTGTTGTTGTTGCCTTTTGGGTGCGTGTGTTTCGTATTAGGCAGCGGGCGATGCGGCGGATGCCAAAGTGAAAAGTAGTAAATTGAACTTTTTTTTGTTGTTGCTTCTCCTTGGCTTTGCTTGGCTTGAGCTGGGGGTGAGTTTCGGGCAAGGGGCTTTGGGCAGCTGCGAGTGTTGAGGGGGCAGGTGGGGGGTGGGACTTTGGGTCTTAGGTTTCCTTTCGTTTTTATATTTTGTGGGCAATTTGTACTTTTCTGCGTTCAGCACTTTTTGCAGTTGTTGTCGTAGTTGTTGTTGTTGTTGCTTTACTTTCTTTTCACTTTCATTTGTGTTTTATTTTACGGCTTGCGTATGTGTATGTGTGTGTGTGTGTGGGTGTGTGTGTGGGTGTGCGTACTTATTGTAGTTTTTCTTATAGCCAAGCCGCATGTGGGAGCCTTTCTTATTTATCGCTTTTCAAATTAAAGTCGAACGCCTGCGCCACTGTGCAAATTATTTATAGCCATAAATATGAGCGGCAATTAATTCAAGCGAACCAAAAAAATCAAATGCAGCCAAGGAAAATCGAAAGAAAATTGATGACAGCAAAGAACTTTGTAGAGGCAAAGGAGCGAAAGGCGTGAAAAGTCAAGTGAATGTGGGCGATGTGGGTATGTATCAGATATATATATATAATTAGATATAGTTATATATAAATAGATTTAGCTGTTAGCAACAATTTATAACACATATGTGTGCGTGCTTTGCTTTCCGTGTGCCTTTAAATCTTTCTCTTAAGCTTCAGCTGAAAAGTATGCTACACTTTTTTCCCTCATTCAATATCGCATTGTAAATCATAGACTTAACTTTATTTGTAGGCACAAACGAAATCAATATTATTAGCCAAACACAAGTTTTGACTATAACAGCAGGCGAGCGCTTGCCCCTGCCCGGCTACCCCCTTCCTATCGCGCCTGCTCCTAAGTAGTTCAATTTCAATGACAGCAATAAAATTTCGATAGAAAAAAAAAACCTAAACCCCATGGCAAAAACAAAATTAATTAATTTATGTGCACAGCGCCAGTCGGAATTTTCCATGGCAATACACACACACACACACACTCACACACACACACATACACCCACACTCACACTGGCTACAATCTATGTATACAATTTTTTCCAATTTCAACGTCATCATCTAACATTTTTGTCCTAATTTCGTCAACGTGCACGTTGTTATTGTTGTTGTTGTTGTTGCCGGACAACAACAGCAACAAGGACTCATTACAAAAACATAATAACAAAATAAATATTGAAAGAAATGGCATAAAATTATAAAAGCCTCGCGTTGCCTGCGTAGCCAAAAACAAAAATAAGCAACACAACTTGACAGCAACAGACCGTGCCACGCCCCCTACGCAACCCTACAGCGCCCACACACACACACAGTTCGAAAGTGTGGCGCCCCCAATGCGCCAATAAATTTCATGCACTATCACACGGACACACACACAGAGAAAGGGCGAGAGGGAGAGGGAGAGAGAGGGAAAGGCACACGCACAGAGCTACAGAAACTTGAAGTGCGTAAGTAAGCCGCTTATAAGTGTGCGTCTGTGTGTGTGTGTGTCTGTGTGTGTGTGTGTGTGTGTGGGGTTAGAGCCTTTGTGTTGAGTTGAGTTTATATTAAATAAGTAAAAAAATAAGAAAAGGGGGACGATACAAACAATCAGACGCTGACCAACTGGCCAGCACTCGCACTCGCACAGCTCCCTCCATCCTCTCCCTCTCTCCCCCCGCCCCCTCTGCCCTTTGGCCTGCAGCCTTTTATTTTTATCTCCTGGCTGTGGATGACAAACAGCAGCAGCAGCAGCAGCAGCAACGCATCAATAACGTAAAGCAGCAGCAAAACTGAAATGTATTTGCTCAGATACTTCAACACACACACACACACATCTACATACACATCTACACCCACACACACACCCACATTTATATCTATTGGCTTTCGAATTCTCCTTTGCTCAATGACAGCCTTGAGCATTGCTTCGATTTTATCTGCTTCTGGAATCAAAATATTTGTTAAACTTGAAAATGTGCTCGTCAGCAGCGAGCTGAAGAGCTGGCGTAAGAGATTTTGCCTTGAATTGTTGAGGTAAATAGAATTGAATTTAAAGATATATTTAAATATCATTGCTGAAATGAAGTTATTTTTAATTAGGGTTTTATATGTTATGTACAGATCACAGAGAGCTACAGAGCTTAGCTGCTTATGCTGATAAAGTATATAAAATATCCACTAAATATCATCTAAATTACTTTTATACTAGATATGTATTTAGATATCTATTTTAAGATTCAATTTCCTCAATGATAGTTTAACTTTTGTGCCTCTAGTCCTCATATAAAACATTTTGCTATTGATATTTTAATTATTCTAATTAGGAGTTTTCATCACCTTACTTCATTTATAAATAGAGTTAAAACATTAGATGAGTTTCTTTTTATAGTTTGTTTGATGGGCAGTTGAAATTTGTCAGATTATGAGGTACTTAATAAAGCCTTTTTAAAAATAATTTGAAGCTCATACATTTTTTTTAAAGCAGCTCTTATGCTGCTAAATAAAATTTTTTATCCGCATAAGCTTAAAATTATATCTATCCCAGTAATCTCATATTATATATTACATATGCATATTATTATGTATGATAAATACATCTCATATTATATATTCCATATATATATGATATATACATACATTTGATTACATATATATATGATATATACATATATTTTATGATTATAGATTAACATTTATAATTCCCAGTATTCCGCTTACTTTCTAACTCTTTCTCATTCCCATAAGTTTCTCTTTGTTAAAGTCCAGCATTTGACGCAAATACTTAGTCTAAAACTGCTGCAAGTATCATTAATAAATTTGAGATAATATGCCCATATAATAGGCCCTGACTAACCCACTGTTGCTATTGCCCAGTGTCGCGTGGCCCGATTGAAAAGTCATAAATTACGCAATCAACCCCCCGCGCACACGGCAAACTGACAACAAAGAAGAGTCAACTTTAACACCAAAAACAACAACAGCGAAAAAATGATACAAAAAAAAAGTGAACAATTTTTCTTATCTTTTTATGGGAAATAGCGCAACCCGATCCCTACAGAGCGTAAGCCCCTTAGATAAACACACGCGCCAATATATAGTAGAATATCGAAAAATCGTAAAAGCAAACATCAAACACACATAAAAAGATACAAATGTTGTGTAGATACAAGGCTTTAAAAACTGCCCTCACTAGCACACAACCTCTCCCTCTATCTTTGTCTACCTCTCCCTGTCTCTCCCTCTCTCTTTGGCTCTTTCATTTGCAGCTGCATTGAATTTTGAAGTTGAAATCGAAACGCGTGCCCAGCTCACGATTGTCACATGCTCCACACACACACACACACACACACATCGCATTCGATCGCATGAGGGTTTCAGCTTGGGTTTCCTACTCACATTTTATAGTCTTGGTCTAGCATTTGATAGCAGCTGGCCAAAGGGGTAAATCAATTCGAGCATTTTTCATTGAAAATCTATCAAAAATTTAGAGCTCTTTTTCCGCAAGGGTCCATCGGAAAATTACAAATGCAACGTTTAACCCTTTCGGGAAAACTCTTGCAATTTGGTGTGCATAATGCGAAATTTTCTAGCGCAAAAATTGAACTTCAGGGTTCAGAGGCTGGGGGGGTTGACAAAAGGGTCAGCCAATTGTGTAAATAAAGGATCAGCGGCAACTGTCACCGAGCCATGCGAAATTCATAAATTACGATTCGAATTTTCTTTGTTTTCGCCGTTTTTTGCACCCAAAAATTTTTGCCAATTTTTGAGCAAAACAAAAAAAAAAGAGGAAATTTAATAAAATTTTCTCTCAATTTTTTGTGAAACTAATCTAGTGGAAGGGGTTAGGGTAAGGGTTAGGGTTAGAGCTGGGGTTACGTTAGGTGATCTATGATGAAGGGGTTGCGACACATTAGCTGAACCCATTAATAGGCATAGCCCAACCCCGATTGGCGACCTTCGGCACAGCGCCTGACACGAGCGGGTCAGACGATGCCAAACCTTTGAAATGTGCCAAAAATATAAAGGAGCGGAAAAAAATGTCAAAAAATTATTTGAAAAATTGGAATTTTTCAATAAAATTCGCACAGCAACAACAACAACAATAACAATGGGACGAATCTCTAGGAAATAATCCTCTTAACTGCGAAAACTGTCGCAAAATGCAGACAAAGGACAAAGGACACAGGACGACGGCAATAGTGGACCCTAGGCAAACAGGCTTGTTTATCAAGCTGAATAGCCAGACTACTGCATTTTTTTTAGAAATGCGATTTCATTTGGAAATCAAGGGAAACTGAAATGGGAAAACTAGCTGAGGCTAAGCTCAACTTAGCTGCAACATTTCGGTTCGTTAGATTTGATAATACGTAATCAGTGCGCTTAATTGATGATTTGTGAGACTTTGTATATAGCAACAGATGGACATAACATGTCATATATAGACAGCATTTTTATTTTTTATAAGGAATTCGAAAGGGATTTTAACTGGGAATTTAAATGTAGAAATTTTGTAGTAGTCAAAGGTAACGGGCTTGAAAACTTGGAAAATAACTAAAATAACAATGCTCTAGCTTGAATATAAATGAGATTTACAGTTTTTTTAAAATTCAGATATCTAGCAAGTTTTAAAATATAGAACATTTATGAACTTATAAAATTTGCATTATTAAAAAATTCTATCTAAGACTTAAACAAAAAATTCCTCTCTAGTTTGAATATAAATTCAATTTGCAATTTAAAACATAAACCAAACTGGTTTATTTAATGAAAGTCGTTTAGGTTTCTACTAAGTTAAAAATCCTTGAATTTTAAGGTGATTTCATAGACTAAATTTGTTACATGGAAATATCCAAAGAAAATAAAATTGATAGAAATATCAAACCATTTCCTAGCGACAGCTTAGACAAAATACTTAGAATGCAATATTTAAGCAAACAAATTAGACAATAAATGTTATATGAAGTTTTGATGATTGGACCTTATGGCATTGTTATGGCATTGTAAATCTAAAGTTCAACACGTGGCTTAAGTCATTTGGTTCATAAATTGAATACTTCAATTTTAAACTAAATTATGCTCATCTTTAATGAGTTTTCCTCTTTTGGTATTCTTTTTAGTATTCTTCCTACTAAATGCCGAATTTCTAATCGTTTGTAATTAGTTTAGCTCTCTTAGTATTTCTCGCTCATAATTCGAATTTCCTTTCGTATATCAAAACGAATTTAAAATGCCTAACTTAAATGTTTCTTTTTTACTAAGTTGGCAATGCTGCATTGAGTTAAGTTGGCAATGCATGGCATAGCATAGCACAAATTCTGGGCGCCATCTATTGTCGTGCTGCAGTATCCTGTGTTACAACCCCTGTATAACACCGCTGTGCCCTACATTTATGCCATATTTAGTTGCAATCGTCAACACAGCGAGGCGCTATACCTATGCAGCGCCATCTATTTATGATTATATTTAGCTAGCCATATTCAATTGAACGCAATTCGATATCAACAAAATGAATCGTAAAATCATTCGAAGTCGAAAATTGCGATTTATACAATACTTGAATGAAGTGTGTGAAAATGTATTGTAAGCCAATTTTGGCAATTCATAAGAAAAGTTTGCAAATTATTTATATTTTATATAAAAAAAGCCTTTTTCGCGTTATTTTATTCTATTTTTTATATAAATATTTAGTTTCTTCTGCTTAAGTAATATGTAAAACAAATGTATATATATGTATATAAGAAAACAAACTATCAAGCGCAGCAACAACAAAATCTACGCAAATAGTCGAGGTCTTCATAGGTCTTAATAGTTCTACGTCTATAGCTGTGTTGGTTTTCAGTTGTTGTTGTTGTTGTTTTTTATGTTGTGTCATTTGCTGTTGACCCAAATTCCTTAAGTAATATTTAGTGATAAGCGGAAGTGCATATACAAAATAAAAAAAAAATTAGAAATGTGTCTCTGTCTCTCGCACTGTGTGTCGAAATAAGACGGAAAAAAACTGTGCTCGCTGCGGCGTATTTGGAGCTTTTTATGTTTCATTTACAACTTAATTAAGAATGTATTTGCGCAGCATATATATGGCATACTGCGCACTCACTCACACACACACGTTCTTGCCCGCTCTCCCTCTCTCTCTCTCTCTCTCTCTCTCTCTCTCAGTCACGCTGTAGAAATATGAATGGTGTTTGAATGAATGAATGAATGAATGTGTGCGAATTGGGCAGCGTGTGTGTGTGTGTGTGTGTGTGTGTGTCGGATCAGGCCAGGCCAAATATGTATAAATGCCACACACACACAGACATACGCACGCACACTTACACACACACAACCGGAAATGAGTTAGTTGAACTTCCGTCTTCGAGCGACTGTGAATCTGACCCTTGCACTATGGGCAAAATGCTTGATTTTATTGGCACAATTTCAAAGATTTCATGGAAGGTTTCTACAGTTCTGAAGTGAGTAGTAAATTGAAAATGAAAAATTTATAAAATATATAATAAAGTAAAGTTTTATATTATAATCTTTTATATTATAAGTATAACTAAGATTTTTCTTAATAATTATAAATTTTTAAGCTTCCTTTGAAAATCTCTATTTTCTTTATATTCATTGTTCAATTTCACTGACCACAAAAGACTGTGAATTGGGGCATAGCTAGACGGATTGGCTATTAAAATACCCTCTTCGGGTTTGTGTTTATTATTGAAATTCTAGCTATGTATTTAGAGAGGCACTTTGGGCATTTCGCCCATAGTGCCTTGGCTGCCTGACTTGCTTTGGTTTGCCTTTACAGCCAGTCCGCCAATAATGATTCGCACAGTCACAGCGAAGACAATTCTGACAGACAGACGGACGGACGGACGGACGGACGTCCGACGCGAGCTCAAAAGGAAAGCGTGTGCACTATGGCATAAGAAACATATGAAATATAAATCGGACTGCTGAGCCAATGACATTTTTGAAATCTTGAATAACATTTTGATATATTAAATCATTTAACATGGAAACATGGAACATACTCAGTTTACATATTCGACTAGATATAGAGCAAATATTTTTCATATTTAACAACTCTATTTAATTGTAGCTCTTTTTATATGCAAATTCAAATCTTAGAGAAGTCTTTAGACTTCTTTCCACAGTACCTCGACTTGCAGTTATATGTACTTATTTACGTAGCATTATGAATACATAGAGATGAATGCAAAGAAGCTGATCTTAACTACCTGCACATGCATTCTCCCACATCCGATCAATCCGGCAATTGAAATGAATGAAGGCGGCACAGTGGTATAAATATGTCAAAAACTAGGTAATTATTAATATACTGATCTGCTTAAGGATAGAAATAGTTATAGATTTGAAATATTTATAGCAACTGAATTCACATAAAATGAATATTGAACTTATGCGGTATGTGAGCTGAATGTATGAATGCTGACTGACTGCTGAATATATGTAGAAATATATGCTGAATGCAAGGGAGATAGACATATGCACAATTTACGCTGAATACAACCCAGATATAAGCTGAATGAATGCAGAATGAACGCTGAATATATTCCAAAAAAAAAGCTGAATATATGCTGAATGCAGCTGAATTTATAACGAATGGCTGTATGATGAATGTTTGCTGGAAATGTGTTCAATATATCTTATTTGCTGAATATATATTCTAATTATGCAGAATACATATTAAATGTGGAATATAAGGTAGATTTATAGTTTCTGCAGTATATATGCTGAATGTATGCTAAATATATGCAGTATCTTTGTTGAATATAATAATGAATGTATGCTGAATAATTGCAAAATATATCCTTAAAGTATTTTATGTTGAATGAATATTGAATGTAAGCTGAATGCATGCTGATTAACTGCTGAATGGTGGAAAATATGCTGACTGTGAGTTGAATGAAGCGGAAAATATACTGAATGAAACCTGAATATAAGCTGAGTATATGCCAAATGAATATGCCCATCTGTCAGTCGGGCAGAGCGAACTCTTCGATGTTTTCCTGAACAATCGAGAACTATTTGCTGCAAAGACCTATTTGCTTTATCTATAAGGCAAATATATATCTCTGAGTGCATATCTATATTTATTAACTACCCGCACGCCCTAATCCCAGTGTTCAGCCCACTCCACCCTACCCGCTGCTAGACCGCCAGACCCGCTAGACCCACCCGCCTGCTGTCCCTTTTTATGGAATTTGATTTCGATGTGAGTTGAACTGGAAAAGCGGCTGATTGCTGCCTTTGCTGACTTGAGCTGGGAGAAAGTGCCGCACTTTTCACATGCCCAGGGGCCGTCATAATCTTTATCAAATGTGCAACGCACTCGGCCAGAGGCGTGGCAGGGGCTGAGACAGGGGCAGCCGACGAGGCGACCACAAATCAAGCAATTTACATTTCGTGCACTTTTTACGCAACGCATGTGAAAAATATGAAAAACGCTGGCAACCCGCATGTCTCTGACTGACACGGCATTTGGAAATGCGAGTCGGAAGGGAGTCGAAGTAGTTGATGTGGATGGCAGAGAGAGAGAGAGAGAGAGGGAGAGAGGGAGAGGGACTTGGTCATAGATGCATAGATGTCTCAGGCGACTCTGTGGGCTGTCAGTCTCTCAAATTGCTCGAACAAAAGTTTTCAATTTCCAAATTAAAGATATGGTTAAATGGAATTCATAAAGCACCAAAAATAAATGAAAAACAAAATGCATGAATACATATACATATATAATTAGCCAATTACGAGGAGTTTTAGATATATATACATATATAGATATGTCTGTTTGTATATACATAAATTATATAGAAGAGGGCGCACTTAGCTTATACGAGTACAGTTATAGATACGCTTAGAGATTGAGCTAATGCGAGTGCGCATGTGCGACAGCCGGCGCTCCAAATTTTAAGTTACACACAGAGACACACACACACACACACTCACACGCACACACACACACACACGCACACTCACTCTCATAGAGAGAACTCTAGCAAAAAGGAGCCGCCGTTTCTTACGCAATGGCGCATCAAGTTTTAAGCAGATGAAGAGAGAGAGAGAGAGAGAGAGGGAGAGAGGACCCCCCTCTCGTCGAGGGTAGTTGAGCTAGCTTTACATTCTATATATGATCTCATTTCGCAGTTGTAGAACAAAAGCTCAAGCACACAGCTTGGCCTGGCAACAGACCGCCGAGCAGCGCGACCCAAAATCCCAAATGAGTGAAGAACTTCAGCGAACATCCATTCCCATATGCCCAATGAAGCACACGTGCGCAAAGGAGGACAGAAGACAGCACTGAAAGACGGAGAGGCAGAGGCAGAGGGAGAGGGAGTACAAGGAGAAGAGAGTAAGTGAGTGTGTGTGTGTTTGAGGGAGAGATGTGTGAGTGAAACAGGGTGAGGAACAGGGGCAGCCACCCTGAACGCGATCGTAGCTCGTCAGCGCACCCCATTTTCACACACATTTTACGACCTATTGATGGCTGTGAAAATGTACTTATGAATATTTTTAGATCCTCAATGCTTGACTACCTGAAAGACTCGTACCAGCTACACTTAAAGAAATGCAATAGAAACAATTACAATTGCAATATTGATGAGTCAGTTCGAGAATTGTTTCATTTGCAAAGTTTAGTTGAAGAAATTGTGATGTGAATTTTAATTTTAATATGATGAAAAATCTAAAGTAAAATCTTTTATATATAAAATTACCTCCAATGGAAGTTAGTTAACTGTAAGTAAAAGAAGGCAAACTTAGGATCATAGCAACAAATTAAAGAATACAAATAAAAAGCTTTTACTTTTCAGAGTTCCTTTGATGATTTTAAGAGACCTAAGATCTAAACTGATATATGAAATAAAAACATTTTTTATTTTATTTTCTTTACGATGAGTAGAAAAAGAAACTTAAATACTTACTCAGGAACGCAACTACAAATCAAAGAAAAATAGATTGAAATATGAAATAATAACTTGCTATATGCAGCAGATTCTTCAAAGTAGTTTAGACTGATAATCCTAGCTCAAATATTTCTTAGTAAACTTTTTATGAAACTAGATTTCTTTGGTTCACTTTTCAGCTGATTTGATAGGGTCTTGGGCTTTAGCTACGATTGATAATAAAAGGATTGAGAAATCAAGTCCCAATTTTCAAGCAAAAATCAAAACGAATTGTGATACTTTTTCCGAATAGCTTAGGCTTTAGATTACTTAAATAATGTATTAATGTGTTTTAGCTAAGATGATTTATATCATTCCATTAAGTATACTTCCATCCATATTCTAAGTTATCTTAAAGATACTTTACAATGGAATCTCAAAGAGATAATAGAAGAAGCAAAAAAAGTACTGAGCATAAAATTCCGAAAATAAAATTATAGATTTATTTCTCTTCTCATAGTTTCTCCTTTAGATTTTCACTCTATCAACTTGTTGCCACCTATTTCTCTAAGTGCAGTCGCACGTGTATTTAGCCCTTCTTTAATGGCAACTTAATAAGCTGAGCGAGTGGAGCGAGCTGAGCGAGTTGCTGAGTTGCCACAGCTGCTTGACAAAAGCGCATTCATGCCATAGAAAATGTAATTAGTCGTCTGTTGAAGGGGTTGCCGGCCAGACAGGATATAAATACAACAGCGCTAATGCTTGGACAATATCTGCAGATAGACACAAACACATACACATACACAGATACAGATACAAATGCTGATACACTCAGATACAACTGCAAACAAAACGTGGCCAATTGAAGGCCAACAAGTAGAGCCAAATACAATGGCCATGGCTAAGAGAAAGAAAGAAGAAAAGCATTGAAGAAGCCGCCTGCTCTTCTAATGCCAAATGCAACGATTGTAGCTGTATCTTTTAGCTGTGCAAATGTATCTGTAGCTATAGCCTGTTGCTGTATCTGTAGCTGTATCTGTAGCTGTATCTGTATCTGTATCTGTATCTGTTGCTGTTGCCATGTATCTTTGTTTGCTGTGCGTAGCTGGCGCTGGCCGCATTCGCATTCCGGTGCGGATCCGGGATTGTGAAATGTTTTCATTTCGAGACACATTTACCAGCGCGTCTGCACGCCGTCTGCAAATGTATCTGTATCTGTGTGTGTGTGTGTGTGTGTGTGTGTGTGTATCTATGTATCTGTGTATCTGTTAGCCATGGCCTGTTGCTGTCTTTCTCTGGGCCACTCACCTCCCGATACGTGCCGCATTTTAAATAATCTCGCGACCATCATAAACGACATCCATTCGTCTTACCATCGGGAAGTTTCTACCTTCCAATTCTATTTCTATTTTACAACTTTTGCATGTTTCCTCGACTATTTTTAGACATCTTAATTTTTTGTTTCTGCTTTTTTTTTTTTGCTATTTTTTTCCTTTTCTTTATGGCCATCAAATTCAATTCAAACGTTAACCAAAAATTTTATTATCATATTTTTTATGTTTTTGTTAATTTATTTTATTTAAGGCAGTTGACGTACATGAATACATAAAATATACTATATACATATATATAATTATCTATATATAACAAATATAGAATACATTTTTAATTGATGAATCATGGAAATTTTTATTTAATAATATATATTTTACATTATGGCAACTTATACTATGAAATAAATTAAAATAAATGTAAGAAATCGCAATATACATATATATTTATTTATTTATATATTAAAAAAAAAAAACAAATTAAATATTTTTGACAAAAAAAATCATAAATATATCAAACAATTATTCAATACACAAATCGTAAATTATTTTAAAATTTTTAAGTTTTCCATTTGACAACAAATGTTAGATTTTGCTTTTATTTTGATAGTGAAAAGTTAGTTTATATTTTCTCTTAGTATAATTTCTACTATAACAAAATTTTTAATAATCCTTTATATATTATAGTAGTATTATTTTATATACATACATATGATTTATCATTTAATGTTTTCTTTTTTTCATCTTATCTAATATTATCAATATTATATTATTTTACTATTTTAATTAAATCTTAAAATTTTTATTGATTTAAAATTTTTGTATTTGAAAAAACATTTGTCTATTTTTTTTTTTTTTTTGTTTTTATTTATATTAAAAATAATTAAATTGTTTGATCACATTTGATATTTCACATAATAATATAACAGAAGTGTAAAATCAAAATCTGTTTATAATCAGCTTACGTGGATTCATATTTTTGAATAACTTAGAGTTCGTTTGGTAATTAAACTTATGAATAACTATAGAATTTTCTTTGGATTTTTAAATTGCTTAGATTTAAGGACTAAATAAATACATAATTATCATCATTAAACTAAAATACTTTTTACAATTTTAAAAAATCCAGTTACTTATGAAAAAACAATTTTTTTTTCAGTTTTCAACAATTTTTTCGATCCCAGGTCTACGTTCTCAGTATTTTCCACAGCTAACTGAGGAAATTTAAGAATAGAGCACTGTAGTCCTGCCAAATGTACCGCTATCCAACACAACTCTATAATTTCTTGAAAATCTTGCCAAAGTTTATGATCCGTTCAACATGGGCATTTAGAAAGTCGTCCGGAAATTCACAGCCACAGACGGCATATTTATGCTGATTAGCACCTAACCCAAAGCATGTGTCGAGTGTGTGTAAGTGTGAGTGTGTGTGAGTGTGTGTGAGTGTGTGTGTTTGAAAATAATCAATTGGTAAATATGTTTATCACGATTTGTGGAGCCAACGTGCGCATAGCTTTCTTTCCTTTCCGTGCTCCATTTTGCTGCGACTCGAAATCAGAGGCAGCAGCAGCAGCAACAACAGCATAAGCGTAGATTGTGGGGGGCAACGGGGGCGGTGAGTGGGTTGAGCGAGGGTAGCTGCATTCCGTTCATTGGCATTTCATGAATGAAAAATACACATACATACATGTGTGTGTGTGTGTGTGTGTGTGTGTGTGTGTGTAGGTAGACAGTCAGCATATTTGTTTGTCGTTTACTTAACTGGCTGCCCCCGCCTGTGGCTTTGCCTTATCACCGGGGCCTTTTGTAATGCGCAAACAAAGCATAAATACCAACACATCAAGTTGTTTAGATTTGAATTTGGTTTTTATTTTCAGTGTGTTTTCAGTTGATTTTTTTTGTATTTTTGTTGGTTTTTTGTTGCCGCTGGCATGCTCGGAATGTGTGGCGCCCCAGCTCTAGCTCCAACTCACCTTGGGCTGACTTGACTTGACTGACAGACGCAGTTGAAAATGAACAGCACCAACAACAACAACGAAAACGAAATAAAATAAAAATAATACATACAGACAGACATAAATACATAGATTATATACATACCTCTATATATATGTACATGCATACATATATATGCATAATAAACTATGTTGGCCGATTTGCTGCTTTGACCCACTGTTCAAAAGCTTGGCGCTTACATTCCATTCTCTGCCTCCCTCTCTCTCTCTCTTTGTCTCTCTCTCTCTCTCTTTTACACACTCTTCTACTGCAAATCCAGTCACATTGTGTACTTACCTATACACAGTTAAACGAAATGTTTCGTACTCACCTTTAGAGCGTTAGCAGCGACAGCGACGGCGACTGCGACGCTGACGTCGACAACAACAGTTTCACTCGGAGGCTGCGCTGGCGGCATTAGTTCAAAGCTTTGTAACATCACACGAATCTCCGTATACATGTGTGTGTGTGTGTGTGTGTGTGTGTATGTGTGTGCAGGGCACACAAAAACCATTGGGATGTGGAATGTGGTTATTCATTGACAAAATCAGCTTTCAAAATGATCTCACTTGTATAAAAAAACAGTCAAACCAAATCGAAAACCGGTTTCGTAGTCAAATCATAGTGAGATAAACGGCGACCGACAAAGAGTACGTTAGAGAGAGAGAGAGCGAGATAGAGAGAGATAGTGAGCACTTTTAATAATTTCAATTTAGTTCGTTTTCCTTGAATTGAAGACACTCAAACACACACACACACACACACTTATATATGTACATATTTATATGTTGTTATACATACCTCGATAATTTCACAGTTTTCACCGAGCGCGTGCCTACCTCAAAGCCCTGAGCCAAATTTAATACTTAATTATGATTATAATTATAATGTGTGTCAAGTCAAAATTAACTGCTGCCATTTAACACATTGCACCAAAAACAAAAAGCAACAAAAAAGCAACCAAAAAATACCTTTCATAGAGCATAGCCTAAATATTTTCACACGCGCAAAGCAAACGCAAACAAAAGAAGCATAAGAAAGAAACACGAGCATCAAGAGGAAAGAGGCAGGCAGAAGATGAAGAAAGAAAAAAGACAACGACTAAATTCGGGCAAGATCTTACGGTTTTTGCTTTTTAATATAAATAGCACACACAATTAGTGGCGCTGAGAGTCGAGGCACACACACTCACACACACACACACATGCACACACTTACACACGCGCGCACAGCAAAAGTAAAAGAAAGAGGAGAGAGAAAATCAACTGTAAATATTTCAAACTTATCACAGCTGCAACTATGTAAGTCGATTGCTATCGAGGGGAGTTTATCAAATACTCGAAATGAGAAGGGAAGCGAGGAGAAGGTGGATGGGGAGTTGCTAAATATAGAAGTGTGTGTGGAGGGCGGGCAGCGGTACGGCCAATATCAAAGGTGCACATAACTTACTTCAAACTTTAAATATAGACACAAAGCTGCTGCTGCTGCTGTTGTTGCTGCGCAGGCGCGGCCTGTGTGCGAGCGAGATGGCGCGAGGCGTGAACAAGCGCCGACAACGCATTGGAATGCTGGGAGCAACAATCTTCATTTAACAGTCATTAATTTAGACGTCGTTCCAGCTGTTTCGCTAAGGGAGCGCCCGCCGCTGCCGCCGCTGCTGATGATGATCACACGCTGCTCTGCTGTGAAGCTGTGGGAAAGTAGCAACAGTAACAGCAGCAGCGGCAGCAGCAGCAGCGGCTGCGGCAGCGCCAGTGACGGCAGCGGCAGCATCAAAAATTGGGTCAACATTTTTTCATTCACTCTTTTTTGTTGCTATATTTCGACATATTTTGTGTATGTTTGGTTTTTAGTGTTTTTTATGTTGTTTTTTTTTTCAGCTTCTTTTTATTGTTGTTGTTGTTGTTGTGGGCCTGCCATTTTTTATTAACACAAAACTTTCTATTGAGCGGACACAGCACAAAATACACACTGAAATGATTTTTTTCTCAGTTTTTTTTTTTTTTTTTTTTTTTTTTTGTAACTGAGAGCCACACACGAACTTCAGCAGACCGTAGCATTCACCGTTACTTTTTTATAGCACATTTTTATGGCTGTGCGGGCTGGCGGTCAGGAACTGAGAGACTGAGCGACTGCCAGCCAGCCCGCCGCCTGCCGCCCCGTTAATGCAAATATAATTTTTAATTGACATTTATTGTTGTGCATAAAATAAAATGGGCAACAACTTCGTCTGCGCAGCCGCCCAGCCAGCTCAGCCAGCTCTGCTCTGATGTCTGCGCAGCTTTGATTATCGATAGTGCTGGCAATGGCGATAGGCCAGACGATAACTGACAACGGCATTCCTTAAACTTGTTGCTGCTGCAGCCGACCGACCACCGCCAACGTTGCGCTGTTGGCGTTCTATGGCCTTTTTTTTTTTTTTTTGCTGACATTATTGCTTTTAACGTACAACAACAACAGCAGCAAGAACTACAAAACGGGATCAGCTTGCCGATGTCCGTTAGCCCGCTGCATGTGTGCGAGTGTGTAAGAAAGGGGAACGATAGCCAGAGAGGGAGAGAGAGCAAGAGCGCACACATATTTGCGCTCCCTTTTGTACCCTTTTCGTCTGCCCACTTGGACTTTGGCGTCTATCCCTGTCTGCCGCCAGCAGACGCCGTTTCATTTTTGCACTCGCCTTCTTCGTCGTTCTCTTCTGGTTCTGCTTGCCTGCCCTGTGCATGTTGTTGCTCTTGTTCTTGTTATTGTTGTTGCTGCTGTTCCTGTTGCTCTCTGCGCTCTTGTTGATGTTGTTGTTGTTTTTGCTGTTTTTGTTGTTGGCAGCCCGCATTCTATGCTGGTGGTTGACTTTTCTTCATTTTGCCTTTTTCTGCTTAGTGATGCAACTTTTGTTGTATGGCGTTGGAAGAGCGCGATACCCAAGACCCAAAGCGCCGTCGTCCGGGATTGCAATTATGATAGGCGCACACGAGGTAGTGTGCTCACGCTCACGCTCCCCTCCTCTTCCTCTTTCTATTCGTCTTTCTCGTCTTGTACCCCTGTCCCTGCTCCCTTTATTATCGCCTTCAACTGCATCGTGTGCGCAATTACCATCAAAATTGCTTTAACCACACAGCGCCGCAATAAAAGCTTCAAACGCCAAAGCGACGTAACTGTTATACAGTGGATATTGCTTAAAAGCAACTAAATGATTAGTAATAAAAACTAATTATTTAATATAATACTATAAGATGATGTTGAGCATAAATAACTAAATTTATGAGCAGTAAAAAATTAATTTAAAAAAAATTTTTTTTTTGCTTGACTTTAGTTATTTTTGTACTGTTACTTATAGGCAGTTGAACCCGTACTGAAGCCGAAGTTGCAGCTCAAGTCTGGCTCAGACCCACGCGCTCGATCGTATGACGCATGCTTGAAAAATTTCAATTTGAATTTCTAAATAGATGCTACACTCACACACACACACACACACACACTGACAGAGACAGACACACACACACACGCGCACAGACGTCGACGCGCAGCATTCAATTTGAGCCAATAAATATTTTACTCCGTCTCCAAAGACGAAGCCGAGCTTTTGTCTTCGAGACTTGTAACTGGCAGCGAGACAGTGTGTGTGTGTGAATGTCGTTGTGTGTGTGTGTCTGTGTGAGCGCATTGACTGCGGGCAAATTCCACAAGACTTACTCGCTTAACCATGTGCCTCACTTGCAGGTTAGAATCAAAGATCTCCTTAGATGTCAATGGATGTTCCATGCAACAGCAGCAACTGAAGACGGCGACGACGACGACGACGACGACACAAAGTCTTGGCCAGCAGAAACCAGTTTCAGGTCACATTTTTTAGCTCTTTTCTTATGTATTACTCACTTTTGAAGCGCAAGTTCTATTTGGCTTAGTTCTTCTTCTAGTTGAACGGACCCGCATTCCATGCTACACCAATACAAACACACACACGCACACACAATTACACTCACCCATACATACATGTGCAGAGAGTTCTTTAACTTTAATTTTTCCACGCTGCTTATGCTGTGGCCCACCATCCATCCACTCGCCTCCGTCGTTCGCTGTTGTCCACCAAATCGTTATTTGAACTTTCCGGAATGCGGTCGCACAAGTTTCATATGTACAGACATACATATGTATGCATGTGTGTGTGTCTCTGTTTGCTTGCGCGTGCATGTGTGTGTGTGTGTGTGTGCTTTTCGTCTGCTCCGTTTTGGGCAGCTCCTTGCTGACAAGCCTTTTAATTTAACATAACTTCTGCTGTTTCTTTTTCTCTTTCATTATTTTTTTTGCATATTTTCTTCTTTTTTCATTTTTTTTTTTATACAAATCAACATTTGAGTGTCATTTCTGCATTTCAATATTTACTTTTCGCACTGTTTTTGTTGTTCATGTTCATGTTCGTATTGTTGTTGTTGTTGTTACATCCGCTCTCACACAAAATCGACAATGTCTACCAGCGAAACATCCGCGCGCAGCTCGGCTACGACCATGCCGCTGTGGCTACAAAAATTTACTGAATGAAAACATGAATTTTCCTTCATGCGATCTTTCGTTTCGTACGGAGCGTCGCGCATGCGCTGCTGCACGAACAGATACAAGCAAGCAAGCAAGCAGCAGCAGCAGAGCAAACGGCGTCGACGTCGATGGCGACTGCGACGGCGACAGCGACTGCGACTGCGACTGCGACGGCGACAGCGACTGAGTCAGCTACAGCGATAAATGTATGTTTGGAAAGTAGCCGCTTGTGTATATGTGTGCCTATGCGTGTGTGTGTGTATGTTTGTCTGCTGTGTGTGTGTGTGTGTGTGTACTAGAAAGTTGCTGATGTTTGGGTCATATGCATGTGGAACTTACAGAACAGCATTCCACAGCTAAGACACTGAGCACGCCGCCCGCTCCCGCTGCCGACACTGTAGTCCAAGTTACAAAAGTATCTTTGTATCTGTATCTGTTACTGTTGCTGTTGTTGCGTACGAGCAATGCGCTACTTTGGACTCAACGTCAATGTCTTTTTGCTGCTTGTGGAATTCTTCAGTGCTTTTTTTTCGGTAATGTTGTAATCTACGAAAAGGTTTGTTATTGTTGTTGTTTTTTTATGTGCGTGTGTGGAATGGAATGTATGTATATGTATATGTATTTATGCATGTTACATATGTATGTATGTGTGTGTGTTGTAGCTATAGCTAGTGGCGTTCTTTTGCGTAAACAACACACACACACACACACACGCACATCAACCAAAATTTGCCATGGAACGGTAAAATAAAATTCCAACATGTTTGACTTTGTCAGTGGAAGTGTATATGTGTATGCGTGTGTGTGTATGTATGGTCTTTTTCAATTACATGAACGAGGTCATTTACAACGAAAAAAAAAAGCAAAGCATAAGAGATAGACAGAGAGAGAGAGGGACAGTGGGGAAGGGCGACGAAGCAGAGCATTAAAAAGCTGTATATTTTTGTTGTTTTGGAATTTTTTTGTTGTTTTCGGTTTTTTTTTTTTTTGTTTGTCGAATTTGTCATGAAGGTATTTATAGGAAATTCCGTAGGTAATACTTTTTAAATTTAAAATAGGCGTTATTTATAGTTGACGAAGCAGCGCCCTGACATGAATACCAAATGCAGAGCACACAAAGGGGGGAAAGGGTATATAGAAAGAAAGAAGAAAACAACTTGAGAAATTTTTGGGTGACAATGTCTAAGACGAGATGAGATTAGCGTGAAAACAAATGGCTGGATTTTAATCAGAGAATTATCATAAATTTCCCATAGTACACTCTCAAATGGACAGTTAAACAAGGAATTAAGAAGATAGCTTAAGATATAAAGAGTTTGTGTTATGAAAAACTTAAACGACATGAAAAACAATTCAAATAGTTTTTCCAACTCTCAAGTGGTTTAATTGGATGGGTTATTAAGATGATAATTTTTGGAAGCTTGAGAAGAAAAGTTTTGAAAAAGTTTCCATAATAGTTCGGATGGTTAACAAAATGTTAGATACTTAACAGAAATAGTTAACATAATATGCTATCAATATGTTAAGCTGTTACTGATTAACCTTACCGATAGTTATGATAAAAGTTATTTGGATCTATCATTTAATAGATACATAGATGGAAGTTGAAATAATAGTTGAAAATGCTACAAAAAAAAAAAAGAAATTATTAAAAATGGAACAGCTACTTCTACATCCTACTCTTAATTCACCTAGATATCCAAAAACTCATAACCGGACATTCCTTTCAACCTCATCATGTCATTCGAACTTTTATAAATATTTCAGTGTCTTTTGCTTAGATCATCGTCTGTTCAAATTCTTTATCAATGAGAAGACAATTTTCATGGAATTCAGTCCGGGGAAGTACGTCATGTAGAATTCACGTATGGTCTACATAGCTGAACTGAACCAAACTCTCTATGGGCTGAAACTTGACAGTAACTTTTGTTGGCATGTAGTACAGTTAGCTGTTTGTTTGCACGCACGATAAGAAAGGTGCATCATCGAAAGTTCCGTTTAAATGGGGCGCCAGGTGTAAATTTGTAATGCCAGTCAGCAATGAATGCAGTCCATTCACTGAGCTGCCATCAGTGGCTGGACGATTGATACTTATCAAGTACTGGCGGCTACTTGACGCAAGTATTTCTGGAATTCCAAAAGGTGTACGCACACACACACACACACACATACACATACATACATGAACACACCTGTCCCGCACGCACACGAATGCAGGGCACGAAGCACGCGCTTGCAGGGCTTATCAGGAATTTAAAAGAGGTAAAGTACTTTAAATCACATGTTAACACTTACCTGAAAACGGTATTTGGGTGGGAGTTTAAGCACTCGAGGCAGAGAGAGAGAGAGAGAATGAGAGAGACAGAGAGAGAGAGAGAGACAGCTGCAAGTGAAAAGAATGTGAAGAAATATGGTTATAAATATAAAAGTAAATAAAAAAGTAAATAAAAAAGTATATAAAAAAGTAAGTATGAGTTTTTTGATCGGGAATGCCCGACTAGAAGATACCCTAACTGCTGACAGACGGATATGATATGGCCAAATAAACTCTACTATATACTTCCTTTACACATCCGCGCCCTCTTCTACCTGTTACATACATTTGCACAAAATCCATATACCCCATAAAGCCCAACTGCTTGCAGGGTATACGAAATAAAAGCAAACAAAACTTGGACTTTCGACTGTTTGTACTATTTACATCAAAAACGTCAAGAACAAAAATAATTAATAAATCTTATCAGCTATAAAGCTGCCCAAATAACAACAACCATAAATACTTGAGTATTGGAATTGAAATTGCCAAGTGCTCAGTGTCATGGGTTAATTGTGAATTGTAATCACAAAAAATAAACAAGCAGAAGAAGAAGCAGCAGAGAGGAGGTAGAACAAGAAGAAACAATATATGTATGTATAAAGAATATCAGACGCTATCAATAACAAAAAGTACTCGGAATGTAGCTTTAAAGGACTTAATAATGTCGTCTAATAGGCAGCACGTGATAAGCATAAACATTAAAGAAGAGAGAGAGAAAGAGAAAGAGAGAGAGAGAGAGAGTGAGAGAGAGAGAGAGAGTGGAAAAGAGAGAGGGGTAGCTAGACTAGACAGCCTGCTAGACAAATTGCACAAAAGTGCACCGAACCTGCCCCAAATGCAAAGCGAGACGACAATAGCTAGACAGCGTGAAATGGCAATAACAATAATGAGAGCGAGCGGGTGAAAGAGGGAGAGGGAGGCCGAGAGGGACGGGAAGTCTGAACAGCAGACGGAGTTAAGTGTAAGCCCTGAGGCTGTCAGCTAGTTAGTCTCAGTTGACGTCGCCCGAGTGTCAGTTCCAGTCGCCGTTCCAGTTCCAATTCCAGTTCCAGTTCCAGCCAGCTATTTCATGGAAATTATGTCGTGTGCAATTTTCTGCATGAGAAAATCAGTTGCAAGCAAAAAGTCAACAACAGTGAGAGAGAGAGAGGGAGGGAGGGAGGATGGGTAAGAGAGAAGGCATAAACTGAGGCGCGTTGCAATTGCCGCCGGCACACGGGCAACTGGCTCAGGTTTGTTTGCCGCTGCGAAGTGGCAACTGAGAAAGCGACGGCACAGTGTTACCAAAGATAGCGAAAAAGGTAACCAAAAAATAGGACTATATAGAGCTGCGTTCAACGAAATAGTAGAGCGAATAAGTCCTGGATAACAGAATTTAGTGATAAAAACAGAATACTTTTGGAAATATAAGATTAAGATTAGCATATGAATTAAAAAATAAATTTTCATCACTTATATTTTTTTATGAACCCAACTGCATATAATATCATATACATATGTAGATTGTATATGTAATCTCTTTTAACACAAATAAAATCAATTTCATCGTAAGATTTCTTAAATTCTAATCTACATAAGTCTGTTATGATTTAGCCCTAACTTTCATATACCTTATAGATCATTTGTATCCATTGACCAGCTGCAATTCAATGAATGCTTCGATGGTCAAAAGAATAACTGGCTTCAGTTCATGGTCTGATTCGGTCAGCACAAAAAGTCAAAAACCACAAAATTAGTTCAATTAATTTTACAAACGTGCAACTGCACATAGATACAGATACATATAGATATATGTATATATAACTATAAATATACAGCAGCAGATAATTGCTTTATAAACAACGAGCGCTTTCTTTTGATCGGTTCAATGAAGATGTGACAGGTTAAATAATGTATAGCTTGCAATATGGGTATATGATATATAATATATGAGTGTTTTTGGAAAAACTTTTGAGCAGCAAAGCAAGTTTAAGTTAGATCTGATCTGTTAAAATGGAGCTTACAAATTTGATTTTACAGCGAAAAGTTTATTAAGAGCTGATATTTATGATTTGAATTAATTGGATTGGAACATAGATTTATCTAAATGTTAATAAAGACCTCTACTGATTTTGTATAATTATTATTATTATTATTATAATTAGATTATAATGCAGAACTTAGTATTATTAGAGAGGCATATTCTGTATATCTACCGTAGATAATTAACAGACTATTCTACATAAAAAACAAATTTAATAAATATATAAGCTTTAAAAAATTTTTAAAACAAAAAAAAATGTTTTAATAATTTGTTTTCTTTATAAAAAAAAATTGTAATGTTAATTTTGAAAAAAAAAAATTCAAATTATTTTTATTTAATTGAAAATTTTTAATATTAATTTTTGTAATAAATATTTAAGTTTTAAAACAATTTTTTTTATACATTTTTTTTTAAATATTTGTTTTTCTTTTTAAGTTGTTACTCATTAAATAATATGTTATATTTAGGTTTCACTGTACTACTTAGACTTGAGTTTTGGCAGTTGCATGTTGCATGCATTAGCATACAAGTGTTGGCCGTAGAATCAAATCTGCAACAACAACAACAACAACGGCAGCAACTAACTCCTGCTAACGAAGTTCGCGACGCCTCTAGGAAAAGTTGAATGCATTGAAGCGACGCTGCTGCAGTTTCAGTTGCAGTTGCAGTGGGCGCTGGCCCGACGATGCCCCGTGGCATGAGCCCGCCCCCTGGCCAGCCCCCCCGCAAGATATCCATTTAGTGTCTGTGTCTATGCCCTCAGCTCGCTGTTGGGTGTGGATAAGTCTATGACCGCCGCCTGCCTAGAGGGAAAGTTGCCGCGGGGGCAGCTGCAACAGCAACAGCAGCAGCAGCAGCCGCACAGCAGGCAATTGCTCTGTGCCGCTTCCTGAGCCCACACAGCGACAGCGACAGCGAAGCTGCAGACAGCTTCACATGCATAATTATAGCACATTCCATGGCACAAAGTAGCTGCAATCGGATGTGGATTTGAAGTTGACTTTTCAACGTGGGCAGCCGCCCCCACTCATGCGCCCCCTCTCTCCCCTCTCCACCCACTTGCTCTTCATCTTTTTCTCTCTAGTCAGCCGCCGCCTTCGATCTCGAGACGTATTAATGACATTTGGCCCAGTTTCTTAACAGTTTTCCTTCTTCTTCTTCTGCTTCGCATTTTCCCCCCACACGTAAGTTACAACAGCTGTGCTATGTTGTTGCTGTCCCCCTCCTACTCTCATTCATATTCATAAATTTAACGTATTTTGTTGTTGTTGTTTTTTTGCGCGACGCAACGGAAGTTGTTAGCCCCTGCTCCCTGGCCCCAGGCCCCACGCCCCACGCCCCACGCCCCAGGCCTCTCTGCTCGCATTGGCTAGACAATGCGCCGCTCTATTTTGGCTGCCTAACCGTTTCAGTCGGCGTTCTCCCTTCAGCCCGTTACCGTTTCATGCCCATTCGCATTCCCACTTCTATTTCCATTCCCATTCCCATTCCCATTTCTATTCCCATTCCCGTTCGCGTTCCCAGGCGGAAAGCTAAAGTTCAAAGCACTATTGAACTCGCCTGGGCAACACTTTCGCCATAAATAGCAAAACTAACGGCATCCAAGTCGCCGCTGCGCTGCTGTTGCTGCTGCTGCTGCTGCTGCTGCGTTGCGCTGCGTCGCTACCGGCGTCGTCCCCAGGCAGCGCAACGCTGCGCTATCGACGGAAGCAGCAGCAAGGCGCGAGAGGCGAAGAGCGAAGCGGAGCCATCGATAGGAAGTGGCAAAAAGTAGTAGAAGAAGAAACAACTGCAAGAGCAACGACAGCAACAGTAGCAAAAGGCAAGAATGAAGAAAAGAGAAACGAAAACAAAAGTGACTAATACGCCAAGTGCGAGCCGCTCTGCTTCCTCCCGCTCACTTCCTGTGCGTGTGTCGCCTAATGAGGAAGTGGAAGTGGAAGTAGTCGAGGAAAGTGGCAGGGGGCCAAAGCGAAATGGAAATGGAAATACATATATGTATATATGTATGCATGTATGCATGTGTGTATGCATGTATGTAGAGCTGGGGTAGGTGGGAAGTGCAACTGCATTTCAAAATGCCAGCAGCAGACAAGCCAAAAATAAACCATGTGAGCGAAGAAGAAAGAAAGAAGCAAAGAAGACGAAGGCGACAATTAAATGCTCTAACTGTGAGTGAATGGCAGGCAAATATGTAAATATGTAAAAATGCATATATGCATATTTATATACGAGTGAATTGTTTTAATATTAGCTACTAGTAGCTAAAATTAGTTATTTATCAAATCACTCTAGTTTTTGTAAGATTCCTAAACGTCTTTATCACTTTGTAGGCATGCTGCAGCTTAGGCTAGGGTATATGCCCAAGTACTTAAAAGACGCACCAAAAAATGCAGACGCCATTTGGAGCCGCTGCGTTGAGACGTTGAGAGAAAGAGAGAGGGAGAGTGGGAAAGTGGGAGCGACGGGTAGACTCTATAAATAAGCCAAAGGCCGGAAATATTGTGACTATATAGATGGACGCGATATGAGCCCAATACAAATACACTTTATACATAAGTATGTGTATGTGTATGTATGTGTGTGCGTGCGTGCGTGTATGTGTGTGCGTTTCATTCATATTTTTGCGCACCATTCATTCATAACTGTATATGAATGGATTGGAGCATACGTATATACATACATATATGGCAGGGGCAATCATATGTATGTATATATTATGGAAGAAGTTTTATATAATTGTTGTTGTTGCTGTTGCTGCTGTGATTGCGACAGCATGCAGTCCGAAAAAAATAAATAAAGGAAAAACAAATATAATACAAACAACTACAATAAAGACTAATTCAAATACAAATACTGAATGTATTGGGCGCTGACCCCAAAAATAAGCGACAACAAACAGAGATACGAATCCACACTTATCAGTCTGCCACTGTCTGTGTGTGTGTGTGTGTGTGCATGTGTGTGTGAGTGTGTGTGTGCTCAATGAGAATTCATTGAAATTTAGAGCAAATCTATAAAATGCAACGAAGCAAGCAGCAGCAACTACAACGTACTAAATCTATACACAAATACACTCACACACACAGTCACACACACATGATTGGGGGGTCTCAATGGCTCGTTGGATGGCGTTGGCGATGGCGGCGATAAACTAACTGCAACAACAACAACAACTGAAACGCATTGGGGCACACAGTTCAACAAGAGAGACCGCAGCGGAGGCGGCGTCGGCGGCAGCAGCAGAGCCAGTGGCAGAGGCGTCGACGTCAGCGTTGGCGGCAGTCGCTTTCGGGCAATGCATGAATTTATGAATGAATTAAAGTGTATATGTGTGAGTGTGTTTGAGTGTGTGTGTGTGTGTGTGTGTGTGCGTGTAGTTGTTGTGGCGTGTCGCCTTGCATATGCTGTGTGTGCGTGTGTGTGTGTGCGCATTTAATGAATGAAAATCCCAAGCTGAAGCAACGACAACAAAAACCAACAAAGCACACACACACACTCACACACACACACATAGACAATGAGAGAAACCACAGCAAATGCAGCACAAACGGAAGTAAATGGGAACAACAACAGCAACAACAGCAGCAACAACAACAACAACAACGTCAACGACAACGAGAGCGTGGCATGCCCCATTGGCTGGCATGAATGTCCCGTCTGATTTTCAACTACGGATAAGATACTTGTAGAATATTTTATGGCTTCAAGTATCCACTCATATGGTGTGCATATAATACGCACATGTATGTGTATACATATATGAGTGTGTGTGCATGTATTTAACTGTAACTAACCAAGGGCGAACTAGCTAGTAAGTAGCTAGAGATCAGACTATATCAGCGTACTTGATGTAGGCTTTTTTCCTACCCTACTGAATTTATAGAACTAGGTTCGTTTGGTTCTGAGAGAAAATATGTAACGTGTAGAAGCATTATAATCTACAGGTCGATCTGTATTTAGTCTACCTATAGGAAAACTGTAAGTTATATCTTAAGCAGTAGATATTGATTTTGCATATCGATATATTATCGTAAATGCCGGAAATCGATAAAAATTATATATATATAAAATCTCAGCATTGTCTATAGATTACTTGAGTTTGGCAAATTAAATTTAGTATAATTGATATAATGATTTTGTGCAATACAAAATCGATTAATATCGATAACAGACATAAAAGCTTGCACCTGGAATTAGGTTAATGAGTTTAAAAATGGGATGAAATATTGGTTTTATGTATTTGATTTTATAATCGATTGTATATATATATATATATATATACATATCATATTGTCTATCGATAAATATTGCTCCTGGAAATAGTTGTTCTAGGTTTTGTGTTTTGGAGCTATACGAAATACTAGTTACATAGTTGGTGTTATAATATTAACAGTTTAAAGATATATTAGTGGATAAACTATCCAGTTTTAGGCATATGTACGAGATTACAGAGTAGCTCATTGTCAAGCGCTGCACTGTACAAAGAAACTGATTGCAGTCTACCTCAATAGCTCATGATAAAAGTTGAAAAAATACCTTTGAGATTAAGATAATTTTATAAATATTGCACACCTCTATTTCCAAGTAACTATATATGTAGGTATATAAAATCTTTACAGCTCCTAAATATATGTAAAAACCCTATATATTTCTATCTAATTAGGAATTTTCCCTAGATTAAAAAGTATGCTATGTAAAAAGTGATCAAATACCTACCGAACAGAATTTCCCTTTATGGTAAATCAGATTGTGTATATATATATATATACAAATATGTATATATATTTATAGCACCGATTAATTGAATGATAAATTGTTATTTGAGTGTTACAAAACGTTGACCCATTTACTCAATCAGCTCGCAGCTTAAGTTCTTTATTTAGAAGCCCCGTTGATAAAGGGTCCCCCTATCTGCCTTTTACGCCCTTTTACTAGAGATTTATAGCGCTCAGATATGGTAAACTATTTCCGAAAATTAATAAATATAAATAGGGCTTGACATTATTGTTGCCTTTTTTTTCCTCATTTATTATTCGATATTTTTCTTAGAAGAAGTTCTGGGAAAAAGATTTCATTAAAAACTATTTGCATTTGGAATTACAAATACACTGAGTCAAGATCTTAAGCGAATGACTAACTATATATATGTATGTAGATATATATTTGTGATTCTGTTGAAATTCGATTGACTGTATTACAAATGAAGCACTAAACTGGAAATAGTACAAAAAGCCATTAAAATCGTTAGTCAAAATTACAAGGAAAATATATATGTGCAGATATAACATATATATGTATGTCTGTTATATAAATAGCATTTCTAGATTTGTTGTTGATCTTTCAACAATGACGCACAATGACTGCAGGTAAAAAGCAGATCTAAAGCAAAAACACATAATTATACAGGACATATAGCCAGATATCTATAGTAGTATATATATAGAACTTTGACTTTTACGATTTGATGTTTATCGATAAACAAATTACAACAAATAGCCAGCGAAAGTGTAAACTGTAAACTGAGCAAAAACAATAACAAAACAGCAAAACAAAGCAAATGACGTCCAAAAAAAAAACTTTTTACAAGGTTGTCTGCGCTCATGTAATTGCCTAAAGAGGTTGCTAGGGGCTCTCAGGGGAGCAGAGGGGCATGGGGGGCACCCTGTGTACGTCATTGAAAAAACTGAATGAAAACGAAAATGAACGCACACACAATCCATTCAGCTTTTACGTCAGCCGCAACTATTTCCATGCGCTGCTGTTGCTGTTAGTTTTGTTTCTTCTTCTTCTTCTTCTTCTTCTTCTTCATTTTTTCTTTCATTTAGCTTGTATTTGAATTGCGATTATTTATACATTAATTGAAAGCTGTGAGCTGTGGGCTGTTGGCTGTTGGCTGTGGTGATGACGTTCTTTGCATCTGCAGTGGCTGCTTTAGTAGCCACAGGGTGTTTCATGCACACCGGAACTGCTTCAGATTGCGACAGCGTTGCCAACATAGCAGATAGTTGAGCGTTTTATGTGGCACAGGGTGTTTCAATTGCAAGCTTTTTGTTGTTGTTTTTGTTGTTTTCTTCTCTGTTTTGTTAAATGCGTAACATATCAAACTGGTTCAATTCTGTTGATAGTTTTTGTTGTTGCTGTTGGTCTTTTTTTTTTGTTTGCTGCGCTGTGCCAATCTTAATTGCGCATTTAAATGTGTACGTTTGTACATGCTATAATAGAAAACAACAACTATAAACACAACTATACACACACACACACACTAGCACACACACACGTACATACAAAGGCAGCACAAATTTACAGTCCATTGTGAACTTTGAGGCTTTGCGGCACTGGCGCCTGTGCCCCATCCATTCCACTGTGCTCGCGTTGCCAACCATGTGTCTCTGTCATATGGACATACACACACACACACACACTCACACACACACACACTCTGACACTCACATTGCTGTATATATTTTGAAGCTGCGCATATTGCGCCTTGGGCTATTTATTATGTATTATAGTTTATGGGCTTTGCAAACAAAACAGAAGCGCAGTGCAAAGCAACAAAAAGAAAAAGAAAAAAAAACGTTTTTTGCGCACTACTACAATTTGGTGGGTCAGGTGGCAACGCTGCGTTATTAAAGCACGTGTGGCCAATTATACTAAAAAAAACTTAATACATATACATGTTGTCTGCTAAATACGATTAATTAATTTCCTTTAATGAGGCATTGCCAATCATTAATAATTTCTATTAAGCATCGTCAACTGTCTGGCAACGCCACGAAGAGAGAGAGAGAGAGAGAGAGCAGAGCACAAGCTTAAGAGAACGACAGCAAAAAAAAAATGAAAACAACAAAAACAAAAAACAAATTGAGCGACAATCACAACGACAACTTGTTGCGCCTGCGACGGTGTGGGTGAGCATGTGTGTGTGTGTGCCGACGTTGCTGTGTGTGTGAGAGCGTGAGAGCTAGTTTTTTTTGGCAGGCTGGCCTTGCTATTGTCTGGGCTGTCTGTCTGTCTTTCTGTCTGTTCGCTGTGTGTATATGTGTGCTGTGAGTGTGTGTGTGTGTGTGTGTGTATTAATTTTTTGGTGCGCAAAAAGCACAAGCAGCGCATAGTTAAGGACACATGGCCAGCGCAGCGCAATATGCGCACGTGTGAGCGTGTGAATGTGTTGAGTGCGGAGGACTCGCTGTCTGGCTGTTTAAGCTGCGCTGTGCTGCGCTGTGCTGCGCCGCTGCTGCGCTGCCGCGCTGCACAAACAGCTGTTTTCTGTTGTCAGTTTTGTAGTGCACGGCCTGACAAGCGCAGTCAGAAACAGCTGTTGCGCTGCCGCAGCTGCACTCGTCTCACCTACATACATATGTATGTAGCTAGATATGTGTATGTATATTTGTACATATGCAAATGTTAGATATATTTATATATATATGTATGTTTATATATGTGAGTATATATATATATATTTGTGTGTAGGTAAAAAATAACAAGTAAAAGTTTAAACAAATTGCTTGATACTTACAAACAAAGCCATTAGTCGGCCGGGCGATGGCGATGTCGCTTGATTATATAAGCAGCGCACACACACACACACACACACACACAGCAGTTGCGTCGTAGTGTGCGTGTACATGTGTAGCTGTGCGTGTATTGGGGCGCTCTGCTGGGCTGTGCTGTGTGTGTGTGTTGGTGTGTGCCAGTTTAGTAAATACTTAGCACACGCACAAAATGTAACGTCGACGTAAGCGGAGACAGCGGCAGCGTCAGAAGCAGCAGCGCCAGCAGCAGCAACAGATAGGCGAGTTTGACTTTGTTGTTGTTGTTGCTGTTGCTGTTTGTGTAGTTGACTTTGTTGCTGTTGTTGTTTTTGTTGCTGTTGGTGTTGGCGGCGGCGACATTTGTGTCGTATCTAAACCATTTGCGCTTTAAATAAATATATAGAGGTATTATAAAAAAAGTAGAGACAACTACAACAAATTGGTTCAATGCACGCCGCCAAAAGAGGACAAAGCGCTTATCACAGATGATAGCAGCCAGCCCACAGGGGGGGCGGGGCTTTTCTGGAAATTTTGCTGTCAGTTTTGAGTGTTCATTTGAAATTTAGGTTTTTGATATTTTGATTTTTCCATCATCATGATCATCATGATCATCAAGATCACCATGATCATCATCATCGTCATTTGTCACTTGGCCAAAGTTCACTTGTTCTTAGCTTAATATGCAGCACATGCAAATATTTTAATTTCATTTTATTTAATTTTTTTCTTCTTTTTTTTTTTTTTTGATTGTATAATGCGCCATTTTTTCTTTTCTTTTTTTTTTGCATTTGTCTTTTGTTTTGACTCTTTTCTTATAAATTTAACTTTTTTTTTATTTACTTTTCCGCTTTTAATTTTAATTATTCAGTTGCGAAGCTCAAAAGTCGCGCGCCAGTTTGTTTTTAATGCTTCTTCTTGTTATTATTGTGTTTTCCCTCTTTCCATCTTCTATATACATATGTATATGTACGTATGTATATACGTAAGTATATATTTTTTTATTTAAAACGTCGTTTAAGCAGTTACGTTACGTTACGTGCGGCTACGTCTTTTGGTGGAGGGGGGTTCTTAAAACTGCGTCGCAAAATTGCAAATTATTTTTTTCTCTTATTTTTTTTTTTTTTTTGTTCGTTTAGCTCGATCGACTTGAAATGGAATTCAGTTTTTAATTTTCTTTATGTTTGTTTAGCAATATAATTAAAGTTAAGTTAAATGGCGACACACATACACACACACACACTCACAGACAGAAGCTAAAACACACACTCACACACACACACACATGCACAGACGCCAACACCAACACCTTTGCACAATTTTAATTGAAAATCACTTTGATGCCGCCGCCGTTGCCGTTGCCGTTGCCGTTGTCGTTGCCGTTGCCGTCGCTGCTGCTGCTTCTGTTGCAGAATATCAGTAGAAGAAGAGCCCAAGCAGTTTAGCTAAGCCGCGCCCAGGCAGAGCAGTTCACCGCCTCCTCCTTCTGGACGTTGGCGCTGTCGGTGACGTACTGAACACCAAAACTTTAGATTGTGGCGCATGGTTGCGCTAACGGCGCACACACGCATAGACAGACACAGCGCTTAGCACACAAGCACACAAGCACACACACACACATACACAGCCACAGCAAGAGAGTAAGCGCCGACGAGAGAGCGAGAGAGAGAGAGCGAACGCGAGCAACCGCACCAAGGTCCCTTAATATCAATGAATTTGCTTTTGCTTTCGATTTAGCTTCAGACTCAGACAGCCACTCTGCTGCAGTCGCTGCCGCTGTAGTAGTACCAGCAGCAGCAGCAGCAGCGGCAGCGGCAGCAGAGCCGTCCACAATGAATGCGACGCAGCCAACTGCCAACACTGTTAGTGTGACTTTGCATGTAATGGCCATCTGCCGATTGCTATTGTTCGCAGCGGCAAAACAAACACACGTACGTACACACACACACACACACACACACGTACATATATACACACACACGCACACATGCATGCAAAGCCATGCTCTTTCCATGGCTCTCAAAAGCTTACGCTGCCGCCGTTTGAGCGTGAGAGCGAGCGAGTGCGACTGCTTTTGGCACGGTAAAAAATTTTATTATCAAAGCAAAATGGCGGCGTCTCAAATCAAAATCGCAATTTTATAATACAAAATGGCATTCGAATTATTTTATTCAATTTATGATTATTCAATTATTATGAGCATATATATTTTCAGATTATATATAATATTTATATTTAAATAATTAATTAACTACGGCGATCAAGGCATAATGAAGCAAAGCAAGTTTGCATCTTTGCACTATGAATAGCCTAATCAAGTGATTTTAATTGCATAAAAATGTTAATAAATGAATTTTTAAATGCTTGAATTAACTGTAAATAGCTGCAGCATATTACTCTGTATGTTAATATTAAGAAAAACTAATTAAAATATTTAAATTTAATCTATTTTTAATTATTATTCCAGTTTAATATTTGAGTCCGAAAATCTTTGTGATATGTGCTTTATTTGTATATATAGCTATACAATTGCAATATATCCTTAATACTACAAATTTTTAGGGTGAATAAACAAAAGCAATCACAGAAACAATATAGATCTTTATTTAATTGAACAACTTAATCATTATTTAAATCGAATTTCAAGTAAATTTCAGCTATTTTCACCTCTTTGCTATGAAAACCAAGCCAGACTTCTAGCCAAGCTCAACTACACGCGCTTTGTGCACAGTGTAGATCAAAGATATTTACCGAAACACACACGCACATATACGATCGAAATCAACGAAAAAAAAGAGCAGCCAAAACTCAACGAAATCTGTAGAAAACAAGTAAGAGTGTTGAGTGGATGAGGCAGGCTCAACTAACAGATGCCCTGTAATTGCAATCGCCTAGTGAATATGATTATGTAAGAGATGTAAGAGTTGCCAAATTTGGTGAATTTTGGCTTTATTTTGTAGCTTTTTTGCAGCCTCATTAGCAGTGTAGCTTATGCTTTGTAGCTTGAATGCCTCTTCTTGCTCTAGTTACTCTTCGTACACGTCTTCTGTTTGCTATGTGGTGCACACCTCATATACCTCTTTTTACGTTTACAATTCCTGCACCAGAAGCGAGTGTGTGTGTGTGTGTGTGTGTGTGTGTGTGTAGAGCAAGCCAAGAGGAGCGAGCAGCGAGTGTGCGTGTGTGTGTGTTATATGAAATGTATAACAACACAATACTCACAAATACTTGGAAATATGTGTGTGCCTAGCTGTGAGAGCAGCCTGATATGCCTATGAGAGTGCGTGTGTGTGCGTATGTGTGTGCGTGTGTGTGCGTTTGAGTGTGTGATTGCCATGGGGCCAATTTCTAATTTCACGAAATTGAAATGAATTTAATATCAAATAAATGTACTTACATTCAAATATGCAATTAATTGTGCCCATAATTATTTAAGCCGAAAATGAGCAACACTTTAACAGGCGACAAATGCTGATACCCAAAACGGAACTAAAACGCACATTTATATATTATATACATATGTTAATGTATGTGTGTTTGTCTGTGTACTTGTGTGCCTATTATGAAAGACTTGGGCCCAACCTTTAACCGCACAACTGATATCAGTTTACGAGTTGTCATCCTCCAGCTTAGAGTCAAATCAATGCGCAACAACTAGCTAGAGCAGAGCGCAGCCCTTGACAGCAACAACAACAGCAGCAGCAGCGGCAGCAGACATAGACTTTGTTTTTTCACCTTTTACACGCCTAACGCCCCCAACCAGCAACGCCTCTTGACACTTTCAATTATGCCTTAATTTGATCCTAAATGCTCCAAAGTTAATTAATAATAGACCACGCTTTAATAATAGTCCACGTGCTATGCTGACGTAAGGGTCGTACGTAGACTCAAGTCATAGGGGCGTGCACAATATCACACACACATGGACACACACACACACACACATAGACACACACACACACTTATAAAAATGAACGCTTTGTGCGCAGCTATTTCAAATAGCATTTCTCTCTCACTCACACCATCAAGCTCAGCAAATTTCTTTCTATAAAGATCGACATACACACATTCACTCATATATACATATATATATATATATACTATATGCATATATACATATATATATATATATATGTACATATATACAAAATGAAGAGAGCCTAAACATGACGTGCCCAATATCGAGCATAACTAATAGACAAAATGTCGTCGCTTTGCAGCCAAAGGTCAGACTAACTTGAGCAGGCAGAAAATCTGATGAACTAATTAACCTAACCCATATCCTTGCAGCTAGCTGCGGCCCAAACAAGTCCTGTTACCATGCGCAATGCCCACTCATACATATATATGCATATATATATCTACTTTTTGCACGACTTTTTTGGCGAGCGCATGAAAGAGAAAGAGAGAGGTAGAGATAGAGAGCGAGAGCAAGTGCCAAAAAATCACATGTTTCTATAGCATTTTACACTATGCTCAGCAACAGCAGAAAGAAGAGCGCAAAAAATTCATATATATATATTTATATATACATATATACACACATACATATATACATATGTATATATATAAAACGACAACAAAATGGCCGCCAGGTGAATTTTGTTGACGTGGTTTTTGTGCGCTTTTTCGATTTCAATTTTTTTTCAACTATGTTTAAAAATTATTTAATCAAAAACCATAAAATATTATATAATTTTGTTTTGTGTTAATTGAAATTAAGGTTTTAATTGAATTTTAATTTGTTAAATAGACAAAATGCCGTTTGTCTGGTATAAGAAAAAAAAGCCATTTTGTATGATTTTGCTTACATTTTAAAGTCTGTATAAAATATAAAATATTATTATATTTGTATATTAAATAATATTATTTAAAATATTTTATTCAGAACTATATTAAAAAACTGTATGTAAATATGTGGTTTAAATAAATATAAAAGATACTAGATATGTTATATAAAAGTATCAAATTTGAGTAAAAAAAATTATGAATACAATTTATATGAAAATGTTATAAAAATCTTTTGAATATCTGATGATATAATTTTGTTTCTAAGCAAACGTTGAAATGTCTGCGCTTCATCACAGACTTTGGAATATTAGCTTTGTTTCACAGGAATTGAATAACCTTTATTCTTATATTCATCAGAACAGGCCCTATACCGGAGATCAAACCTAATTTGCTTGACTAAGTCTAATCGTCTATTCTTTTTAAGTTCAGAATAATTTTAGTTGATTTCGTTAACCTTAAAAATAAAAAATCATACTTAAGATGTTATAGATAACTATAATAATGTTCACACTCTTGAGAAATGTATGAAAAATTAAAGAAAGTGAAATATATTAAATGATTTTTGTATTAAACCGAACTTTGTTTTCACTATTATATGTAAGACAATGAAAAACTAGAGTTTTTTCTGTGCAATATATAAAATAGAAAACTAAATCATTACAGTATATTGCAAGAATCATCTTAAAGAGATATATCCTAGAATTGCCATAGATACCATCGCTCCAATACATAGTTCTTGGATAGATAGATATAGATATCTCTACAAAACTTGACATATCCGAGCTCTTTAGTATACTAACTACACATAAATCAAATATTTTATGCTTATATATATCCATATCTATAGTTATATGCAATCAATCTAATGCCTAATGGCTGAAACTTGCTTTATCCTTGTTTGATATCGTTTGTATCTTAACATTTAATACAAGAAATATGTAAAATTTTGAAATATAAAATAATGTATAATATAATGGAATATAGTAATATAATATAAAATAATATAATCTATATTACATAAAACATCCAATAATATAATGTAGATAATATAGCAAATATAAGGATTCATAAAGACGAGATCAGCCATAACTCAAAAACTTTACAAATCTCATAGATATAAGTATATGATAACAGTTCATTACTAGATATTCATTTTAATAATCCTTCTAAACACCCAAATTAATATTAGTTATTTCTTAATAAAAAACCTTAAAGACAATCAAATCGAGTCAAATTCCTATAGATAACATCTTAGAGCTGCGATCGAGCAGATATTCAATTAGATTTGGCCTCAATTGTCTAACCGAGCACAGTTAAACGCTCAACTTCGTTTGTGCACCTCCATTTACATGGTCTGCCGGGGTGTGTGGAGAGGGGAGGGGGGGGGGGGGGGTCCCAGGGCGCCATCTAAGCGAACGACAGCCTCCATTAAATATGCTGCACTAGCTGCATTCCAAGAATTCGTAAGTCAAAGATCGAATGTGCAACGATAGTGACGCAGCTGACCGCTGCGCCTCTTGTCAAGTAAATGTTGCATTGTTGCTGACCGAGCCGCAGCAGCAGCAGCAACAGCAGCAGCAGCAGCAGACAACAAAGACTCAAATTGAATAAAAAACTGCGCAAGATTTATGCATACGAAATTAATAAATTGATAAACGTTTTTGTTGCACACACATATATATATATATAAGCTATATACATATACATATATATACATACATGTGTGTGTCTATATATCATGTGTGTTTATATTAGACAAGTGCATTGGGCATTTAATTTTAATGCCTGCGCTGCTTTATCTGTGGCCCCTCGCCACCCAAGAGCCCCTCCCCCTCTGAGGCAAACCATCGCAACGACAAAGGAGATTAACAAGAGTAACCATCAACCAGATATGAAATATGCGCGATAAGACCAAAGTGCATTGGTGTCAAAAAAAAAAAAAAAAAAAAGAAAAAGAAGAAAGACAACAACAACAACAACAACAACAAATAAAAATACTTACAAGAAGAATGCAGGCCAACTGCTACGAGTACCACTACACGTAGCTACGTATCTCTCGCTGCTTATTTATCTGCTTCTCATACCCATTCATTTTATACGCTCTCTAGAGGGTATCATCAGAGAGTCAAGCACTGTGTGACACTGGGGGGAATTGGCTGAAGAAGGGTGGAATTTTTTGTATAGAGTATGTCAAGTTCACTCAAGTGTTGTTCAACCTGTTGCGATTTCATTGCAGAATTTGCTAAGAGTTATTCTGAAAGGTTATATACTTGCTCTAGAGATCAATAGTTAGAATTAGTATATCCTTTCTCTTCCTATTTATTTGAAAATTAGTCTTAAGTCTTCCTTGCTGTTGCACAAATCATCTAAAAGAGGTATATCAGATATCATATCTGTACTAAGATCGACGTTTTGTATGCAAGAACTATCTGCTGATGGTATCAATAGCACTTCTATGATATACCTCTTTTATATGATGAGATATCTGAGATATATCAACCAAACTCGATATATCCAAGTTCTTAAGTATACTAACTACACATATATAAAATCTTATGATCATCTAATATACATATCTATAGTTATTGGAAGCAGTCTGTCAAAACCCATGCAATTATATGGAAATTCTAGATCAAACATGGTTTGTAACAGCTTACGTATGCTACCTAAGTATAAAATATAAGCAGATATAATTCAGACACTAGATCTATCGTTCCACAAAGAGAAAAATCCAGAATATACTACCTAAGTATAAAGTAAAATCTGATATAATCCCGCCTACAAGATCCTAATAGATAAAGAAAAATACTAGAAATTCAGAAAATCCCAGATCATTCATAGTTTATAAGCATATTACCATGCTAGCTAAGTAAGAATGAAATCGTATACAGTTTCGGTTACTAAAACTAAAGATTCATATAAAGAATAGCTCAAAAAATTATTTTTAATATGAATGCTTATAGACTTTTTCAGGATATTGTGCTTAAATTTTGTATATTCAAGTTTTTGTAGGTTTTTTCAACATAAATTACATTTGAATAGGATCAAATTAGATCAGATGTGGTATTTCCATAATTTTGAAATTCTAGAGTGCTGCCAATTTATAGACCAAATCTTACTCATATGCTACTACTTATACATACTATTATAGCTATATTCAAATTTTCCAAGTATACCAAATGTAACAATCACTGTAATCATATGAATTTTATGATGAATTTATATAGCCCTTCATATATGTTGACTGTCTAAGTTCATTACACAGCTAGCTGTAAAGTTTATCCATAAGATTATCGCATAGTTCATCATGCAGCTCATAATGTGCCCATGTTAAGCCTCATCAGTTCAAGGCCCTCCCTGCAGCATATAAGGGCATATAATCTTCGGCATACCTCCGGATAGTGTTTGATTCTTGTGTTATTTTGTTTCGTTTGTGTTGAGTGGTAAAGTGATGAAATGCACTGCCACATACTACGTGCTCACACACACACACACACGCACACACACGCACACACACTCGCACACACACATACAGATAAACATAAGAATGTGAAGCCTCGTTCACAGTCAGAGTCTTGTTTGTGGATTTCATGAATGGGGCCTGTGATCTGTGTAGCTGTAGCTATAGCTGAACTGTTGTTGTTGTTGTTGTTGTTGTTGTTGTTGTTGCTGTTGTAGCTGTTGTAGCTGCTGCTGCTGTTGGTTGCATGAATGAATTGCCATGGCGCCCGAGTGCATAGATCGAAGTATTGTAATTACTATGAGATTATGCAAAATGCATATGCAATTAGTTGTGGCTGCTCGCGTCTCTCGTCTCGAGTCTCGTCTCTCGTTTCGTCTCGAGTCTGAGTCTCAAGTCTGAGACCGGGCCAGTCACAGTCGGAGCCTCGGAGTCGCAGCCTCAGTCTGAGTCATAGGTGCAACTGGTTTGACTTGACTTGAGAACAAGTACAAACGAACCTACTAGCAGTTACATTGCAAATAAAAAGTTGCAAGACATGGCTGTAGTTGGATAACATAAGAACCTGAAGGGGTATTCTATAAGAGATATCGTTTGGGAGTGCAGAACTGTGCTGCCAGATTATGGTATGTAAAATGCAATCGCCAAAGATGTGAGTATTCCACTGATTATCATTCATCATATTATAGATTTACCGCCTTTTTACATACTCTATAAATCCACAAACAGAAATGCCTACCTGAAATACTATGCCTTACTTTTAAATGATCTTCAAAATACTTTTAGTTAATCTGAAATACAATGCAAACTTTTATATGATCTTCGACTAGGCGCTCATTTCTTATCCTTGATGTTAAATTTAGTACGATATATAACTTAAAAAACTCTTATATCACAAGTCCTTAAAAAAATTATCTATTTAAATATTGCTTGAAAAATTGCTTGATCTTCTTCATTCATAGGCTTTAGCAGCAATCTAAATTTTATAAGGATCAAGATATATTTAAACACTTAAATTAAGAATTTTCATTCTTAAAGTAGATTTTCCACTTTTGTAACATAAACTACTATGGAAACCTAAGAGTTTTACCTACAAGTCAAACCTTACTTCTTGTATGTCTATGGTAAGATAGGTCCAGTTGCTTTTGTAGATCAAGATTTTAAGGATTCTCATTTGCGATCCTAAGAGAGGACTCTTTTGCGCTTTAGCTTTGATTATGCACATTTAACATTTTTCCTTAAAGTGAAGCTTCTCAGCTTTTTTTGATCATGTTCAGCTTTGATCCCTGTGATGCTATAAGCTCTCCAGCTGCTATGACTAAAGTCAAATATAAAACTAAAGCTATATAGCTCTAAAAGTGGTTCCTTATTATTAGATCTACAAGATAAGTTTAATCGATCCTTTAATGGATTTTCTATACAATGCTTTGATGGAAATCCACATACTGAATCAGAAAGACCTTCATCTGCAATAAGAATCCCGCCATTTATTTGGTCTTCCATTCAATATTAAACTTACCTCATCTGATCTTCATCTCTTAAGAAATCCCTTCTCTCACTAGTTTCACTCTTGAAGCAACGCCTCTGTGTGTAAGCTGTGATTGTGATATGAAGTCACGATATTGGAATGTGTGTGTGTCTTGATAATGATGCTGCTGATGATGATGATGACGAACGAATGTTGTGCAAGACACACAGAACTGCAACCTGTTGGCATTTAGCAATTAAAGTGTCTGAACCCCAGGTCCATAGAGTATCTATCTATCGAGTTTATAGAGTAAAGCAATATAATTAATTTGATGGTCCATTGTATTGTTTGTCGACATAAGCATTTAGATATGCAGCTATAAGCATATGCAGGCATTCCTCACTTCATTCTCCATTCATACATAATATAGTATATGAAACAGTGTTTGTGCCGATGTGGGAACCAAGCTGGAAATGTCATCAACATCAATATCGACATCGTCTTTGACTGCACTGCGGCCTATCAGTAAGTAAAATAATGTCTGTCCCATAAAGAAAGGAAAGACGAAAAAAAAACAACTGATAATAATGTCGCCTGCGGGAAATTCCTTTAGCGGCATTTAAGGCCACTTAATTATGGCCCAAACCGAACGCCGAACACTGATCGGGTCCGCTTCTCTCAACCGAAAAACCAATTCTAAATTCCTGGAATTTTAACTCTTGTTAAATATCAACTGCTGTATTTGTACACACCGGCTCTACGTCTCTTCGCTGTTCCTGCTGTGTCTGCTCTGTCTCTGTCTGTCTGTCTGTTTGTCTCTGTCTGTTCAGTCTGTCTCTCTCAGTCTTTCATCTCTCCCCCGCTTTGCTGCACTTTGCCGTTGTCTGTCTGTCTATCTGTTTATCTGTCTTATGGCGCTCCCAGCAGCACGTTTTGATTTCAAGAATCTTACATTCTATAACGAATTGGTAGAGTATCTCGAATTCGGTTTGATTTAGTTGATTTTAATTCTGAGGATATTTTCTAGAGAAGTTTTTTTTACTTGAAATTTCTATGTGGCTGTTGAATTTTGATGTAACAGTGCAATTTTTGGCGATCCTTTGGCTTGATTGGAATGGACATGGAATTTTAGGTAGTAACTGTAACTGTAAATGGTATATTTAGTATAATGTATATGAGCTTGAAGCATAGATTGTTTATTAGGAGAAACTTCTAAAGAAATGTATATACATAATATTTATGTTAATTATTAAAGAAATTCTATATGTTACTTCATTATATCAGTTTATATAAATATTTTGAGGCCTAGGCACTGAATTTTAGGCTTACCTATAGCTGAAAAAGGAAGGTGATATGGAAAATTATGGATTTCAGTCTAATTTATAGACTATTTTAACTGAAAAAGGAATATGTATAGCTGCTTTAACCTTTAAATGTAAAGTAAATAGTTTTGAAGGCTAAGCTTAGATAATGCTAAGGTCTAAGAACTAACTATATGAGTATATAAGTCTAGACCATAGACTATACTAACAAATAATATTGGCTAAACTTATTACATTTTTTGCTAAACAAATTGTATAGAAAAAAATCTCTAAAGGTAATATATATCATATCCCTATATTAAGTAATAATGCATATATGTAGAAGCTTATTTTCAGACTAATATGAAATTTTTACCCAAATCAAACATTTGATCTAGAATTTTGAGTAAACTCTTCCACAAATATTCACTTTTACTCCTCTCTAACCCAAGCTTGTATTGTAATAGTTTCTCTATTAGCTTAACACCCCCATCTAAATCTATATCTATCTAAATTTACATTCTAAAATCGATCAATTCATTAACTTCAGCTAAGTTCATTGGCCTCCACAAGAAATTTGCTCTAAGCTGCTATTATCATTGGTAGCAAACGATGCGCTGATAGATGCAAACGCAACTTGCAACAAATCAGCTGCAATTTTGTATAGTTTTTTTGCCGACACCTAAATCGCCCCGGAGAGCTCGATGAGAGAGCGAACCAATTAGATCAAACGTTTACTCCTGCTGAGTGGCAACAACTTATGCAGCAAAAGAAGCAACAGCAACAGAAGCAGCAGCTGCCTCCTTCCAGACCACCTCAGCCCCCAACACTCAAGCCACAAAGCCAGCAATGTAAATATGTGCATACACACACACACACGTCTACAAAGATATCAGACATTCTTTACGTAGCTCGTTCGGTTTACAGTCTACGGTCTACGGTCATCAAGTCGAGTTGTTCAACATTCAAGAGGGACGGCGGACGCATCGATGATAATATTCATTCATTTGATCGAACCGCCGAAGACGTCAACAGCAACAGCAACAACGAAACGAAACGAAACGAAGCGAACGACGACGACGACTTTCATTATGCTCCTCCTTCTGCCTCTTTGGCTGCAGCAGCGACTGCGACGCCGCAGACCGATCGTTGGACCGCCCGAATGCAGTCCAAAATCAAAATGAACCAGAGAAAAGAAATAACAAAATCATATTGCCAAAGTAGCAGCAGCAACAGCAACAATCCAACAACTGCAGCAGCAGCAGCAACAGCAACAAAATCAACATTATCAACTACGCTGCACATCATTACACTGCAAGAAATGCAGTGGCTACTACCAAAGCGTAAAGAAGTTGAGCTGGAGAGAGAAAAAAAGAGGTAGATGGAAGGGCATGCAGATGAAGAGGGAGACAGCTGTCGCTTAGTTAATTAAAGCTTTTCTTTTTTAAAGGTTTATTGGCATTCCAGGATCTTTAGGATCTTCCTTTGAATATTAACTATATATATGGTAATACTTCAGCAAATACTCAACAAAATTTCTGATTTATATAAATATAAATTTCTTCATTGATTCATGTCCTCATGTCCCAAGTCCTTAGGACTGTGGGATGCTTCATTTACTTAGATAACTTTTTCAGAAAGCTCGGAAATATTTTGTAATAATATAAACTTTTATCACTCTTGAATATCTTGCATATTTACTGTATTGGACAAAACATGAGAAATTGATCTTTAAGGATTTTTTCACTAAGATTCGTATATATCAATTGGAGCTACTGACATTATTGTCTATTTCTATATTCTAGGTTGTGCCACAATGGGTCAAAATTTTTACTGGTTAAAGGCAATGATCAGTTTTTGCTTAGGGTATGCTTTTCCCTCCTTTTTCTCAGATAATCGTAAAGATCAGTTCTGAGTCTTCTCTTTCACTTACTCTATCTCTCTGTCCCTCCTCCTTGCTTATGTCACTTTCTCGCTCTTTCATGCTCTCTTTGTGTTTTAATCTGTCTTACTTTTTCCTTGGCCTCGGTTTCTCTCAATACCTCTTAGTGTCCATCTCTCTCCATGTCTTCTTTTATATATCGCTCTCTCTCTATCTCTCTCTCTATGACTCTCTCTTACCATCTTTATTTCTTTCTATCTCACTCTGTTCATTTCTTTCAGTCTCTCTCTCTCTTTCTCTCTCGCTCTGTTTGACTCTCTATCTCTCTCTCTTTCTCTCTCTCTCTCTCTCTCTCTCTCACTCTCTCTCTCTCTCTCTCTCTCTCTCTCTCTCTCTCTCTCTCTCTCTCTCTCTTGTTCTATATCCCATTCTTTCTCTCATCACCTCCTCCATCTCACTCTATATATCTCTCTATCTCTATCTCTATCTCGGTCTCTCCTTCTCTCTTCTTCACTCACTTAAACTTAGCTACCGTAAATTTTCTCTCAGTGCACGCCGTCGACACATTCACTTATAGATTTAAAAATCGATGAGAAAAGGAATATGTTGAACGGGCGTATGGTCTGTAGCACGGCTCAAAAGTGCTGTCCGTTGTCCGCCCATGCACACACCATACACACACACACACACTCCACACACACACACACAGACACACAATCAGACGAAGCAAAGACCTCTTTTAATGTATTGCAATTCCAAGAATTTAGGAAGAGGAACGTGAGAAACTTTGTTTTTGTTATTTTCTTTTCTTTGCATTTCATTTCAAGATACGAAGCCTGTGTGTGCTCCAACCTTATAGCATACATACATACATACATGCATACATATATATGTATATATGTATATCTCCATCTCTGTCGCACGCTGCAGTCCCTAGCCAAAAGTCGACTTCGTCGTCGTCGTCGTCGTCGTCGGTGGTGCTGCTGTTGGTGGTGGTGGTGGTGGTGGCTATTACTCTTGCAGTTCCTCTGCATTGGGCTCGGGCCATGGCCAATGTTTGATTGCAGTCGCTGCTGCAGTCGCAGTCGCTGCTGTTGCTGCTGCTGCTGCTGTTTGTTGTTGTTCTTGAAAAATTTCGTGTGGCAGCAGCCAAAAACGTTCGCATTTCAAAGGTGCAAAGCGTGCGGGGGCAAGCTGCCGTTGTTGTTGTTGTTGTTGCAGCACTGTGCCAGACTTGGCTAATAAAGCCGGCTGATAGGGAGAAAGCCACAAAAATTCCGCGACAACATTGTGGCACTTCTGCTTTGGGTAGAAAGCCCAAAGTTGGGGGCGGCTATCGGGGCACGCAACAGCCGCAACAACAACAACAACAGCAGCAGGGCTTTAGTTATTCTGTTTGCTTGCCACAATTTGTTTGTATTGTGGCTGTGGCTGTCTGTGTGTGTGTGCTGCAAGCAGTCCATTTCTTTTTGGGCTGCTGCTGCTGCTGCTGCTGCTGCTGCTGCTGCTGCTGCTGCTGCTGCTGTTCCTGCCTCTGGAATGTGCGCGCCGCCATCGACGATGGCTGCATAATTTTTAGCTGCTGCCGAGGCTGATCAGCCTGCTGTGGCTGCTGTGGCGCAGGGCAGAGACAAAATAGCAGAATCCTGTTGCCATGATCGTTAACAAGATGCCAAGACACCAGCGAGCGGGCGTGCGGAGGGGGCTGCTGCTGCCCAAGCAGGAATCTGGAATCTGTGGGAGCTTCGAACTGGCAGCCAAATTAAATAGGCGCAAGCGCTTCAGTTAGCCACGAGAGCAGCCACGTTATTGTTGTTGTTGTTGTTGTTGTTGTTCTTCATCTGCTTCTTCCTTCTTTGCTTCTTCTTCCTCTTGTTGCCATTTTCGTTGTCGGCCGAGTTGATTGTCCTCTCACCTCAAGTTTTTGGCCCGAGTCTTTGAGACTCTCGCACTCGGCCTCTGTTGTTGCTGCTGTTGTTGCTTTTTGCATGGAATGCTGCCTTACGAGTAGAGAAAATCTTCTCACCTCCAGCAGGTATCATTGCATTGCATTTGCCAGCCATGTAGATCCGGATTCCGCAAAAACAGCAGCAGCAGCCGCAGCAGCAGCAGCAGCAGCAAAAGCTGATTTATTACTTAAGCCAAATAGTAATCCAATAGGCTTTAATTAGCACTTAGATTTCTATCAAGTGTGTTTTTGGAATACCTAACTGGGTTAGAGGCTTAGAGCATTTGCTATATAATTATTTAAAAGGATTCTTAACAAATCTTACCATTTAAATCTATTACCATCCAATAGAACTAATATTTGTACTTAAGATCTTTAGAACCCAAAGGGAAAAAAAACACAAAATTTCATATTTGTATTAGAATTAAAAGATCTATTATGTCTACCAATACTGCTCTTAAGAGATCTCAATCTAACTGCTCAGTCCCACAGGACCAAAGTATATTCAGATTCGAGCTCGAGCTTTGATCTCTTTAGATCATCAACTGCAAAATAATAAACATTTTCCAGGGATTCGATTGGAACCCTACAATTACAGTAGTCCCTTATATGTGACTATTATAATTCATCTACCTCTTAGAACACAACGATTCCTAAGACACCTGAAGTAAAGGAGCAAAAGAAAAGTAGGTGAATAAAAAAGTAAACAACTTGAGGAAGTATAGAGATAAACGAATAGAGGAATACAGCTAATCTCAACAAACAAATGAATAAAGCAACGGTAACCTAGCACAGTGTGCTATTGCCAATTTTACCAATTTTTAGCAGAACGCAGTATTCCTATTACCCAATATATAATAGATAGACAATATGTAATGGATCTTCCGCATATAACTTAAAGGACTTGGCTTTAATATACAAAATTAGTTATTATTATTTATTTAGTATTTAATTGATTTATTGCCTAGTATAAGTAATCTTTATATATCATATAGGTAGCTTACTAGAAGTAGTAGTAGTAGTAGTAGTAGTAGTAGTAGTAGTAGTAGCTAATATGAATATAGGATTCGAGCTCAGAAGCAATTGATCGTAGGAATTTTGAGTTAATATCACAGATTCGTCTGTGGAAAGTTCGAGATGACGTGAAATGGAACATTCATCAAAAGATCACTGACTGATGCTGGGATATGTCATCGCTAATAGAAATATTTTACTACTCAGAGAATCAAATGCTACAAGTTTTTTAAGATAATAAGTTAAACAGTCGATGTAGTAGATGTCTTATATAGTTAGGATTGACGTTGTTTACTATATACCAAATGCCTGATTATATTTCTAATACAGTATATGTGCTACATAATATACATAGCTATAGTATAAGAAGAATATAATCCAAAATATATAGTCATATAGATATAGATCATGATAGTCCTGACTTTATGGCATTACAAATACATGTTATACTCCTACTACTTCTCCTACTACTCCTATACATTATATGACCAACAGCAAGATCTATACAGTAGACCAACAACAAGATCTATACAAGAATATTCTATATACATTCTCTTATATAATACTATCATATGCAGTATACCATACTCTAGTTTGTACAGGAGAATATTTTTATACAGTATGTAATCTATGAGGTATAGTCCTAGCATATACAGTAAAAGAGCATTGTCTTCCAGCTTATATAATATTAGATCAATCTTCTATACTCCTGCTTATACACTATAACAGTTTGTACTTGTCATATTATATGAAAACAAGATAATTATCTAATTTCCTGGTTCATTCCCGAAACCCACAATTATCACATTGATAGACAAACTAGGATCTGCTGCATAATGTGTGCTCATTGTGGCTATCAACGGGTTTAGGTGCTGTTCATTAGGCAATTAAAGCCGTGCAGCTACTCAGCCAGAAAAACGGGACGTAATCAGCTGCAAGGAGCAGCAGCAGCAGCAGCAGCAGCAGCAGCAGAGGTAGCACCAGTAGAAGCAGGAGCTGTGGCAGCAGCAGCAGCAGCTGAAGCAGGAGCCGGAGCAGCAGGCAGCAGGCGGCTAGGCGTTCCTGTTTTTCTTTTGAATTCGGCTTTTGGCGAATGATGCGAGTGGTCCAAATGGTTGGTCAATCGGTTAGGTCTGTCTGTCTGCTGTTCCCGTGGCTTCTGGTCCGGCATATTGTTCATTATGATTATTTGTGGCAGGCATTTATTTAATTTTTTTTTTTTTTTTTTTTTTTTTGGTGGGCCTGTAACGGCGACTGCGACGTCGACTGCAAAAATCCGCACATAATCTGGCAAAACCAGTAGAACAGCAGCAACAACAGCAACAAGGAGTTGGACTTGGACTTGGATTGCGTTGGATGGATGCGAACGCGCAGCGCCTCGGCTCATTTATAATGGGAAATGTGTGAGGCGAGGCGCAGGCGCAAATCCCTTTTCGTTACCTTTTCTGTCAGCTCTCGTTGTTGTTGTTGTTGTTGTTGTTGTGGTCGTCGGGGTCGGCGCTTCTTCTTCTTGTTATTGTTATTGTTGTTGTTGTTGTTATTGTTATTTGTTGTTATTGTTGTGCGTCTTCGGTCTTGTCTGCTTGTGTCTGCATCTCAGACTGAGCAGCATCAGCAGCAGCATTCGCAGCATCAGCTTCGGCATCGGCTTTGGCTTTGGGTCTTTTGCCTCTTTTGTCCTGCGCATCGTTCATTCGAATTTTCCCAGAAATGTTAATTATAATACACATACATAACACACACATACACACTGACAAAGATACTCACACATACATACAGACACACATATCTTCATACATAATTACTCGCATTTTTGCCATGTGCATATCCTGTTTATGCCTGAGTTTTGTTAATGCGCTAAATAAATTTGCATGCTATGCGTTTTTTTTTTTTTTTTGGTTTTTTTTTTCTTCTCATTTTTGTTTATTTTCTCAGCTTTTTTTGCGCATTAAAAAATAAAATAAATAAAAAGGGGCGATCGCAGCTTGTTTTTTTTTTTTTAGCCTGGATTCGGGTTTGTTTTGTTCTTCGAACTGCTCTCAAAGGTGTTCACATAGTTCTATTATTACTATTAGCCATGGGAAAAGGATGTGAAATGCCGTTACAGTTAGTTTATCAGTGAGTTCATTTACCTGATTGCGACTGTCAATCAAATTTAATGAACAATTGTTAGACCATCCAAGTGAAAATGAAGTGCAAGAGTTTCTCAAAGGAAAGTTTAGAAATGTATGATGATAATGAACTATTTAATTAGGATATCATTGTCAGGAAACTCAAATTTGTCGCCTGAGAAACTTTTGCTGAAGTGGGCGAAAATTTAATTACAAAATAAATAGAAGAATATGTTAAAATAATTTTTGTTATTAATTAATGTAAGTCAATGAATATGAAAACATTACTTTAACAATCATTATTATGTAATATTATAACTTTTATAGTGAAAATAAACTATTTTTTATGTGGACTTTAAACATGTTCTAATTAATAAAATCATAAAAAATAAAACATTAAAAAATATATGAAGTGAAAAAAATCGTGTAATAAAAAAACATATAAAAAGTGCATGTAAATATTGTAAACAAGTGATTAATTTACGTTGTAATTAATGTAAAATCAAATTTCAAAATCTCAAATTTTTTATAGTAAGCCTGCATAATTTAAGAACTTTTCATAGAGTCATAAAAAATTTAATTATATTGAAAAATGTATAAAACGCAAACGAATATTGAAAAAGTTTAAACAATTTCTTACAACGCAATTTTTAAATTTTCTATTATATGTGTAAAATGTCCGCCATTATGTTTTTGTCGCTCTCGAAAAGAACAACAACAACAGGCATAGTAGCCAGAGAGCGATTGCGAAGCCCTCCCACTTCTCGTGCGCCCCATGTCTAAAAACGACAACAACAAATATGTCAAAATTAGATCTATCTCGCACTCACACGCGCATACTTACACACACATACACTTCGCTCCCGCACACGACAGCATATACACACACGCACACATTGGTGCTAGCGTCAATTGATCGCTCACACGCGCACATGTGTGCCAATTTCTCACCTACACAAGCGCACGCTCTTTCACACACACACGCATACCAGGGCGCGCACGCTCTCATATTCGTATACTAGCACGAAATAATCGGATGCGCAGCAATAAACAGTCACACACACGCATACCACAGCGCACGCTCTCTCACGCTCATATACTAATCACACTAGTGAGAACGGCGAGAGGCGAAGCACGAAATAATCGAGAGCGCAATACACAGTCACACACACACACACGCATACGGCTAACGCCACTCGAAGTGCGAGCAAAACGAAAAGAGCGACAGACTGCGAAAGCGACGCCAACTGAGGCGACGACCGCGACGGCAACGGCGACGGCGACGGCGACAGCGACAGCCAGTGGGACAGAGACGGGTGAGGAGCGAGGAGCCATTGGAAACCAGTGTTGGAGTGGCAACTCGCGCAATACCAACACCGCATTCCAAGCGAAAGAGGTTAGACCTCCTCATTTCATTCACAATTTTGTACGTTGCAACCAGCAGTAAAGGCAGCAACAGCAACAGCAGCAGCAGCAGCAGCAGTAGCAGAGAAGGGAGGAGGAAGCGGAGTAGCAGGCGCAGGCGCAGCAGCAGCATGCACATTTTTTTTTTAAGTTGTTGTTGCGACTGCTGTTGCTGCTGCTGCTGCCACTGCTGCCAGTGACTGAGGCTTGGCGCTTGGCATGCGACGCGGACTTTGCTTGATGTTTAGCAGTTGAGTGAGGGAGACAAAGAGAGGGGTGATAGGGGAAGCTATTTCAACTATGCCTTTAATCACTCTCTCACACAGATCTATCGATATTTGTTGAATGTTTATATTTCTTCATATTTTGAAATGTTTCTCATCCGTTGCCTGGCCTTTGGCTTGTGGCTTGGGTTTGGGTTTGGGTTTGGCCAATTCTTTGCACAACCTGCGAATTACAATAAATTCCTTAACCAGCCGTGTAATCGCGTTATCATCATTATTTACAATTACAACAATACAATAAAGAAGTGCGTACACTGAGCGAAACTTTGAAAGGTTGATGAACTAAATAATTTAATAAATGTTATTCTAATTGGCAGAGAATGTCAGTTAAGAAAGTTGCTAATAAACTTTTGGGATATACAAAATATATTTTAATTTTAATTAAGCTTCATTTAAAAGGTGCTAGATTTTTTAATAATTATTATTATTAAGTTTTATTTTTAGTTTGAGCCGAGGCTTGCAATGTGATTGACATAAATATTAGTAGAAAAAGTTTTTTATGATCTCGCTATAAGTTAGTTGGATAATTTTACAATATATATAAACATAGGCTAAATGTAATTTGAAATTGAATAAATCTATGTAAACAGATAAATAGATGTATATAACTTATTATAGAGATATATGTAATATATATAAATAATATATAGAATAGAATGCTTTTTATAAATACTTACCTTGGTAGACTGATGATATATACATACATGGAAAGCTTGTAGAGCATAGAGAAAATGTCAAATGATAGATGGATGGAATATGTATTGAATGGTCGATGGTAAGATAAATAGATTCATATAGTAGATCTAAAGAAAGAAATGTAAATATTTTTAACTATCAACATATCGATTGATAGATAGATCTAAAGTCAATAGATATAGATAACATATAGATATATTTATAAGATATGTATCCTATATATATAGATAAATCTAGTTAGATAAATGATTGATTATAAAGCTGCAAGCTCTACCACAGTAGATACTTACATGCCTTTGATGACTTCATTTTCCCCACTAACTGTCATAGTTTGTGATAGTGATTTTTCGCTCAGTGTAAAAATGCGTATCTCTATTAGATACTAGGTCTTCGTTTTCATGCGTTCGCTGCGTGTTAAGAAGCAGTCGCTGTTGTTGTTGTTGTTGTTGTTGTTGTTGCTTTTGCTGTTTGCTGTTGCAGTTGCTCTGCCTAATAACAGCAACAGCTACGCGACGGCAGCAACAACAACAACAGCAACAACAACAACTTGCATACGAAACAATTTGTGGTGACTTTTGAAAGCTACACAACAACAACAAGCACGGCATGCCAGACGTATGTACATACCTACACATACTTCAATGTTACCTAATTAGAGTTTACAAGTAGAAGTAGACGCTGTCGCAGTTAAAGCAACAACAGCAACAGCAACAACAGCATGATTCATTGGAATGCAAAGAATTTTTATATGTTTCTACATATGTACACACGCACCTACATATGTGTGTGCGTGCGTTCGTGCGTGTGTGTGTGTGTCTGTGTGTGTGTTGTTGCCTTTTACAATTTTAATATGTACGATGAATGATTTTGTAACAGAAAAAAAATATAGGCAAAAGAAGCAGAAAACATCAACACCCTAAAAACATCAAGGCAAACACTGCGCATGTGGAATGTGGCCCAACCATAACAAAGCAGATGCACCAGAGTGAGAAAGAGACAGTGAGCGAGAGAGTGAGAGGGAGAGAGAGAGAGAGAGAGAGATATTGGGGCTGAGACAAAGATCGTGTGGTGGTAACCAGGCCCCAACCAGGCTGATAGACACACAGACAGACAGTCAAACTGAGAGACAGTTAGGCAAATAGACAAGACAGACAGACTGAGAGACAGACAGACAGACAGAGACAGACAGAGACAGACTGAGAGACAAACAGCTCCCAATAGATAGACAAATATTCATCATGGCATCAACGCTTGTAACTTTCAGATGCCACACATGTAGAGAAAAGTGAAGCGTCTCCCCAATTCTTTCATACATTCCAATTAGCAAGGCAGCATAATGTGAGAGTCCTAGCTAAAGTTTGGTTTTGCTTAAGCTTAGTTTAGTGATCTTAATCAAATTTATTGAGAATCAGAAAGAAAAAGACAGAGAGAGAGAGAGTGAGAAAGAGACAGAGAGTGACAGAGAGAGGCAGAGGGAGGTAGAGAAAGACAGAGAGAGTAAGGAGTGCGTAGATGAAGCATATACATATATTTATACATTGATCCTTGATTGACTGACTGACTGATTGATGAACAAAGCACACCCCATAGCCTCTCTTCTTTAGTAGACCAATAGGTGTATATTCGGTTTGCTTCTGTTTGGTTTAACACAACCCTTCAATGAAGTTATGGAATATTCCAGACGCAACTCTGGAAAATTTATGGAAAATTACACGAAAAATGCTTCGTTTTTATGTATAAAAAATCAAAATCAATTTTTTAATTAATTATTGAATTTTTAATTATTTACTAATGCCCTTCTATAGATCCTTCCGCTACTTTCTATTTGAAAAGTAAATGATATTTGGCGGCAGAGAAAAAGAAGGCGAAAACAGAGAAGGCGGAACGACATTAAAGAATTTTAAGGGTCAGCGAAGCCTGAGTTGCTAGAGCTCTTCACTCATATCAAATCAAGAGTCGTAACTAAGCATATAGATATTTCCTTATATCTAAGTTTATAAGTGCCAAAATTGCATGCTACTCTAATGATTTTTTATATTCTACATATTTCTCATCTTTGAATTCAGTGACAAATTGATCCAAATTCTTGTCTTCCTGTGAATCGAAATAGCAAGACTAAGGCAACACTTTATCTATCCCTTAGGCAAAACTTCATTTAAGTTCAGGAATTTGTTCATCATGTAAATCGAAATTGCCCATCACAGACAAAAACTCAACTTGCCTTCGAAATTAATTCGAATTACAATATTTCTCTGCTTTTATGATTCACTTTAAGAGGTCTTGAGGCATGCGAGCATTCAATTTTGTAGTGGGAACTCCCAAGAATTTTCAAGAAACCATAATGGCAAAGAGATACGATTGCCATAGTGGGAAATCCCAGCATCAGCTTTCCACACAGACAGATGCAGACATGCAGACACACAGACAAACAAGCAGACGGCCGACGATCGACGACCTAGAACGGTCCAGTCTATAGAAAACTCAAGTGTCTGGCTTTAATAATGGTATTGCATTGTAGGCGGCGTTACTTCAAAACGAAACCAAAACTGCATAACAAACAAATTGGGCATATTTTTTTTTGGCCTCGCTGCGTGTGACAGGCCAAGTGGCTGAGGCTGCTGGCTGCTGGCTGGTCAGCACTCAATTTGGCATTTAGCATTAGGCTGGGATGGGGTATACGGGGTATCGGCTCGGTCGGCAATGCCAACGACAGCGGCATCGATGCATTTTGCAAAATTCGTAGAACCCATTGAGGCAGAGGCCAGAGCATTTGAAATAGGAGGCGCAACTGCCAACTGGGATTTTCTTGAGAATAGGCAGCGGTCAGTTGCAGTTTTTGTTATTCCTACTCTCTCACTCTCTTTCAGTTTTGAATGCATCGATTCCTGGAAGAGACCACCACCAGGGGCCATTCCATTTAGTCAGCCAGGCCTGCAATCATTTCTGCTGACAACAACTTCCTGTGTGCCACAGATTACCCTACAACACAAAAATGTCAAGCGATTAGTGTGTGCGACTCACTCTGTCTGTCTATCTGTCTCTGTCTGTGTGTGTGTGGGTGTGGGTGGGTGTGCCAATATCAAAGTGAGAATGCCGCAATATTGTGTCCTTGTCGCCCTGTCTCAAGTGTGGGAAGTGATGTGTTGATTACAAAACAAAGCGAATGAGAACAAGTTGAGCTACTCGAGTACGCAATGAACGACTAGGCGATGCCCTGGAATGAGTTGCTAGAATTACTCATATTCGTATGAGAGGTATACGAAATACAGAGAATTCATTATTAGAGTAAACTTAAGAATTATATATTAAAGACGAACTCAAATTGATGTTCAATATCATATCCATGCTAATAGAAAAATCTTTTTAGCTTATCCTACTTTTCATTTTCTACTTTCTTCTAATTTTGAATCTTCTCTTTGTCTTTGATTTTACCATAGGTTGATCATAGTACCTTCCTTTGTTGTTTCCCTTTTCCGTATTTCTTCTATTTCCGTATCGTTTCGTTGTATATCCGCCTCTCTCCGTTCCTTTATTTTTTTACTTTTCTTCTCTTTCTTTTAATTTTCTTTCTCATCTTGAATCACTTAATTAATTCGACATCTTTCACTTCCTCTTGTTTCCTGTTTTTATTGTGTTCCTTTCTCTTACTCTTCTATTCTCTTTTAGTCACTTCTCTTTCTATTTTTCTTACTCTTCGTAGTTTTATCATACCCTATCCCTTTGCCATCTCCTGCCTTTCACAATTTTCTTCTCTTCTTTTCTCTATTCTGTTTTCCGTTTTCTTTTCTTTCTGTTTCTGGTCCTTTCTATTTTCCTATCCCCTTTCGTTTTCTTTTTCTCTTTTCCATACCTTTGATTGTTCTCTTCCTTTTTTCCTCTCTTCTTTTCTAATAATTTTTTCCTTGTCCTTGCCTTATATTCGCTTTTATCCCCTATCCTCTATCTATTAGATAACAGACGTGTAAGACTAGATCGACTACACTGTTCATCCTGATCAAAAATATATATATTTTATGGAATCCATCCCACTCCCTATGCCCTTACATACATTTCAACAAAATCAATATACCCAACCTGTACACTTTCAATGGGTACAAAATAGAACCCATGACCTCAAACCGATTTAAGAAGGACATCAAAAAGTTAACCGTTCGCATTTCCACGAACTGCCCAAGATAGGGAGGAGTTTACAGTAAATACAGTAAATACACCAAATATGCAATCAATTCTTATCGATCGTTGCAGCGTGAGACACTTTCAATTCTCACCAGAAAAAAAAGAAGAACAAGAAGAAGAAAAAATCAATTGCAAGAAAAACCATTCATGGGTTCCCGAAAAATCTTGGAACTAATTTGTGCTCCGTTATCGACTCGACTCGACTCAAATCGACACAATAGCATCGATCTATCAGCCCTAATAAAACACATGTCGTCTATAGGGGAACAAAGATGCTGCGGCAACAATGCAATCTCAGCATTATCAAAGGGCACATTTAAGAGTTTGTAATCCAATCTTTGGGTGCTTATCTTAAATGTGGGAAGCTAAGCTAACTGCGCCATTTTAATTTGTGGAAAATTCATACAAATTATGATTTTGATTGACAATTGCAATGATTTGTTTTATAATTAGAATTTACGATGCTAAACAATATTTGTATAGATATAGCTGTATATTGTGTCATTAGATATGGTTAGTTAACTGAGTACTTAGCTCTCGGCTTTAAACCTTAAGAATGATATTACTTAGGTTAAGAAGTTTGCAATTATAAAGGTCCTGTAAAGATATTTATTTTCTGAATCATATATTGAGAAATGCTTATGAAGATTTTTGAATATTCATTAAAAGGCCAATCTCCAGCCATATAATGCAGAGAAAATATGCTCAGTTTCTAGAGATGTTTTCAATTTATTGGGCAATTCAGTTTCAATTTATTATCATATATATGATATGATAAATGCAAAATTAATAGAAACTATATACACATGTAATATGATGTATGATATAGGATTGTCAAATTAATATAAATAATATACATATATAATATATTGTATGATATAGGATTGTCATATAAATATATATAATGATCATGATATGATATGATATATCATTGTAAAATTATAAAATGTCATTACAGCCCAGTTGCCCATTGTTTACTTATTTCTAATAACGATGTTCCCTCGACAATTCATCTATCAAGGATGTGCTTACTTAACTCTGTTCATATATAATACCTTTTCGATGTTATTTTTCAACTATTCATACCAAGCAGCAATCAACTAGTTCTACTAGCAATTTGCAGCCTCCCTTGAGCTGCTTTGAATGCAACTTTAGCTGCACAACAATTTTGCCTCGAGACGCCACATGAGTTACAACTTGAGCCACAGCTTCCTCACTCTCCCCCTCTCTCTTTCTCGCTCTCTCGCTCTCTCTGGCTCCTCTGTTTGCTTTAGCTTTTGAAGTTGGAGCGACAACATCATCACCATTGCCAACGCCATCAGCAGCATAGACTGCGTCTCCATTTGTCCACTGAAGTGCATTGTTGTTGTTGTTGTTGTTGTTGTTGTTGTTGTTGTTGTTGTTGTTGTTGTTGTTGTTGTTGTTGTTGTTATGTTAAGTGCGTGGCGCGTTGGGTCTGGGCCACGTCGCATTTGAATATGAAAAGCATGTGATATGCGGTCCGCTGGTATGCCTGGAATGCAGTCAGCCTGTCGAGGCGCTCCGCTTTGCTCGAGCTCCAGAGCTCTCTCATTGTTATCAGCCAGCATTAGGGAGTGCCACATAGTTTTGCCTACCTTAAGCAACCTGCAATGGACGACATGCAACTGCCACAGCCACAGCCGCAGCCACAGCCCATGATCTTGGCCATGGCAACAGCAACAGCAACTGCATCTGCCATCTGCATACAATGGATCGTACAAAGGCATTGGTAATTTTTGCCAAATAAGGCTAGCCACAGCAGTAGCTGCTATTGGAATACCAGTATAGCTGACCAGCTATACATACACACACACACTCACACACATGTATATACATCCATATTCAAGTCCAACGGTCATTTTCATCCAAGAATGCGGAAGAATGACTCAAGCAACTCGCCGCAATAATTCCAAAATAAATACTCAAGCAAAAACCAAAGAAAAACCAAAGCAAGGAATGGCAAAAGAAAAGAAAAGCGCTTAGCGTTTCCATCTGCATTTGCGCAGACAAACGCAGACATACATGTGTATGTGTGCGTAAGAGTGTGTGTGTGTGTGTGTCTGCCAAGAGCTATGCCGACTGTTAACTAATGGCTTCTTGACAAGACTTAGTTTTGGCATCTATATTTAAAAGCCAAAGACATTTTAATCAAGTTTTATTTATATTGATCTATATCTATATATGTGAAATAGTTTTAAAATAAAATTTAAAAATTGTAAATAAGAATTTAAATTTAGAAATCCTAACATGGCCCACGCAATAGTTAAGACTTAGAGCTAATTGCGCTAAAGAGTTTTAGACAACAAGCTGCGTTAATTAAACTGAATATATAAATATATATAAAATATAAATATATAATAAATATATATTTTTTAAAGTTCTAAGATATAATTTATAATATATAATCAACATACATAAAAAATAAAAAATTTTAAATTATTTTTTTTTTATAGATATAACAAATATAATAAATAAATATAAAACAAAAAATTTATAATTATAATTAATATACACATACAAAAAAAAATATATATAAAAAAAGCGTAGTGTTTTGTTGTTTTTTTTTAAATAAATATAATATATAAAAAATGTATAATAAAAACCAAAATTTTTAAAATTATTTTTTAAAATAATTTTTATATACAAAATTATAAAATATATATATTTAAAAAAAAAATAAAAATTTCTGCACATTTATATACTTATGTATTTTGTATTTTTTACAACTTTTTATATATTTTTCTGCTATCTTCAGTGGCAACTAAAGCTAGTTTTACATAAATTTAAATATTTAAGTGAAATTCTATTAGTAATAAATTCGCAATAAATTAATAATTTATTATGAATATAATATATAGGTTTGCCATGATTAGCACTCATGCTTATGAAAATCTGAGTATAAATATCATGATCTTAAAGTTAAATTAGGCATAAGCGCTTAAGTCTTCTCCAGTCTCATCTATCAAACATGGCGAAGAACTTGAAGTTATTGTAGCGTAGAATACAATATCATTATATATTTATCATTTTAATTATTCAATTAGAAAAATCTTAGAATTGAAGACATGTAGAACTCATCAGCAACACAAGCTGCGTTCAAGATCATGTCGTTATAGTTTTATAGTCCAAAGTCTATAATCGAATATGTTATTTTTGCCATTGTGAAAGTTTTCTATAGATAAATATCTGCTCAGTATTTTTCCCATTGAGAGTCAATAAATGAAGGCATCATATATAGTTTAATATGAATATCAATTCATATCAGTCTAATACCATTTTCTATTTCTATATCAAATCTATAAATTGGAGATTTAATGTAATTTGTTATCTAATATATGGTTTAGTTTTTTACATTTTTAAATCAAGAAATCTTAGTCTTTACACTATATAAAGTGATCCCAAGGCCTACAAAGCTTTTTCTAGTCTGTTGCACAGCTTTGATCGTGCCAGAGCTTTCGGTGCTTTCAAAGCCACCTTAAAGCTCGCCTTGTGCCCAAGTCAGGAATCATTTGCTGATGAGTTCTTAAATTGGAGCCTGTGGAGCGCCACCTTGGGGGCAGCTGTGCCGTTGTCTATCCAACAATCAATCAAAACATCAACAGTAGCAGCAGCGCCAGCACTGCCACGCCCACCCCCTTAGCCTGCCTTCCGCTGTTGGCTATGTTTAGCCATACACTCAGACACACACACACACACACACACGTAGACAGGGAGACAGACAGCGACGTACATCTGTGATCTAACAGTCTGTGACAAATTTTATTTCTGTAGCGGATCGGCGACGTCTGTCTCGTTCCGTTCCGCCCCTCGCCACGCCCCGCCGCCTCCTTGAAAAGCGCTCAAAAGCTAATGTCACTTCGCAGCATATTTAAAAGCACATAAAGATGTTTATACCAAAAATAACATGCACAGCCAAGAAGAACGACCAGCGCAGCACACACACACACACAGATAGATAGACAGACACTCACACACACACACACATATATATAGATCACACCACCCTCCACCCCATCGGCAGACGGGACTGCGGCCCGTGGACGAGAAAGTCAAAAAATAGCCTAGCGACAGCCCAAAAATAAACGAAGCAGTAGACGAAGCCAACGCCAACGTCGCTGCCGCTGCCGCTGTCGCTGCCAGCGTCGCAGTCGGACCTGGCGATAATGTCGCAATGGTGGCGCTTGCCGTACACATGAACTGCGCCAGGGCTGCTACCCTCCGAAAGCAGAGGGTGACTCATGCCAGGCAGGCGAGTTCGACTCGCCTCGGCTTCGGCTCGCCAGATCCTTTCCAGCATGCGCTCTGACCCACATTCGTTGCCTACTTATGGGCGTGCCCAGCCACCAGCTGCCCATATAAGCTGGCTAGTCTAGCCCTGGCCGTCTGCAAATTGCTGGCCGTCTGGCCCGGCCCGGCCCGGCCCGGTCTGGTCTGGTCTGGTCGCGCCAGCTATTCAACTCGTGTGTATCTGCTGTTTGAGTAATGGACTCTGCGACTGCGATTGCGACGGGCGTCGGGATACGGAACAGATCTATGGGGCAGACGTAGACGCATACGTTTAGAGAGCACGCTATTAGCATGCAGCGGACAGTGAAGCGGCGCTATGTGGAACGGATTATTGAAGGACTGTTAAAAGCTGAGAGAGCTAAGGGTAGAGAAAGAAGAATATATGATGTGAAATATAAGAATAGGTGGGGATAGGTAGGGATACGTAAGAATAATTAAGTATATATAGATGTTCAACAAACTTGAAGATCTCTGCATTTTATCATAGATTCTATATATAGATAACAAGTCATAAAAATTATATAATAATAAAAATATTAGTAGTCTTGCTATTTTTTTATAGATAATAATGGAAAAATATATTAATGGATACTGAAAAGCTTACAAATATTTAATATATTTAGTTGATTAATGAATCTCATCTTGGCTTACAGAGAAAATTGACTTAATATAGAAAAAGTCAATATATAGAAACTATATAATGTATAAAATCCGAAATAATATTATTTGGTTTGAACTAGAAATCGGCTTTAAGATATTTTATGTGATCTTTCACATAGATGAGTTCTATTTTTAGCTCAAATTAGATTTATATTTTGAACCTTTTCTTAAATTATTATATGATAAATTTTATATTCTTATATATGTATTAATAACTAAGTAGAAAAGGCTAAATATTTAATTTATACCTTTATTAATTTTATTTTATTCTACTTTTTACCATACATATTAATATTATAAAGAGAAAAATAAATAAATATTCTTTTATATATCTACATATATACTTTAAAAATCCAAATTCTATGTTCATCAATTTTTAATTCTATATTTCACTTTTACTTCACTTTTTTCTTCAAGTATTCACCATAGCCATGTTGCACTGTACATCCATATGTATGTATGTAGACTACATGCTAGATCATTTCTATAGCGTAAATTCAAATTCAGATTCACTTGCCCACAAAATTAGAAATTTAAACCAGCAGCAGCAACAACAGCAACAACAACAAAATAGCAACATTTTTGAGCGGCTAAATAAAGTAGCGAAAAAACAACCGAAACAAGGAATACGCAGAGAGCGGCAAACAGAATAGAAGATCCGAGCACACAACGAGAAAACTGAAGAGAAAGCAAAAGAAATCAACAACAGGGAAAATCCATCCTAAGCAAACAAAAATTTGTTGTGCGTGTGTGCGAGTGTGTGTGTGTATGTGTGTGTTGCATAGCAAGCAAAAGTTTTATTTAAAGTTATATGGTATACGTATATATATATATTATATATATATAAGCAGATCGTCCAACCTTTGCCTCTCTTACTCACTCACCCTCTCTCGCTCACACACTGGCAGTCTGTCTCGCTCTGTCTCGCGGCGATCTGCGCTGTCTATTGGGGCATTGTCTGGGAATCCCAGTGCCCGCCGTATTGTGGCAACCGGAATGCGGCGTCTGTCGCTGTCTGCCCATGCCCGTGCCAGGCCCTTTGTTTGAAGAAGCACTGGGGGCCCCCGGCAATCGGGAGAGTCGAGAGTCGAGAGTCGAGAATCGAGACAGACAAAGTCGTACATATGCATTCCATGCTTCCTATATAGCCATGGCTAGGCTATATGGGCTATATGGGCTATATACCCTTAATCATTGCAACTCAATCATCGCTCGAAAATAGCAAAGCACACACACACACACACACACACACACACACACACATGCAGACAAATCTCTCTAAACGCATTTCCGTTTATTTTTGGGTTGCCATTCAACGAGGGGGAGGCCCCACTGTGCCGTGTGGCGAGAGAGAGAGAGAGAGAGAATGAAGCAAATCCCAAATGGAATTTCATTTCAAACTAAAAGCTCTCAAGTGTAAGCCCTAAGTAGGGGACTTACACATCCAATTCGATCTGGATGTTATTGTTTGTCTTTCGATTTGGCTGATCGTGCATTCTGCATTAGGGTGGACCGCACAAACAACAACAATATAATAAAAAGCACGCTCCCTAATCACCTGTCCACCCTAAATCAGCTCAAAGCCCCAACTTGAGTACGTTTTTCTTTTTATGCAACTCCAAGTTCAGCTTCAGCTTCAGCCTCAGCTCTGCCTTTGGGCAAGTTTTCTGGTCCAGAGTGCAGCAATCGCAGCATCCACAGCAACAACCACAGCAGCAGCAGCAGCCGCATCGGAGCGCAAAACAAAACAACAAAAAAACACAGCGGCCAAAGACAAATTCTTGCGTTTTTCCAGGAATTCACTCAATAAACTCAAACAAAACCCAAACATTTAACAAACGAACGAACCGGAGGCAACAACAACAACAACGACAACAACAACAAGCAACAGCAGCAGCAGCAACATCAGCGGCACTCAGACAAAGGCCAAGAAGAAGAAGAGCAAGTCACCGAGTCCAAGACGCAGCCGAAGTTGCAGACGCAGTCAAAGTCGCAGACGAGTTGCGAGCAAAGCACAAAAAAACGAATACAACAACAACAACAACGACAAAAATGAGTAAGAAAAACAAATCAAAAACCAAAACAAAAACAAAACAAAACCTTAAAGGCGCACCAGGAATTTCTCAGAGACGAGAAGACCGAAGAGAGTTTGAGTTGCAGTTGAAAGTGGAGTTGGAACTAAAACTGAAGCTGAAGCCGTAGTGAGAAACTTATTGGTTCAGTAGGTGGAAACATTTATAGATTATATAGATTAAATATGGAAAATCTTAAAAATTATAAGGAAAAGTAAGAGTTAAGCAAATATCAACATTTACAATCTATTAACATATACCTAAGTTATTCCATTTATGTCAAAATTTTGTAATGCAAAATTTTAAGACAAAGTTAAAAAAAAATTTTTTTTTTTAATAGTAAAAAGATTAAAATTTTGTTATATATGGAGTATTAGATTTTAGTATAAAATCAAACCAAAAGATTGACCGACAATGAGTGTAATTTAGACCAGGTATTGTTTATAGTTCTTAGCCCAGAAATTTCTTAGAAAATTCTTAGGACCAAACTTTTGGTCATGAAAATTTGATAAGGAAATTCGAGCAATATTTTCATTTTAAATGCAGAATCGATCAACAGATCAAACGATCAAAGACTCAAAATTAAATTCCCATTTAATATTAATAATTATACATTTAAATAGAATATTGGAGAAAATTAAACAAACTTATTAAGTTTTGAAAACTCCTTCATAATCAGCTTGGTCAACGTTTTTGAGCCAAAAATATAGTTTGCAATTCAAATGCAGTAAAAATTTCGAGGAAATATGTAAATAGTACTTTATATTAAATTTGCAGAGTTTTTTATGATGTTATGAAAGTATAGAATAGATTAAATGTTCTTAGTACAGGAATTTTTTGAAGTAGAAAATTGAAAACAAAAAACTTGTGATTTCAATTGAATCTAAATAAATTACTCACAACTTTGGCAAAACTGTGAAAGTTTAAGGACTTTAATTGCAAACTGGGGCTATTTATAATAAAAATATTGTTGATCAAGTGGAAAAGACTTATGTGCCGAATAATTCTGAAGTCCTAGCTATGATCTGATATTGTTTCAGATTATATATATTTCTATTTTTAAGTTTTACCTAAAAGAAGTTTCAAATTTTAAAAGTTGTAAGAAAAACTTACGATGAATTGTATGAAATTAACTTTAAAATCCTTAAAATCCTTGAAAACTTCAGATTTAGAGCACTATAAATTGATTGATTAAGTGTGGCTGTATTTCGTAGCATACTTTTGGGCGAGCTTTTCACAGCATAATTTTTAGCATGAGAAAAATCATAGATGAAAATATTTCGAATTTTAGTTTTGATTTATAAGACAGATGATGAAAAACTTGAAGTTGCTGTAGAAATACTAAAATATATATAGATATTAATGTTATTAAAGTAGGGAATAGAAAGGATATACAAGGAATACACAAATGAGTGGGAAAAGGTTTTAAGAGCAAATTAAGTATTAGTCCCTAGACTGATTTTCGTCTTATTATATTTAAGCTCTACTCTAGTGTTGGTAAACAAACAAAAAGGAATGTGCAGACTTAACAGTTAAAGAGTGATATAAGCTGAGAGCTGGATGGTAAAATCTGAAATGTGAATGGAGTGTGAATCTTACATATGGTGTGTGGACAATAAGTGTGGAATCTATTGAGATATGGATTATGGACTGTGGACGTTGGGTCTAGAGTGAGAAGTTGCCAGTGTAGACGATTTACTCAAGATATCACATGAAGTGTGAACTAGATTGTGGAGTATGTACTGAGAGACTCTATAATGTGGGAACGATGAAATATATTTAAAAAATTTAGACAATATGTGTGGACTTTGAAGGTAGAATTTGAGTGCGAGCGTATGGAGTTGAAGTGAAGTATGAATTATACAGATTGTAGCATCCAAGTAGCAGCCATTGTAGCAGCCAAGAACTGCCCAGAGGAGTCTAAGTTGCAGTCCGAGTTCAAGTCTAAGTCAATGTCATCATCGTTGTCGTCGTCCTCGTCGTCATCTGCTCTTCCAAAGTTTGGCTACTGATGGCGCTCCTGATGCTGTCTGACTCCTAAGCGTACCACGCGAATCCTCTAAAAATTATTTATTAACATGGTAGAAATTCGCAAACAGGTTAAAACGACCAATCAAAACAACAACAACAACAACAAACTGCAACAAGAAGAAGAAGACGAAGAAGAAGCGGCGGCACCCAAAGACCCAAAGTGCAGATAATATTAAAAGGCAGTCAGGCAGCCAGTCAGACAGACAAACAGACAGTGAGACAGAGAGACGTAGAGACAGACGGGCAGACACATTTCGAAAAGGGCCAACATGAAATTCCATGAGAGTCATTGACTTTATTATTATTGGTTGGCTGGCTGGCTGGCTGGCTGCTTGACGTGGCTTGGCTTGGTTTGCTTTGGCTCGCCTTTGCCTTGCCTTTGCCTTGGCTTTGAGTCGAGTCGAGTCGAGTCGATTCGAGTTGAGTTGAGTTGATTTGGTTGAGCTGCTTGCTCGCTTAATTTTCTTGGGAAAGTTTTTGTTGAAAGTTGGGCGGCCTTTTTATTTCTTATTGCTATATATATATATATATATATATATATTTTTTTTTTTTGCAACTGAAGTAGTGAATAGTTTTTAATCATTGGCTCTCTATGCTACATGTGTCTGTAGATATCTAGTTTAGCCTTATTTCAGTGCAAATATTTGCAGTTATCAGTCAAAGTGGATTTTTAGTGTTATTTCGGTGTGGGCAACCTCTAGCAAGAAAGATTGTAGTGCTTAATTTTAGATATGAGATACGAGAGATATTTATACGCTTACTTCTGTCAACAGAGCTGCAAGCACTAAAAAAAACTTTTGAAATGTAGCATTGGACCTTACCTTAAGATATGCTCGTTGAACTGGACTAAGCAAGAACCTAAATTGGATTTATAGTTGAGAATTCGTGTATTTAATATAGTTTGCTTTTTTCTTCTTCTGAAGCTTAACTTTAGCATGCATTCATATTGACGTGGAGTTTTAATTATATATATGTATAGGCTGAGATAATAGGGTAAGATATATACATATTAATAAATCATATTTAGTTGTTCTGGAATTGAATTAGATCTAGGTATTAATGCTTTGTGGCTATTTTTAATGCTTATGTGTAATACTGATATATTTATACCTATACTTATATATTTATAATAAAGTTAAGGTATGCAAAATTTCTCTAAAACCCTTTTTCGAACCTTCAGCTTTCAGCCTCTAATCTCTAGTTTAAACTCTATTCCAGGTTTATTCCTTCAAAATAGAAATTATTCAGACTCAAGTTAAACTTCCCCTATTTCGCTTTGCAAAACAGCATATAAAAATCCCATAAAAATACAAAAAAAAAAAAAAAAAAAAAAAAAAATACCAATTATAAACAATTCAAAACGTCCATCTAAGGCATATTTCATGTTGGTAAACAAGCAATTCTCTCATCTTCCCCTCTTGCAATCTCTGAAAATGAAGTTTTTAGCAAATTCCATTCATACCACGCCTCATTTTTCTTGGTATCGCTGATTTGGCCCAAATAAATAAAAGGCTGCATTTCGTGGCCCTCTGCAAAACGAATGACAGCCCAAAAAAAAAAAAACACACACACACACACACACTCTAACGATCTTTGGCATTTATGGAATTTACAGAGTATTTGCGCACTCGCCCTCGCCCTCGGAGTTGCCCTTCCATAGAAATCCGAAGTCCAAAACTCTGAACGAGGCAAATTGATACTTTATTTATAGCGAAAACGAACGAAAATTGGGCGCAGCAACGAAAGCTTAAATAAGCAGAAAGTTTGAAGTTTTTTTGCAGCAGCAGCAGCGGCAGCTCTCCTTCTTTTTTTTTTTGTGGGCGCGCAAGTCAACAGAAATCAGCGCTGCGATCCGAGCACCGCACGAAGTGTGTGTGTGTGTGTTGGTGTGTGTGAGTGTGATTTGGCCAAGCACTTTTGGTCCATTGGGTTATAAAGGGGAGCTGCCTCTATTGTTGATGGTAGCTGTCGGTGTCGCTGCAGCCGCAGCCGTCGTCGCCTGACTCGTTGAGCATATGAATGAATTTATGCTTTTGTTATGTTTTTTTTATGCGTGTCTCTTTTCACCGGAATTCCATTCGAATACCTTATACGGCACTTTATTTGTACAGCTGTGTGTGTGTGTTTTTGTGTTTAGTTATTATGCTTTATGTTTGATTCGTCTCATTTTGCCGCTGCTCATCAATAAAAGGATACAAAATTTGCTTTTTTTCAATATACACAAATTAAATACTCTAAAAATACCATAACTAATACTAAATACATACCAAAAGTTATGCAACTGCCTAACTAAATGCCATAACAAGTAATTGTTATTATACCCAACTCAGCTGGTCACACTTTTTCCAAATCATTAATTTTTCATGCATTTGCAGAACGGCGAAATCAAAAAACCAAAAAGTAATCAACAATTCCGCAACTTGAGGCAGGTAGTCAGACACTTTGCTACGTGCAAGCATTGCTGTTGTTGTATGCGCCTTGTTATTGCTTCCCACGAGCATTAATAAAACTGACACGTCTGCCATATGCTGAACTTCAGCAGCGCCGCATATTTTGGCAAAACGTAGTCGACCTCGAAATGGCAGCACGTTGCAGCTTGAACTTGAGCGTTATACGTTTCAAATTGCAATTCAAATTTGCGCGCGGGTTGTTGTCTACGCTAAATATATACATTTAAAGCTGGCAGTGCTGCTGCTAATGGTGGCCACTAAATGGCAATCAGTCTGGCAACGCCACACAGCTAATCGCGCGCTTTTCAAGCAAAAAGCTTAGCTGATAAGACAATTTAATCAGTATTTAGCTGCAATGCAACTCAATAATTTCTTATTAAAATTGAGTTGTGATAAGCAGAGCGTTTTAATAACAAGCGACAGTTAGGTGAATTAACATTAATAAAATCGCTAACCAGCTGCTGCTGATACAAAGCCCCCCACAGCAAATAGCCAAACAACACACACAAAGATTTACACAAATCTGTAGCTGATAAGGAAATTAGCAGCAACAGCAGCAACGGCAGCAGCAGCATATATACAAAACAATAATGGACACTGCTCACGTAGTACACAAATAGCGGTCGCTGGCAACACAACACAATTTTAATCGCTATCAACAGAGTTAATTGAGAGAGGGACCCCACCGGACAAAGCAAAACGATGCGCAGCCTGAATCGCTTTCGTTTGATAACCTTCGATGTGACCAATACGCTGCTGCAGTTTCGCACCAGTCCCGGCAAACAATATGGCGAAATCGGTGCGTTGTTTGGTGCGCGCTGCGATAACAATGACCTGGCCAAGAACTACAAAGCCAATTGGTAAGTGATTGAGTTGAGGCTACAAATGAATTGGGAGTTTACATTTCTCTCTCTCTCCTCTGACAGGTATAAAATGAATCGTGATTATCCTAACTTTGGCGTGGACACAACGCCGCGACTTGAGTGGCAGCAGTGGTGGCGTCAGCTGATAGCAGGTAAGCGATAAACTGTGGCTGAACCCTCGGCTCAAGTTCAAAGTTCAAGAGCTTAAAATACATTCTCCGCTGCTGCGGCCGGCCAGGCACCTTTGCAGAGAGCGGCGCAGCCATACCCGATGAGAAGTTAGATAATTTCGTTAGCCATTTGCTGGAGCTGTACAAGACGACGATCTGCTGGCAGCCATGCAACGGCAGCGTGGAGCTGCTCCAGCAGCTGCGCAAGCACAGTCTGGCGGACAACAAACTCAAAGTCGGGGTCATTGCCAACTTTGATCCGCGACTGGATGCGCTGCTGCGCAACACAAAACTCGATCGATATTTGGACTTTGCGCTCAACTCGTATACGGCCAAGGCGGAGAAGCCACAGCTGGCCATCTTTCAGCGCGCCATGGAGGAGTCGAAGCTGTCGAATCTGAAGCCAGCCGAGTGCCTGCACATTGGTGATGGACCGACGACAGACTATCTGGGCGCCAAGGAAGCCGGCTGGCATGCGGCCCTGGTGCACGAGAAGAGCTACTCGTATCTGTCCAAGAAATACGGCACGGACATCAAGCGCAATCACGTCTTTCCCAGCCTCTATGACTTCCACAAAAAGCTATCCGATGATGCGGTCGTCTGGTAGAGAACAACAATAAAATTGTGCGCTTAAAAACAGTTGCTTTTATATTTAACAAACTACGTTTCGGGCTTGGGCAGCTGGGCTAAAAATATGTTGCCCAGTGGATTCTGTGGCTTTTGGCTTTCGTGATCGTATTGCGGGCCAATGGCCCACAGCGATTCTAGATCATAATCCTCCCGAGCCTTGGGCGAAAAGATGTGCAGGGCAATGTTGCCTAAGAAGGAAGAGCAACCTAGTAAATTATATAGATATAAGGAATGTGCCAGCTACTTACCCAAATCCATGGCCATCCAATCGCGACTCTTCTCGCCCTCAATGCGAGGCAGTAAATCCCCTTTGGAACGCTTAATCTTAAACATGCGACGCACAAATTCCGCCGTGGCCAACATGTGGCGGTAGCTGCGTGCGCTGCAAACAACCAGATGATCCACATACTTCAGCTCCTCGGGCACATAGCAAACAAATATATCATCCACATTCTCCTTGCGCAGCAGCTCAACCAAATCCTCAACATCGAAAACGCCGCGAATGCCTCCTGCAAGGGATTGGGTATAAGCAATCGATAATCGAGGTAATCATGCTCAAACTTACTCTTCAAATTGAGACCCATATACTGATCGTCTTCAGCATCTAGTGGCAGCTCTTGCTCCTGGTAGCGCGCCTCCTCCACATCGAAGATTTCTAGTGCTTCGTCGTCGCGGAAGACTTTGTATTTATTTTGCACGCCGCCGGCTACAAACGACTGTTGCGCCTTTTCATCAGTTTTTACATTTTTCTGCGGCTCAGGTTTGCTAAATTCATGATGAAAACCACGTAAAATAGGCACGCTTAAACGTTTGTCACGGATCAATCGAAAAATGCGCGTTTTTATCATATTTATTTTAGCCAAGAATTATTACGCGACTAAAAACAGCTGTTTGCAAATGGGGGTGCCAGCTTGCTTCATTGTAGGCCAGTGTTACCATGTGACTGAGCACTAAAGTGCCAATCGATAGAACGATAGGTTTTGTTGCTTGTCATCGAAACATCAATTACTGCTAATTTTGCGGAAAGAAAAAAAGGCGAGAAGGAGAAAAACATTACTAATCAAGACTAAACGCACGCATTTGGTGTTTAAACGCAGTATCCATTGAATAATGTGTCAAATGCTGACCGTTTATAGTTAATTATTTATATACAATCGCCGCCAGCATTCGCGCTATAGCGTGCTAGCAACAGACGAACAACCAGCCAACCAACAAACCGTCAGACCGTCGCCGCAGTAGTCAAATTTTCTTACGCACTATTTGCTCGGTTGTTTCAGAGTCGTTGTGTCTGTTGGTGTGTCGGTGTGTCAAAAACAAAACGCAAAACAACGTAAGAAAAGAAAATCAAACCAGCTAGCGAGCGAGCAAGCAACAGCAGCAGAAATTACAAATAAATCCAAATTCTAAAATAACAAGCAACACACACAAACATAATAATTAAGTGTACAATGAGTGAGAAACGTGCAGCAACGCCGACAAAGGATAATGCCAGGCTCAAAATCGAACAGGAATATAATGACAAAAAAAATGGATCGGGTTGGAATCGATACTACAAGGTAAGTGTACCACCATATTATTGTATATTGTACACCTAAAGAGGAACAGGCCAGAAGCAGAGCACGAGCAAACACGCACACACAAGAACAAGCATGTACATTACACACACATACATGCATGCACACTCACAGGCACACACTCGGGCGCACAAATACTATTTTATTCCTTTTTTCATTCGATTTCCACGAAAATGTGATGAGTGCGCAAAAGGCTTCTGCAGATGCCGATGCCTCCAACACCACCACCACCACCACCAATACACACACACATATACACGGCAAAAAAAAAACAACTACACATGTATGCGTGTGTATTCGTGTAGTGTCTGTGTAGGCACGCCGCTCACGGTCAGCCCCACTGCGCTATTATTTTGTTGTTGTTGTTGTTGTTGCCATCGCTGTCATGTGAGCGTGCGCCAGTATATGTAGCTTTTGGTGTCGGCGTTGGTCAGCAGCCGCAGCAGCAGCAGCCCAACTCCGGTCTTTGGCTTTAGTTTGTGGCGCTCGCGCAGCGTTTGGCCGAAAATTTTACAGGCACATTCTCTCAAACACACACACACACACACACACATGCATACACATTGAGTCGCTCACTCAGACACACACACACACATGCAAAGCAACGCTAACGCTCACCTGCTGCACTTTGCATGCGCTCTCGCTTGTTGCTCTTGGATGCTGCTGCTGCGCTGCCTCTTCTGTTCTCTCTCTTTCCCTGAAATTCGCTTCTATTCTGATTACTTTGGCCATTTTCTGCACTCGACTATTGAATGGGCATGCAATCAAGCGGGGACTGCTACGATTAGGATAGCCAAAAATTATTTCGACGTTATTACTATTATTGATAAAAAACAACAACAAAATAATATAAAAGGCGGCGTACGCCTCGCAAGCATTTGGAGTTCTGCGAATTTGTTTTCGGTATTTATACACAATTCCAGGAAATACATACGTACAAATTTGTGTATGTATGTGTATGTTTTGAATTTCAATTGTTTTGATTGCTGCCCCCTGATATTTGTAATTGTTGCTTACACTTCTGCAAATGCATTAAACAACACTTACCACAGACACACCTCTAGTGTTGTAAAGGAGCACACTGACAATCTGTCTGACGAGCGAGCGTAAATAAAATTGGCAATGCACAGGACTTGCAAATGCAAGTTCAAGTCTCTCTCTCTCTCTTTTTCTCACACACAGACACGCATACATATAGAAAGGGCATAAGACTGTGTGTCTGGGGCCTGGGTTTCTTTTCAGCTTCCAGTGCGGCTGTGGCTGCGGCTGCTGCTGCTGCTTCGTCTGCCAGAGCTGGAGTTTCTGCTTTATGGCCAGTTCCGGCGAATTGTGTCTTCAGCTGTTGCTTTAGCCCGCTTCTTCTTCTTTGCCACTCACTTGAATTTGGATTTCACGGAATTTAACTTCGCAGTTAGGATGACATTGCCTGCTGCGTATCAGTGTGTGTGTGTGCGTATGCGTGTGCGTATGTATGTGTGCTTGAATTTTTGTGTAATGAACTCAATTTGTTCTCTGCCCGCTCATCTTTTGTGTGCGTGTGTGTGTGTATGGGTCCTTTGTGCGCAGCGAGGATAATCTAACTTTCCCACTAACTCGACAACAACGACAGCCAAGCTTGATGAAATATCCAAATTGTTTTTCGCTTGAAAGCATTTCCTTTGTACAAACGAACATTTCCATTTAATTATGTTCCTCCTCCTCCTCCACCTGCTACGCCGCCTCCAACAGACATAACAAAAATAATAATAGCTGCAGAAAACGTTTCAAATTGTTTGTTATGCTTTATGGTCACTTTAAGCTACAATTATTTACCGTATTGTGCTGCTTTCTTATGCTATTTTTTTGCTTTTCTTTTATCACCTTTGCTTTAGCTTATTATGACAGTAACAACAACAACAAGAAAATATCGCACAGACTGTGACGATCGCGTTGCCCACATTCTATGTTGTTTGTTATTTGTTGCAATGAAATTCATGCAGCATGCAATTCCCATACCCCGTAAAACATGTGGCTACACAAGGTGTATATTAGCTGTAAAGTGAAGTCGTTTTTTATGCGAAAAATAAATGCAGTTTCCTAGATTCATGTAGAACCCATAGATTTAGCGAGTATTCAATGGAAAGATAAAATAATTATCGATTGAAGACAGAGAGAAAGAGAGGGAAACATATATACGTCCTTTCTTTGCGAATCTCATGATTTTAATATTTGTTGATTTATTTTTTGCAATTAGATTTCTTATATTTATATTTTTTTTAAATCTTCTTGAACTAATCTTAAAAAAAAATGATGTTAGCGTTCATGTCTACACATAGACATATTTATCTATTTGTTAAATTGGGTAGACAATAAATTGAATCTGGGTTTTTTTTCGGATAAACAGTTGTTGATAAGGAAGGAGTGCGCTGGTTACAGTTACACTGCTGATAAGAGAGCATTGATGCTTATCGCAGATATTTTTGACTTATATACATATATTGTATTGTTCCTGAGTTGCTTATCTTGCTCTCCTCTGTCTGTGTCTGTCTCGCCCCTCTCCTTTCTCGCCTCTCTCCTTTGCACACTCTCGTCGCTATCGTACAATGTTCTTTTCAATTAAATTTCATAACACTCGCCACAGTCGTCAGCCTCAATTTGAGCTGATTATCGAGGAGTGGCTTGACGACTTAATATAACTGATTCACCTACTTAATGACGAACTGACAATTAGCAACTGATTTCAGTTTTTCGCACTGCAATCAAAAAACACAAAAAAAAATAAATAAAAAAAAAAAAAACTGCGTCGCATACAATACTACAGAAAGAAACAACTCGAGCAGCAACAATAAAAAAAAAAAAAAAATAATACAAAAATAACTGCATTAATGCCGCATGCCTCGTTAGTCATAACTCATCTGCCTCCCCTCGCGCTCACAGCCTGATTCGCTCACCATTTACACACTGAATGCAAATTGTGCTACTTAGCCAAGTGGGTAGCAATCGGCTTTGAGCTAAACTTAACTAGAGTGGATCGATGGCATTGAACTTGTTGTTAGCGCTGGGTGCGATATGAAGAGTGGGCTTATAGTTGCGCCAATTGATAACGAATAACAGTTATCAAGATGATACCGTTGGCCAAGCAATTAGTCATGCCAGCTCTCTCGACCTGCTGCAAAGCGAGAATCGAGACAGACGGGCAAGCCAAATCAGTCGCTATGCTAAGATAACGCAACTTGTTACCGACTGTGACTAGCTGTTGAGCACGCACTGTGTAAGGGCAACCCCAAAACAAAATGTATACTATCTATTGCATTTTGCTTTCTGCATAATTATGTGAATCACACTGCGAAATTCCGCATTGTCATAATTGATTGTATTCATTGTGTTTCTGCTTGCAGGAAATATGTGAAATATGCGAACGCGTGGCCAAATCGAAAATGTACACGACACTGGAATCGGATCGTCCACAGAATCGAGGACTGAACCGATATAGAGATGTCAATCCCTATGATCATTCGCGCATTGTGCTAAAGCGCGGCACAATTGATTACATCAATGCCAACCTGGTGAAGGTGAGTGTGTGTGGGATATACCTCAATTAATGAATCATTAATGTAATGTCTTTCCTTTTCAATCGATCTACAGCTGGAGCGTGCCGATCGTCAATATATACTGACACAGGGTCCGCTGCAGGATACGGTGGGTCACTTTTGGTTGATGGTCTGGGAGCAAAACTCACGCGCGATTCTAATGCTCAACAAGCTGAAGGAGAAGAAGCAGATTAAATGCCATCCCTATTGGCCGGATCAGCTGGGAGCCAATAATGCGCTTAATCTAAAGGATGTTAATCTGTCTGTGGAGCTGATTCGCTGCGAGAACTATCAGAACTTTGTGCGGCGGTGGTTCAAGTGAGATAATCTTACAGCTGAAAAGCAAACTTAAACAATTATTAATCTATCTCTTATCTTAGATTAACTGATCTCGAAACGAATAAAAGCCGTGAAGTTATGCAATTCCATTATACAACCTGGCCGGACTTTGGCATACCCAGCTCACCGGATGCATTTCTAAAGTTCTTACAGCAGGTGCGCGACTCAGGTGCACTCAAGGAGGATGTCGGCCCAGCTGTGGTCCATTGTAGTGCCGGCATCGGACGATCTGGGACATTTTGCCTGGTCGACTGCTGTCTGGTGCTGGTTGACAAGTATGGCGAGTGCAATGTGTCGAAAGTTCTGTGCGAACTGCGCACCTATCGACTGGGACTTATACAAACGGCTGATCAGCTGGACTTTTCATATCAGGCAATAATCGAGGGCATCAAAAAACTGAACGATCCTGTACGTATATTGAGGACCAATAAGAAATTACGCTTGAATCTCAATTTCAAATAGATAAAGAGTTCATAAGAGCAGGCCACAACGACCATCACCGTTTAAACAGACCTTTGATAATATTGTATAGAAATAGTGTTGCAAAACTAAAATGTTATGAATTAATTATTGATGAAATGTAGGTAAATGTTTAAAACAAAATCAAAAATTTGTTTTATAAAACCGTATGCTTTAAATCAAATATGTTAATTTGTAATTATTTTAGCTTTGCTAAATGCTTCTTTGAACTTTTTAAGTTTTTGAATGAATCGTGGACGTAATTTTTTTTAGTTTATTATTATGTTTTGCTAATTTGTATTATTTATGCTTGCAGAGCTTTCTTAGTGCTGAAGAGCCACTTATTAGCAATGAGACGGATCCCCACATGCAGGATGAGCAACCGCCTCCATTGCCACCACGTTCTCATTCGCTGAACTTGCCACTGGCGCCCAATACAGGTGGAGTGCTCTCTCTTGATATGCGAGCAGCGCAGGCCAATGGCGACAATGTGGCCATAGGCGAGGACAATGGCTTAATAACCACCGATAAGCAGACGCTGAGCAGCAAGGATGCTCTCAACAATATCATAACCAGTCAGCCTGAGATCATAAATGCCGAAGTGGCCGATAGTTTGCTTAACAATCGTCCACTGCCGCCGCTGCCCAAGTTGCCAAAGCATAGTGAACTGGAATCGGATAGCGATGACGATGACGAAGCCTACGATGAGAACGAAGATGATGAGGATGAGGAATATGAGAATATTAATGAACACAATGCGGAGCCAGCCAATGGCGATGTCACAAACCTGAAGCCCCATGAAGATGATGTTAATGCCAACAGCGAAAAGCCAACGGCAATTGATCAGCATAAGGTCAATGGCATTGATTTGACGAGGTATATAATAATATAAGATATAAATATAAATAATTTATGATTATTGATTCAAATTGTGATCTTTACAGTACCGGGGATGAGCTGAAACGGCGAAAACGCAATGAATACCAAGCAAATCTGGAACAGAAAGTCAACGAAATTAAGCGCAAACAGCGTGAGAACGAGGACAATCATCAGGCGGCGAAAAAACGAAGGTCATTAATCAAATATTTTGCGGCTGGTGTTTTTGTGGGCGTCATTGCCGTCTACGCGTACTCGAAGCTAGGTTAAGTCCTTGCCGTAGCCACAGACGATAGTAGTAGTAGCCCGTAGTAGTTGTAGCAATTGAATCAGAATATAGTGGCATAGTAGCGTGACAGTGATTCCCAATTCTGGGCATATGTATCTATGTATGTGTATGTATATGTATGTAGGTCTTATCGAGCTAACATCAAATGTCAGCGCGACACAAATTCTTGCACACACAAACACACAGACAGACAGACAGACACACCCACACATACACACACGAGTTGGACAGCGAAGAATGCGAAGAAAAAGTCGCATTAGTTGAAACGATAATGACAATGCATATTAGGGAATTTTTTTATATATAAAAAATAATAATAAATACAAATGAAAAAAAAAAAAACAAGACAAAAACAAAACAACAGCAACATTTAAAACTTAGGAAAGCACAAAAGTTAGATTCTTGCGCAATAGACTGACATTTTAGAACAAATTTTTTCTCGATACACTTAACAAAAATGAAGAAGAAAAAAAGCAAAAACTATAACAATGAATGAAACACAAACAAAAAAAAAAAAAAAAGAGGAACAGAACAAACCTTTAAAAACAACATATATATATCTATCTATATATCGACTTGAATTATTCGTGCAAATGCATTTTTATTTTGCGCTCGCTAACCTATGTACAATTTTTCACTTATTTGATATGAAATAAAACAAAAAACCTTATAAGAAGAATATGGAGAGAAAGAAACGTTGCTATCTAAAATAATTTATATGTATATTGTGCACGACCGACCACGCCCACGCCCACGCTTCACTTGTTGTTAAACACTTACGTTTCGTAAACATTTTCAAATACCAGTCTGTGCATGCATATATATTCATATACATATATATATATCTAAACATATATATGTATGTGTATCCGTACGCGATGTGTTGTTATTTATGAGGAATTATGATGAAACACACTTGTTTTACTAATTTAACGGCAATGAATGCATTAATGTGCCAAAACAAAAACCAAACAATTGAATCGAAGAAATTAACAAGAATATGAAAATTATTGGAAAGCTAATTTGCGCGCTATTTTTAAATTTACTTTACCAAAAAAAAATAAATAAAAAAAAAATAAGAGCAAGAATAAATAAAAGGAAAGGAACAAGAAAATTAAATTGAAATTGGAAAATGCAAACGCCGATTAAAGCAATAAAATATAATGCAAATATGTAGCACAAAAATAATATAAAATTTATATATATATATATATATATATATATATATATATATATATATATATATATATATATATATATATATATATATATATATATATATATATATATATACATATATAAAATAATGGAAAATCTATATATATAACATAATATATGATACGAGGGAAACCATTTTGTATTCTAACAATAGCATTAAAATTTATGTGAACTTAAAACAGATAAGATGATAAAACAAAAAAGCAAAAGAATGAGTTAAACTATTTAATGGTTTTTAGTAGTAAGATACTATCTCTGAACCCCCCCTCCTTCACATTTTCCAGCATATACAAGAACATATATATTAATATATATTATATATAAAAATACACATAAAATACGTGTAGCGTAAGAGAAAAGCGTCAGAGATGAAGAAACGCAAGTAAAACTAAATGAATTATTTTTATATGTGTAATTCACAAATTTAACAACTAAAATTTAACCAACCACCCACAATGAGAAGCGAGTGCGCTTAGAATGACGACGACGACGATGACGATGATGATGATTTTTATAATATACATACATATATAAACCTATTGAAAAAATACATATTTATATAAAATATATATATTTAAAAGAAAAAAAAAAAGAAGTAACAAATGAACAATACCTATAGTAATGCCTAGTTAACTGAACATTGGCTAAGTACACTGACACAAATCCAACAACAACAGCAAAAAAGCACACGTAATATAAATATATATCTATATTTATAAATATATATCACATTCGATATATATCTATATATATATTATATATATTTATATGTATATGCCTAATGAGTAAAGAGACAAAAAACGAAAGTATTCAAATAAAGTTACATTTAAGATACAAAGCCAAGCCAATGAGGTGACTTTTTATTTTTTAATTTGATTAAAAAATTATGATTTCAATGCTCTTATTTGATTACAGACGCCCCAAACGCCGCAATATGCCTAAAGCAAAGTAAACTGCCTGCAAAATCGTTCCATTTGTCATTTGGGAGACATCCACAACAAAATACACGATGAACATATCATTTCCCGCATTTGTAGCAATTAATTAGAAAGAGAAACAAAAATAAATAATTATTTTTTAAACAATGTTATTTTTTATAAATATTTTTTTTAATCTGCTCAAATGTAACGTATTCGTTATACTATCACGTAACGCAATGACTATCGATACCTTATATGGTTATCGAGTGTGTGCGATAAGACAAAGGGATGTACTCGATTCTTTCATAGCTCTAAAAATACTCAATTGACGACTTTGTTTTCGTTTAGCGACTATAAAGAAATTTTTTTTTAAATAATTGTTCAAGTAGCAGGTGCTGATTCTAAATTTGATTAAATAGCAACGAAATAGAATGCCTGCCATAGAAGAGGCACAAATAACTAAATATCTATCCAAGGTACGATGAGTCATGTTTTTTGATTGTGTGCCTTATCCATCCTCTCTACTACTCAACACGCAATATTAAAATCGTTATTTGATTAATTGACTTCGTTAACAGTATAAAAATATTGCGGCCACGAGGAAAGATGTTGTGGATGTCGTTACCGCATACCGCTCCCTAACGTACGATCTAGAAAAATTTGGTGAGATAAAGAAAAATTTATTTGCTGAGTAAGACTTACAAGTACAAACAAATATCAACAATATTTTTTATTGGTTTCCCAGTTTTTAACGATGGCAGCGTTAAAGATTTGCTTGCGTTGCAGGGCACAATACCGGTGGTGTACAAAAGTGAGTGCAGATTATTATCCTTGTATAAGACAAGCTCTTATACTGATATGTGTATGTGTATTTCACAGACAACACCTACTACATTCCCATATGTATATGGCTGATGGACACCCATCCACAAAATGCACCAATGTGCTTTGTGAAGCCAACGCCAACCATGCAGATCAAGGTGTCCATGTATGTGGACCACAATGGTAAGGTGTATCTGCCGTATTTGCATGATTGGCAACCGCATAGCTCGGATCTGCTATCGCTTATACAAGTTATGATTGTGACATTCGGTGATCATCCGCCCGTATACTCCAAGCCCAAGGAACAAGTCGCTGTGCCATACCCAGCGAATTGTAAGTGAAGTGAAAACTAACTTTTCATTTTGAGTTTCTATTAGTTGATCCCGCTCGCAGCTTACATGCCTCAGCCAGGCGGCGCAGGTGCCTCTAATCAGTTTCTACCTTATCCAAACGCCAGTGGCGCTAGTGGTGGCAACTTTCCGCCTTATCCCACTGGAGGTGCTAACTTTATGCCCTACCCACCGGCAGGTGGACAGCCTGGTAACTCTGGTGCCTATCCGCCATACATGAATTATCCACAGCCTGGCTATCCAGGCAGCATTGGATATGTAAGTTCTCTGACATAAAATAAAATACAATAATTTATTCATGATATACATCCGAATAGAATCCAGCTAGCACTCCTAGCTCAACAGGCACCATCACGGAAGAGCATATCAAAGCATCACTTATTAGCGCCGTTGAGGACAAGTTAAGACGTCGCATACAGGAGAAGGTAAATCAGTATCAAGCTGAAATCGAAACATTGAATCGCACCAAGCAAGAGTTAGTGGAAGGCAGTGCCAAGATAGATGCCATCGTTGCTCGTCTGGAACGCGAAGAGATTGAACTGCAAAAGAACATAACTGTATTGCGCGACAAGGAGGAGGAATTAAAGAAAAGTCTTGAGAACCTTGAGAATGCAGAGGCCATTGATCCTGATGAGGCTGTAACCACAACTGCGCCTTTATATAGACAGTTAGTGATTGAACTATATATTTAACTGTAACTGTCTAACCAATTATTTGGATTTATAGATTACTTAATGCCTATGCTGATGAAGCTGCCACAGAGGATGCCATCTATTATTTGGGTGAGGGTCTGCGTGGTGGTGTCATCGATCTGGAGACATTCTTGAAGCATGTGCGCCAACTGTCTCGCAAGCAATTCATTTTGCGTGCCACAATGCAAAAGTGTAGACAAAAAGCTGGATTGGCTGGCTAATCGGAAACGAGTGGAATGCGGGGGCCAGTCTGTTGCAGTTATATTTTTCATTTGCCGTTTTTCAAGTGCAACTAATTATTCAAGCCGCACACAATTTGATATGTTATTATAATATATTCGGTATTGCTTTAAGTTAAAATTGAATCTTTGAAATTAAATATGTATATGAATAAAACCCAACGTACGTTCACACGCCTACATTTAATTTTATTCAATCATGCTCATTTTATATATAAATATATATCTTAAAAAGGGAATGCTTGCACTTGTCTTGCCTTTCATACGTAAATGCCAACGGTTAGTAAGAGAAACAAAATTCCAAATCCGAGAAATATCGAGGCGCAGAGACTAATCAAAAGCTCCTTAATCAATGTGCTTTCCTTCGAGCTCTTCCGCGAGACAACAAATACGAAGAACCAGGCAGTGAAGAATGTTCCAATTATTAGTAGAACTGTGGCTAGGTGTGGAAAGACCGCTGGATTGACCGGTGAAACGTAGCGATGCATGTGCTCCATGCTGTAAAATCAAATAAAAAAGGTATTTAATGCATAACAATGAAACAATTTATTTGCTTTATTTACATTCAATTGGTATTTCGGGTTTTTGTTAATTTCCTGCACTTGTACGTGGCCCGGCTTGCAAACACTTACGGTTGCTTTTTCACTTATCGGCTTATCGCGTTGCCCAACACTCTTGCTGTATCGATTTGATTGTAAATACTGTCGATATATCGCTGGAAGAAAAACAATTCATTCATCTCTAGTCAAAACGTGGTTTTGTGTGAAATTATTATACAGAAATTAAAATAACAAGATTTGTTTTTTAATGATAAAAATAAATATTGCGGTAGGCAACTATTACAAGCATTGGCATGATGAGCGATGTAAGTAAATCAAAAGCAATATCATAACAATGTTGGCAAGTGACTTTTCTCTTTGTCATGTCGCTGTTTTTTGCAGCTTGAAGAAATGGACCGTGAGCAATTGAATGAGCTGGAATCAATTCTTTATGCCTCCATACACTACAATGATGCAACTAGCGAGCAACAACAGCATATTCCAGCTGCAGATGTGGATGTGGATGCACAGAATATGCCACCGCCGCAACAACAAAAAGAACAACAGCAACAACAACAGCAGCAGCAGCAGAAGCAACAGCAGCGATTTGTTAGTAACAAGCGAATCATCAACAATGCAACTGCTAAGCCTCGCTACTGGGCTGATAACAATAGCGAAGCTGCAACAGTCAATGATAATTGGACAGCAAAAGTAAAAGGCACAGCTGAAAGTAAGTTGAATTTGGTTTTCATATACCTACACCCATACATACATACATACGTACATATGCATATACTGTGATATAAACGTGAGCGACTGCGCTGACAAGTGCTTTACATACACTCGTATGTATATCGATATATTTGATGTATTTTTGTATACTAGTTAGTTCGTGTGACTTATTCTCAATTACTTATATTTCTGTGTGCGTGTGTGAACTCATATCAATAGCAGGAATTTGAGCGATTTTTGTTTTCCATTTTACCAAATTTTGTATCGACGTTGCTTAGCAATTTGAAATTCATTTTTGTCGCAAAAGCATTTACATTCAAAATTACGTATTGAATTCTCTGGCTAGCACCATGCTCCGTCAGATAATGGCCACTTCGCGTGTCCTATTTAATCGCATATGCGATATTAATTACTATATACTTGTTCTATTTATGGTGAAGTTGCTGTGCATTATTATTTATATGGACTATTATTATGTTTATTATGGATACGATCTGTTACATTGGCTGGATGAGATGGGCCGAAATCCTGTAGCGTATCTATTTTCGTACATTGTCCTCACTGAGGCCGTCCATGTTGTCATGTCCTGTGTGGAGGTCACAATACTCTCCAGATTGATCAGACGCAACAGGAGCCGCTATAATAAGCCGCGTCAATATTTTGAAGAGCGATATAGGCGATTTGTTTTGATGCGTCTGGTGCAGCAGCTGGAGAATGCATTGCAAATGCAGAAACGTTGTTCAGGGCAACCAGATCAACATAATGACATAGCAATGCTTGAGGATTTGTATTCATCACATCAGCAAATTCATCAAGCTGTTAACAATTTTCGCACCTCGGTGGCTGTATTGTTGTGGCCCAATCGTGCCGATCTACAAATGGACGCATTCATACTCTATCACATCGATGAGGGACAGTTGAGTGAGCTTAAGCGTCACGGCTACAGTCTGAGGCATCCCGATATTAAAGATATTCGCAATGAGAATCTGAGAAGCTTGCTCAATCCACCAGGATATTAAACGAAAGCAAACATCTATTTGTATATCTATTATTTTGGCTCTAACAGCTTACAACAATAAAAAAATATGTGTCTTTCATACAAAATAAAACTATATATCTTATATTCTTATCATTGTCACAGCTCCTACCACAGCCGATCAGCCGATGTCAACTACCGAGCAGGATAAGCGAGATACTGCCTCGACAAAGAAGCTCAGCATTGCCAAGAAGTCGGCTTCTTTGTCCAAGCAGCCAAAAGTTCTAAATCCTGTTCAAAAACTGCTGCAGCAACAACAAATGCGTCAACCACCAAAGATGCAGTCTAAAAAACAGCCACAAATACAAAAACCACCGAAACCACAGCAAATCACAAACCCAAAAACTGAAGACGAAGAACCGGAACGTTTTGATCAACGCCTTTTGGTGGCCATACCATCCAATTGGCCAATCGGCAAACGTGAGCAAAAAGGGCCATTTGGCAAGGCCAATCGTAAGCTGGAGCAGCATCAGCGTCTTGCAGAGAAGCGTCAGAAATCGAAGCGTGTGCAAGCCAACAAGAAGCTAAGACAGAACAAGGAGCAACCCATGGAGCTCATCAGTCTGGTGGATAGTGAGAAATCCTCAGATGCGGACGATGTGGTGATTGTGCCGCTGCCACCGGTACCCATTATAAATGTGGATGCAAGCGATGAGGAGCAGGTGGAGCAGCAGCCAGCAGCAGAATTGTCCTATCTGGAAGAGAATGCCATGGATGCAGCCGACGTTAGTTTGACCGGCGAGCAAATCACAGAGCAAGTCACCATGGCTTCGCAGCAACATTCACCTTCGAGTTCCGTGTTATCAAGCGATGATTTCATTGTACAGAAGGACACGAGTCGTCTGCTGGCCGAACGTGCTCGCGCTACAGACGAGGATCTGCTCGTGCTGACAGAGAATGCCATGCGAGATGCAGGCGAGCCGGCCAGCGAGGAAAAGGAACAGGCAGCGGATACCTCATCGGAATATGAGTTTGTACCGCCATCCAGGCTCGAAGAGATCAAACAGAACTATCGTGTGGATGAGCAACAATTTCGTGCTCTGGATGTCTATGAGAGCGAATCAGATCTCACAGAGAGCGGCGTCTACTGCAAGGCCAAGCAGAAGCCTGTGCCAACAATTATACGCAACGTGGACTCCGACTCGGATTCGACGGACATCGAACAGGTCATCGAACCCATTGTGAACAAAACTAAGCGTTTGCGCAAGCGACGCGCTTCGAGCACCAACCAAAGCCAGTCGGATCCCAACAATGAGTGCGATCAGAATGACACAGAGAGCGACGATGATGCAGGTGTGCAATCAACAGGTGTGCCGGGCATCGCACGAGGCATGGCTGTGGAGCGTGTCAAGCGCAAGATACGACGCATTAGTCAGAGACGCAACTCGGAGAGCGTGATTTCAGCAGAGCAGCAGAAGAAGAAGGCATCCGATGATGACGCCAGTTCAGAGTCAGCGGCAGAGGAGTCGCTGCCCACAGCACGTCAAATTGCTGAACGGTTGCTCAAACAGAAGCAGGAGAAGGAACGGGCTACACCGGAGCAACAGCACGATGAGACAATGGACAGCGTTGGCTCCGATGCAAACACTGCAGATGAGGCAGAGATGAATGATGCGATGATCGCCGTCTGTTTGGAAATTGATGAGAATCGAAACCGAATGCCGAGTGCCGACAACAGCAAGCAGAAGCAGGAAGTGAGCACCACAAAGCCAGATCAGGACTCGGAACCGGAGGCAGTAACAGAGAATACTGAAGAGAATGAAGCTGAAGCTGAAATAAATCATATTGAAATTCAGTCCGAACCACAGCTGGAAACAGAGGTGGATGAGGTGCAAGTGGTGCACAATTTGCCGGCTTTGCAGGAGGAAGTGAATGTCAAGGATTTGATTGGCTGGAACGATGAGATGTGTCGCTTCTACAATGAGAGTTGGCATGGCGAGAATTTCAATATGCAGAAGATACTAAAAACCATGTCAGGTAGGCGTTTCATTTTTATAATTAAAAAAAAAAAAAAAAAAAATTATATAATTTTTCTTTTCTATTTTTAAGGTCAACGCAGCGAGTGGCGCATCAACCATGCCGATCGCTTTCCACCAGCACGCAAACGTTCCAATCTGAAGTGCACGAATTGCTATGAAATGGGTCACATGCGCTCCAAGTGTCCACGTCCACGCAAGCCCGTCATTTGCTACATGTGCGGCATGACCGGGCATGCTGAGCCACGCTGCCCCAATGCCATGTGCCTGGGTGTAAGTCGCATATTTTATATATGCTGTGTTAAGTAGGGTAATTGTAGTTATATAGAGCTAATGGTAACAGATGCTTAGATAGTAGCAAAAGTTGAAATGAGTTATAGCCTTGTATATATGCTTATATTGATGTACGTATACATATATCTCTTATTTCATACAGTGTGGCTCTAAGCAGTCCATCTATGTGCAGACTTGCAACAAATGCTCGTTTCATACCCGGATGATTTGCCAGCTGTGCAAGATGCGTGGCCACAGCAGCGACAAGTGCCCCGACTTGTGGCGTCGCTATCACTCCACAGTAAGCTAATTGAGTTTTATTTAAATGCATAATTAATTCTCATTATCGATCCTCAGACCCGCACCAATGCAGTCCTCAACAGCAACGTGCAATATCGCACAAAGCACTGCAGCTATTGCGCCCAACGTGGTCATCTCTTTGAGGAGTGCCGCCAGCGCATGGGCGAGTTTCGCAATGTGAACCACACCATTCGTATTATATCACATCAGAAGGTTTACAAGGATCGCAGTGAACCCATTAGCTATTTGACTGATTTGCGCTCCTCATTTTCCATCGATTTGCGTATTCATTTTAACTGGAGCTCCGAGTTTTCGAAGAACAGCTGCTACGCACGTTTTCTCAAGGCCGTTGGTTTGGCTAAGCCGGCAGAGAAACGCAAGAAGAATGCTCCAGTGCCACAGCTGAAGCTCTATACAAATGATTATGTGCCCAATCCACATGCCAGAGCAGCACGTCGCATTGCATCAGCTACAACTTCCTCTGCGGTGGTTGAGGAGCAGCCAGCAGAAGCCGATTCTGCTGTGGTAGTTGTAGAAGATTCAAAAGTGGCTGCACCAAAACCTGCTTCCGAACAAATACAGCAGGAGGAGATTAGCAGCAATTTTGAGATCAAATCTGCAGCATCCAAAAAATCCACTGTCACACCACATGATTTGGACTCGGACTCGAACTACAGCTTCTCGGAGCACTTCGAGGTGCCCAGCTCGACAACTAGGTCAAATGAGCAGGATACTGAAACACCACAGGCAAAAACAGGACCCATGGATAATCTGCCCGATATAATACCACTCAGCTCAACTACGAATGAAGAAGATGAAAACAATGATGTGACCATCAACACGAACGGCCAGGGTATTTCCATGTGTGTGAACAGCAGACCGCCTCCAGCAACAACAGCACAGTCCGAAAGCTTGCCAGATGTTCCATCAGAGGCGAAGATTCTCATGGCTCGCGATCAGACCGAATATCTATTCAGTCCAGAGGGTCGCGAGTTCTTGACTGCTGCAGCCAAACAATGCAATGTAAATGTGCGCATGGACTTTAAGGAATACGGCTATGTGCTGGTTATATATGGGTTGAAGAAGAATCAGGAGGATCTGCAGCTCAGGCTATTGCGTCGCAATCAGGAAGTTAAGCGCAAGAGCAGCGAATTTCAAAGTCAAAAGCCACCCAAGCGCATCGATGTGCTCATACGCTTTATGCGCGATGGCATCAGCAGTTTGGCTGGAGATTTGGGCAATGCCAAGGCCCACTATTTCCGCATCAAGGAGCTGGAGCAAATGAATACCAAAAATGGCTATAAGCTGGCCGAACGCAAGCGTCGTCTGCTCAATATGATACTCTTTGGCCAGGCGGGCCTGAGCAATGGCAACATGCATTTGGATCAGCTGCTAATCATATTGAAGCGTCTGCTGAATGAGCATTCGGGCGATGAAAACGCCACAGCTGCAATGCGCAATGAAATCGAAGAGCATTGGCGCATAATATTCAGTGCTTATCCACATCCCAATTATGAAACGTTGCTGCAGAGCTATTTCAAGTTGGATGTGAAGAATCGCATGAGTTCGCTTAACATAGAGCCAGCTTTGCTGGGTCAGCAGGTAGTCAATAAGAAGCGAGATCGCATTGCCTCCCCACCACCCACTGGAGCAGCTGATGCCACCAGCAACAAGACTTCTTCGCCCAACAAACGTGCGCTGCTTACTGCCAAATGGGCTGATCAACAGCAGAGGCGACCACCGCCGCCTCCCGTATGGAGGAATGATGAACGCGCACAGTGCTCACCTGTCGCACAGCCAAATAGTAATTCACGTAATGCTAAGCCACGCACACAGCCACATGCCAAGTCGCCGGGGCAACAGAAGAATCAGCTGCCTCCGCCGCCGCCCGTTTGGCAGCACGAGGAGAAGCAGCAGCAGCAGCAGCACAATAATAACAACAACAACAAGCAACGCATACCAAAGCAGCAGCGAGACAAGCCTCGCCCCGTCCAACAGCAGCAACAACAACAACTTCAGCAACAACAGCAAAAGCATTTATTACCCTTCAACAATATGCAGCAACGTTCGCCCATCAACAAACTCCACTTGCAACGCAATCGTCCGCTGCAATCGGAATGCGTTCGCCTCCTGGCTGGCATGGAACGTGGAGAATCCCGCATCAACACAGATGCCTCAAAGCCCTCCATATTCTGGTCCCGTGAATCGCTTAAATATCTGGACGATCTGTTCAAGCTGACGGCAAATTCGGAGACCTTGGAGCGCCTGCAGCGTGTGCTGGATCGTTCGCGTCGAGGACAGCTGTCGCATAACGATTATCGTGCCGTAATACGGCTGCACTCGCTCATGGAGCCCAACTGAGCGGGGCATCATCTTATCAACAGGGGGACTTAGTTTTTAAAAAACATACAACAAATAATGGAATCATAATATTGAGTATTTATCAGAGATAATACCCAGCAGCGAATAAAAGAAATCTTGACTTGAGTTGGACTAATGTTATAATGCACTTAACATTTATTTATTCTTTGGTTATGAAACATAGATTATGCTTAGATTGATAATACAAATAGTTAATACACCATCATGTGTGGCTGATTTCTTGCTCTAATCCAAATCAGTTGCAGCGCAGCAGAAGTAGAGAGTTTTGATAATACGTCGTAGATTGTTCGTGTTCTTTTTTATTATTATTGACTAGAAAGGATTTACAAGAAATTGCGGGCTGACAAAGTAATTTACACATACTTAAATACCATTCATGGAGTTCTCTGTATTTGCTTCGTTTACTTTGTGGGAAAATCGGGCCAATAGTTGATGTAATATCTATGGGTTGTTCCCTCGAATAAACGATCTAGCCAATTGCTGAGACCATCCAGCAAATTGTCCTCGAATAGCACATTCGATTCGACATCTGATTCTTCGGAGTAGCTAACTCCCAGGAAGTTGCCGATCTCTGGATCATCGTTGCGATCCAGCAATTGTTTGGTCATCTTGATCATTCGCTTGGTGCCGCGTGCGCATTCCGGATGCTTGGCATGATAGACGCAGAAATACTTGCGATGTCCATTCAGAGCTATGACAGTGCCAACACAATTTCTGGGATTGATTTGTAGATTTTGATTTGTGCATAGCGACAAGCGTAGCAGTTCCGAGTACCAGGACAAGCCCTTCTCGATGAGCATATGGCCAAAGATTAAAGTTTTGGTGCGCCTATATGGCCAAACAGCACGATGGTAAGGGGGAATCAGCTTGGCACGACTCTGCAGATCGGTTATTAATAGTATTGTGCGACAACCGGGCTTTAGCAGACGCACCAGGCCATTGTATTTCTCTGCCCTGAGCTCGTACAGCTTCAACTCCGGCACATGTTTGCTCTGCTTGGCGCATTGTCCCGCATTGTTGAGCTGTCCTTGAGCCTTTAAAGTCTCCTCCTCGGCGCGCACAAAGTACATCATGACATAGCCAATGCCAAACATAAATGCGATGGTGCCCAATAGAGAGAGAGCAGCAAAGAGATGTTCATCCTCGATATTGTCAGATAGATAGTCCACCAGATAGAGTAGCCTGGTGATCCATTTGCTCAACATGCCCTGAGCATGTTCATCCAGCAAGTTCTGTACGAAGGCCTCGTAGGTTAGTGCCTCTGATGTCTTCAACAGCCTTTGTATGGTAAGATTGATCTCATGTTTTGTGGCATTGATGGCGCTATTGTTTAGATAGTCGTCCGTCTTAATGTCCAACTTGGCACCGTCCACCCACTCGTATTTGATTTGGGTGCTATCACGCCGCCAGATGACGACCAGCCTCAACAGATTGTCCTCGAAGGAACCCTTGGAAATGGCATTAAGGAAATCAGCTTGCTTCTCCTTATACATATAAGCAAAGCGAACTCTATCCAAGCTATAGCCGGATTCTAAAGCAATATGTCGTAATGCTCCTCTGGCTATATCGTATTCGGGTGAGTTCTCTGTAATAAGTATTACACATAAACGCTTCCTAGGTCTATTCCATTCGGCTGGGCAAACACCTTCGAGCACATCCTGCGATGATAGTCGGGGTAGGGAAAGGAATTGATTTGTCGAGATGATATTGTCCAGTGTCTGTGTGGGTATATCAGCCATGGAAATGCTTGCCACAGCTCGCACAGAGTCCTCATTGAACAGGAAGAGTGTATCCAATTTGGGATTAACCTTATAGCGATCAGCCATGAGACTAGAAGCCTTGCTAGTGAGATCCACAAAGCCAAAAGCCACACGATCATGGA